>JAUIMM010000436.1:6085000-6672500 GCA_031769625.1 Taudactylus pleione | reverse complement strand
GCAGAACATTACAATACTGACAAGCTAGATAGCAATGATGCATATAGAATCATAATAACAGCGTATTATGGCTGTAACCTGTAGCCTAATAGATGGGAGCAGGAGGCAGGTTTAGGGCCACTGCAAGTATAGAGAAGACTATAGCAAAAGTGAGGGAAGGGAGAGTACATGAGGGAAAAGGACCCTGCTCGTGAGAGCATACATTCTATAATATGTTTATAAAGACATAACATAAGCAAATATAGTTTGAAAGAAAACAATGTTGTAAAACAGCCAATCACCCAATAATACCAATTCTTGGACTCATAAGTGGGCGTGGTTTCATGAGTGGGGGTATAGAGTGCTGGGTCAAGCTGTGAGTTGGTTGGATAATGGGAGGGGCTTGTGTATGCATACAGCCCTTAATCCTCCTAACATCATCTATCAGCTATGACGATGTCATTAACATTTAACCTTTTGGGTTTAGGTCACTGATGCTGAGAAGATTTTAGCTGCTGTTTTTCTGCTGGGTTTGTCAGAGGGAAAAGCACAACATTCAAAACACTAAAACATTATTTTTTTTATTAAACAATATATTAAGTTGTTTATTACAGTATATACTTATATAATTATCTACACATACAATTGTGCATCTTACTTTGTTTATAGTGTACTAGGTACTTATGATCAGTAATTTTGTAGCAAAGGAGTTGGTATAAAGTCGCAGATTAAGCGTAATGATGTATGGCGCTGGTCATTCGTATTGCACCTGTCTGTCGCCTTTTTACTCTAGTCAGCGTACTCTTTCCTCCATTGTGCTACTTTTTCTAAATTTTGTGTCTAAATTTGCTTATAGTACTTGGTTTTTATGAATAGTGTTCTTTGGTGGTAAAGTCTGGTGTGCACTTAACAGGGCTATTTGGAGTGATTTGAGCATAGGTGTATGTGAGCACACCTGTAAATATTTCAGGTAAGGGACCAACTTAAATGTTTAATTGACTTTAATTAAACATTGTATTAAATATTCAATTCTTCATATTACGATCTCTTCAACGTATGTCAGGTTTATTGACTTTAATACCAATTAGTCAAGCAATACCCTGAAAGAAAATTGATGCTATAAGAAAAATGTTGGTACATTCCCTTTATTTTTCTTTAGGCTGCTATTAATGATTTACAATAAGATCCTGGACTGCCATGGCATCCACAGACACACGATAGCTGATCATGTGAGCAGAGGGGCTTTGGATTGCCCTCAGAGTTCTGTTTGCATTGTAACGTCCTCCTTTGCCATCATAAGCTGTGAGCCTGCACAGACTGACCGTTTCTGACAGATATTTTTGCTTTCCCTCCTATAGAAAGCTTGATAGGAGAGAGTCTTTCTCAGCTATTCTAGAAATCATTATCAGATGAATGCTTAAAAGTTAATTATCTTGCAATTTAAAGAAAAGAAAATCCTATGTGGGATTGCTGCTTTCTCTGACATGTTTGTTTGGAAATTAAATGTGGGTAATGAACAATGGATATAATTTATATTCTTGTGCGGCGTTTAATGCTGTTAAGAAAAGCAATCCTGTCTACTTGGTCTGCTCTACTTATTGCATCTAGAATATGGGCATGTTTGATTAAAAATATACCTAGTTTAATGAAAACGGACCAGTGGGTATATTTCTAGAACATCTTGGTGACAACCAATAAATACTACATATAAATTGGCATTTGTATCTTTAAAATGTGTTTATGGCAAAAGTCTTTTCTCAACAGTATTAATACTTAAATCTAAAAAAGTAATACTCTTTTTATTGTAGTTATAGGTAAACTTTAAATGAAAGTTAATATAAGCCACATTCTTGAAAAACTAACAAAATTAAAATGTCATCGATGTATCCCTTTACATCCTATTTTAACCACTTTATAGGTTTGAGAAAGATGGAGCAAAACCAGTTCCCATGGATGTCCCACAGATCTGGAGGCAATATTCCATTAAAAAAAAGAGAAAATAGTGAGAATGAGTACTATAAAATGTATAAGATTTCGATGTACACTTGCACTTATAGCAAAAAAAAAAAAAAAAAAATGGATGCAGATTTTATACTGATTTCATGTGTAATATTCTATAGGAATTGTTCAGATACTGTGGCTATAAAATAAAGGGGGGAGCTGTGATTTGTGACTGTGCATTGCAGATGTTTGTGAAGACCAACTGATTACTTCCTCCCACTCCCGCATCCGAGATTTTGCCCGTGCTGCTCCCTACCTTTGGAATGCTCTCCCTCTCCCTATCAGACTCTCCACCTCTCTACAAATCTTCAAACGGGCTCTCAAGACTCACTACTTCATTAAGGCCTTTCAGCACTCATCCTAACCCACCTCATGCTCTTTCCTTCGTATCTTCCCCTTCTATGTCACCCCTGTCTGTCTGCCCCTCCCCCTAGAATGTAAGCTCTCATGAGCAGGGACCTCTTCCCTCATGTGCTTCTCTTTACGTTTTCTTCTACTCCTTACTCCCCATAAGGGCACCTAACACGTGACCGCCAACTCCCGGCAGCTTATTGTGAATGCTTTAATCACTATTTCAGCAATGTATATGTCATGTCCTTGTCCTGCACTGCAATGTACTGTAAGTTACTTGTTTCTTGTTCACCTATTAGTTCTATGTTCTAAGTACTATGTAAGGCTCTGCGGAACACTTGTGGCGCCATATAAATAAAGGATAATAATAATAAAGTCCAGGGTTTTTTCACTGTAATTGTTAAGTACCCTCAACAGGTCATGAGTTCTGAATTTTTCTAATCATGCACATGTGAGTTAATCAATTTCGCTTGGTCAGTATCCCATCTGCGTCCACACACAGAAATCCTGAATACGTGAACTGTCGGAGGTACTTGACGATTGGAGTTGAAGAAAAACAGCTTTAAATAATAAGTTAATATTGAAACCAAGAAAAATAATTCTTCTTTGGGTCAATTCAATTAGCCGCAAGGGGAGGAGAGTTGCCAATGTAACTGCATGGAAACTCCGCCAATGGCAGCGCTACTCTGCCCCCTTCATGGCCCTGCGAGTCAGGAGGTACCGTAAGTGCGGCATATAGCCTCACTTGCAGCTGCAAGTAATTCATAGCTAATTGGTGTGATAAACGTGAAGTGAGAAAGCCTATCCCTGAAACTACTGGGCATACACATTGATTGTTTATGAAACTACGATACTGTGGCAGTATCACCAGAGATGGCTTTGGTGAGCAGCAGATTCTGGGCCTGATTCAGAGCCGCTCGTAAGTGGCTGCTCATTCGCTCCGAGTGATGTTCGCACATCTGCGTAAGGGTCGTAATGCGCATGCGCTAACCAGTCAGTGCGGTCGGAAAACGTGTGTTCGCAAAATTGCGAGTGCCTGCTAATTTGAGTGACAGGATGAGGCGTTTGTGGGTGGTAACAGGGGAAGGTGCTTGAAAACGGGGAGTGGAGATCCGAACGCAGGCGTGCCAAACGGTGAAAACGGGCGTTTTAAGGGTGTGCATAATTAACAAAGCAGCGTCATCGGCCACGTCACTTGGTTGTCTCTTAGCCTGAACTGTTCGCATGATTGCGGTAGGAAAATCCAACCACAAGCACTACGAGCAGTTCAGACGCCTTTCGATGTACTCGATTAATCTAATAAATAGCGGAGATGACGTATGATGCGAGCGGCCAGGGGCGTCTTTGCAAAATAGCGAGCGCATGTTTCGTTCGCTCGCTCAGACATAGAGGCATCAACAGACCGCAAAGAGCGAGCGCTCAATTTAAATAGCCGGCCCCTTTTTCTGAACGAGCGAGCGCAAATAGCATACGGCTCTGAATCAGGCCCTCTGTTTGGGATTGGAGAGATCCTCCCTCACAGGGTAGAAATACTGAGTTGTGAAACACCTGTGGGCTGCCTTGTGGAGAGAGCTCAGGTGTGGGCTGATGGGAAGGCAGACCAGTCAGGTTGCTGTTGGAAACAGTCTATGTGGGACTGTGGCAGCCAGAGAGCCCAGTGAAGCTAAGCAAGCCATTGGGGGCCAGGAAGCATGTGTCTTGACCTTGCAGGGGGGGGGGGGGCATAAACCTCTCAGACTATGTAACATTGAAGCAGCTGGGCTGCAGGCTAAGGAAGCCAGGGCCTGCTGTATACCTGGAGGATACAGGGAAGGCCATGTAGACTGATAGTGTTTGTAGATCTGTGGCAGCCAAGCCAGGCTGGAGCCGGCAGTAGAGCTGCAGAGAAGCAGGTAGAGACTTTATTGGCAGACTAGCTGCACCTTGATGGTGAGGGTTCAAGAAGTGAGCTAGTGCCCTAAGAGAGGGCTAGGTTGTTTGTTATTTTCTGGTTCCTGACTACCAAGCTGGAAGTAAAACACCATTTTTGTTTATTTTACTGGAATGCCATGTGTGGGCTCTAATTCTGCACCTAATCACTGCACCACTGACACCAATCTACCGAACTAATTACCCCTAAGTTATCACAATACATAGTTCAAAACGGGGGGAAACAGTAATTTCACCCTAAAATATATTCAGAATTAGATCTTATTTTGCCTGACTGTGAAGCTCTTTTAATTGGTTCAGACAAGTCAGTTGACATTTTCTACTTCAGGGTCCATAGGGTATCCACATGATACCTTGGGGTATAGGTGTGATGTCAGTCGCTGGGCACCATAGAGTTAAGCTTTTCAGCCTCCCAGGATGCACTAGGGTCCCCCTCCTATACCCCGCCCCCGAGCCAAGGCACCTCAGTTTAGTTTGGTGCCCGGCCGGCGTCGGGTGCACCTGTCGGAGTGGGGGGCTAGAAGAGCCCCTGAAGCTTTCTTCAGTGCAGCTGTGGCTGCACATCTGGATGTACAGCATGGACAGTCAGTCCTGACGTCCATGCTGTCTTCCCTACACCCCCGCCGGTACCAGAACGCCGGTACCGATCCGGGGATGCTGGTGAGCATCTGGGGTCACAGCTAGCGGTGACCCCAGATGTTCCGGACCATTGCCGGATCCAAGGGGGACAAAGGTAAGCAGCGGGGTCCCGCGGTGGGTCCCCGCTGGTCACATGGTTCTAAGTCCCCAGGCAGGGGGCTCCCTGGGGACTGGCTGCAGCGTGGAGCCAGGCGACCAACCTGCGCTTTCCACTACCCCCTGGGACAGCGGACCGCAGCAGAGCGGTAGCGCTGCGGCGTCCCAGGGGTTAAATGCATGCCAGGGGAGCGCGCCTCACAGCCGGCGCCTCCCCCGCTGCACACAGCCCTCTCTGCATGCTGCCGACTGGTCCTGTGGCAGCGCTCCTCCCCCAGGCCAGCCTCCTCTCTGCTCCTCGGCGGCCATCTTCTCCAGAACGCATGGTGAACGCTGCTGGAAGCGCTGGACGGAAGCATCGTGGTCTGGGTCCCCCCGCATACCTCTCCTCCGCTGTGGCTCAGGTCTGTGTATGCAGCGCTGTGTCCTACCAGGCCCTGTGTCTGTGTAGTTGAGTGATCAGCGCTGTTAGTGCAGGAATTGTTATTTCTCTGCATTGTATGTGACTGTGCTAGCGCTGCCTGTAACTTTTCTTCTCTAAACTGTCAGCTTTATTACTGTCCCTGTTCTTTCTGCTAAAGCCCTGGTGGTGCGGTGCTGCAGGGTGGTCTCTCGCCTATTTAATACTTAATTGGTGAGAGAGGTCAAATACGTGGTGCCATCATGTCTGAAAGTGATTTTCCCCTCCGGCTACAGTGTACCACGTGCAAAGTACCGTTAGCGGAGGGGGAGGGTAGCGCGGAGGGCCTTTGCCGGCAGTGTTTGTCCATGGCGCGGCCTATTACGGTTACAGCACCGGTACAGGAGCCGCCCTGGGCTTGTTTCGCTCAGGCGTTAACAGCTTTAGTGGGCCAGTTAGCTCCGCAGCCCGCGTTTACTCCGATGGGTTTGTCCCAGCAGTCTGTGGTGTCGTCACCCATGCAGGGGTTCCCACGACAATTGGTGGTACCCCACAGTCTCCCTATTTCCCCGCTCCCGGGTTCTCAGGAGCCAGCGTGGGTTAACTCCCTGACGAGTTCTGTACAGCACTTGTCGGATGTGTTGCAAGGGGAGTCTGTGATGCGGCCTCATAAAAGGCCGGTGGCGTCTCTGTCCGCTCCTTATGAGGATGACGAAGAGACGTCTGATGATGGGGAGATTCTGGATCCTTACGATCAGGAACCTCTCCATACTAAGGACGCTGATGCTAAGTCCAAAGTATATATTCCTGGACTTATTCGGGCGGTCCGCACAGCCTTGGTGATTGAGGACGAAGTTCCCCCAGCGGCTAAATCTAAGTATGCCTTTTTCAAAGATGTGAAGGGCGATGCCACAGTCTTTCCTCTTTCGGGTCAGTTGGTGGACCATTTAGAGGAGGCGTGGAAACAACCTGGCAAAAGATACCAGCCGCAGAGACGCCTGGCGGTGGCTTATCCGTTCACAGATAATTATTTTGCTAAGTGGGAATCCCCTCCACAGGTGGATTCTCACGTGACCCGTCTTGTCCGTAGTGCCACATTGCCGATGCCATCCATGTCCTCCCTTAAGGATGCTACGGACCGCAAGGTAGAAATCTGCCTGAAGTCCGCTTATTCCCTTGCAGGGGGGGCAGCACGGCCGGCTATGGCCATTTGCTGGGTTGCCAGAGCGATGGAGCGCTGGGCGGATTCATTAGAGGCTTCTTTTGAATCCGACTGTCCGGCCGAACAGGCGGAGTTGATTGGCAATCTCCGTGATTCGGCCACCTACATCAACGAGGCGGCTCTAGACATTAGTACTCTGGTGTCTAGAATTTCTTCAGCAGCGGTAGCTGCTCGTCGCACCTTGTGGCTGCGATCCTGGAAGGCGGACGCAGATTCCAAGAAAGGTCTGGAAGCGGTCCGGATCTGGATAAGATTGTGGCCACGCTGGCGGCAGCCAAATCTGCTTGTCGGCCGCTGCTCCTTCTGGTTCTGGACCATCGTCCTTTCGGTCATCTAGGGCCCAGGGCAGGCCCAAACCACAGTCGTTTCCTCGACAGGCTGGCCCTAAGAAATCGGTCAAGCCCCGGAAGCAGGCATGGAGTACCAGACGTCCGGCCCCCAAGCCAGATGACAAGCCTGCGGCCTGACGGTCCGGGCCTCCCTTTGGGGGATCCCAGGGTGGGAGGCCGCCTGCTACAGTTCGCCCAGTGTTGGTCGACCACTACGACAGACACTTGGGTTCTGGAGGTGGTTTCCCACAGATACGCCCTCTCCTTCCAGCACAGACCCCCGGCTCGCTTCTTCACCACGGGTCTACCATCAGACCGGAACAAGGCTACGGAGCTGCGGAAGGTATTGCACACTATGCTCCAGGCTGGAGTTATAGTGCCTGTTCCATTCTCCCAGAGGGGCCAGGGTTTCTATTCAAATCTATTTTTGGTACAGAAACCCAATGGGTCATATCGTCCGATTCTCAACCTCAATGCACTCAACAAGTCTTTGCGGGTCCCGAAGTTTCGGATGGAGACCCTACGGTCCATCATTCTGGCGCTGGAACCTGGGGACTACTTGGTGTCATTGGACATACAGGACGCTTACCTGCATGTCCCTATTCTTTTGCGCCATCAACAGTTCCTCAGGTTTGCAATCCGCAGCGACCACTTCCAGTTTCGGGCGTTACCTTTTGGCCTGGCAACAGCACCACGTGTTTTCACCAAGGTGATGGCGGTCATGGCGGCTTCTCTGCGGCTGCAGGGAGTCCGCATGTTGCCGTATTTGGACGACCTGTTATTGGTGGCAGGATCTCCAGAGCTCCTGTTACGCCACTTGGACCTGACCATTGCACTGCTGCAACGGCAAGGCTGGCTAATCAACTGGCAGAAGTCCACTCTAATCCCGTCTCGGAGGATTCTGCATCTTGGAGCCTTATTGGACTCGGGACAGCAAAGGATCTTTGTGACGGAGGACAAGATCTCTGCTTTACAGTCAAGGGTGCGCAGTTGCCTGCACAGCCGCCGGGTGTCCTTACACTCGGCGATGAGGTTACTGGGCTCCATGGTGTCGGTGTTCGACATGGTGGAATACGCCCAGTTTCACTCCAGACCTCTGCAGCACCTGATCCTGTCCAAGTGGAACGGGCTGCCTCAGTCTCTGAAGTCCCAGACGATTGTGCTCACCCCGGAGGTTCGCCTGTCCCTTGCGTGGTGGTTACAGACGACCCACCTCAACAAGGGACGTCCGTTCTGGGTTCCAAATTGGGTCCTGTTGACAACGGACGCCAGTCTTCGGGGCTGGGGAGCAGTTTCGGGTCCACACTTGTTCCAGGGCAGGTGGACGCCGACAGAAGCGGAGCTTCCAATAAATATCTTGGAACTCCGTGCGGTCTTCAATGCTCTCCAGCAGGCACAGCGGTTTCTCCAGGGTCGCCCGGTGCAGGTCCAGTCGGACAACGCTACCACCGTGGCCTACATGAACAGGCAAGGAGGAACTCGCAGTCGGGCGGCTCTCGTAGAGGTCTCTCGGATCCTGGTTTGGGCGGAGCGCAATCTTCCGGCCATATCAGCGGTCTTCATCCCGGGAGTGCTAAATTGGGAGGCGGACTTTCTAAGTCGCCAGGACGTTCATCCGGGGGAATGGTCCCTGCACCCGGACGTTTTTCAACCACTGGTGGACAGGTGGGGTCTTCCAGAAATCGACCTCATGGCGTCCCGGCACAACAACAAGTTGCCGGTGTACGGGTCTCGCACAAGAGACGAAGGGGCGTCTCTGGTGGATGCTCTGTCCGTCCGGTGGACGTTCCGGTTCGCATACCTGTTCCCTCCGGTCTCCCTTCTTCCACGGGTAATCCGGAAATTCAAACAGGAAGGAGGGACGCTCCTGTTGATAGCTCCCGCGTGGCCCAGACGGCACTGGTTCTCAGACCTTCGGGGTCTGTCCGTGGACAGTCCTCTGCGGTTGCCGCTACGACCGGACCTTCTGTCTCAGGGTCCTTGCCTTCACCCGGACCTGACTCGGCTGTCTTTGACGGCGTGGCTGTTGAGACGGCCATGCTGAGGTCCCGGGGGTTTTCCAGCTCTGTGGTGCGTACCATGCTACGAGCTCGGAAACCGTCTTCCGCGAGGATATACCATCGCGTGTGGCATACGTTCTTCCAGTGGTGTCGACCGAGAGGTTATGCACCGCGGGAGTTTCGTCTGTCTCGGATTCTCGCCTTCCTGCAAGCGGGACTAGATCATGGGCTTCGCCTTGCTTCTTTGAAGGTACAGGTTTCGGCCCTATCTGTCTGGTTTCACCGTAGGATTGCTACAATACCGGATGTGCGCACCTTTATGCAGGGTGTTCTCCGCATCCAGCCGCCCTTTGTTCCACCTGTGGCGCCTTGGGATTTGGCTGTGGTCCTGAGGGCTCTCCAAGGACCGCCGTTGGAACCACTGGGCTCAGTGGATCTTAAATGGCTAACAGCTAAGACTGTTTTCCTTCTGGCCATTGCTTCGGCCAGACGTGTTTCTGAGTTAGGGGCTCTTTCTTGTAGACCCCCTTTCTTGGTTTTTCATGGGAACAGGGCAGTGCTCCGCACTCGGCCCGAGTTTCTTCCCAAAGTTGTTTCCCAGTTTCATGTTAACGAGGAAATAGTTGTTCCGGCCTTTAACTCACCGGGTCTTTCCCTGGGTGAGGCCTCTTTGGATGTTGTGCGGGCCTTAAGGACTTATGTTGACCGCACTTCTTCGTTTAGGAAGTCGGACGCTTTGTTTGTCCTCTATGGCTTCCGTAAAAAGGGTTGGCCTGCTTCAAAGCAAACTTTGGCAGCCTGGATCCGTATGGCTATTTCTGAAGCTTATCTTCATGAAGGCCTACCGGTCCCTCCTTCTCTGAAGGCTCATTCCACTAGGTCTGTGGGTCCTTCGTGGGCAGCTCGACGTGGTGCCTCGGCAGTTCAGATCTGCAAGGCTGCTACGTGGTCCTCTGTCCATACCTTCGTGAGGTATTACAGGTTTGACACCTTCGCCTCTCAGGATGCTTCCTTCGGGCGGCGGATTCTCCTTTCTGCACAGGAGTGTCCCCACCCTTAAAGGATACTGCTTTGGGACATCCCCAAGGTATCCTGTGGATACCCTATGGACCCTGAAGTAGAAAATATGAGATATGGTAAGAACTTACCCTTGTTATCTCTATTTCTACGAAGTCCATAGGGTTCCACAGGACTCCCGCCCTGTCGCACCTGTGCTGCAGATGGGCTTTGCTCTGGTCACCGGTTTTCCGTCTCCCTCTGGTGAGAATTTGATTCTTGTATGTGTCCAGATCTTTTTTCTTTCTCTTCCTTCTCCTCCTCCGGCCTATGGCTTGATAACTAACTGAGGTGCCTTGGCTCGGGGGCGGGGTATAGGAGGGGGACCCTAGTGCATCCTGGGAGGCTGAAAAGCTTAACTCTATGGTGCCCAGCGACTGACGTCACACCTATACCCCAAGGTATCCTGTGGAACCTTATGGACTTCGTAGAAATAGAGATAACAAGGGTAAGTTCTTACCATATCTCATATTATTTTTCATTAAACTCATAATCAGCCATAAATTACCAATCGTCAGATAGGTCAAGTCGACCTATCTGATGATTGGTAAGTGCATATTCCCTTACCAATCATCTGCCCTATGTATCGGGCCTGACGTCACAACTGGCCGGTTATTTAAATTTGCCTGCTCACAGCCGGGTCCCTGCAGCTTGTGCACAGGCAATGGGCAGGTCGGCCGTACACACCAGCAGATGCACCGATATATCTCCAGATATACTGGCCATCTGCTGCGCTGCACAGCCTATACGATATGTCTGTGAACGGCAGACGTAGCAGGGTACACACCTGCCAAAGCACTCACAATATATTGGCCGTTCTATATCACCCTGTGTGTACTTTGCTTCAGATTTCTTGCATTACATTTCTTTCCGTTAAGGCCCATCTCCTTTGATTAAAATGTATATTTAAAGTAATTTATTTGTTTCTTTTAACATTTCTGAGAGTCTACATAGATGCCCATGCTCGAGTCTGAAGAAACCCCTCCCTCCCCCTTCCTTCACGATTCCCCTCTTCGGTCGGCTCGTAACGGGGGCGGAGCCAATGGATCAAGCCCCGCCCCCCAAACATCCGCGAATCGTGTCGTTCCTTAGGGGCGGGGCCTAATAATGCAAGGTGCCCACCACCCATTAGCAACCAGCTGCTGTGCACAAGTGTAAGTAGTAAGTTTGTTTGTGTTTTAGTGTGTACTGTATATGTCTGTGTTAGTGTGTATATATGTGTATGTACTGTATATGTCTGTTAGTGTGTATGTATGTGTATGTACTGTATATGTCTGTGTTAGTGTGTATATATGTGTATGTACTGTATATGTCAGTGTTAGTGTTTATATATGGGTATGTAATGTATATGTCTGTGTTAGTGTGTATATATGGGTATGTTCTGTATATGTCTGTGTTAGTGTGTATACAATATATGTTTATGTATGTCTATGTGTTGTATATTCTCCCTGTGCTTGCGTGGGTTTCCTCCGGGTACTCCGGTTTCCTCCCACACTCCAAAAATATACAGCACTAAGGTTGTGGGTTCGATTCCCACCACGGCTCTAACTGTGTGGAGTTTGTATATTCTCCCCGTGTTTGCATGGGTTTCCTCCGGGTGCTCCGGTTTCCTCCCACATTCCAAAAATATACTGGTAGGTTAATTGGCTGCCTACAAAAAATTAACCCTAGTGTGTATGTGTGCGCGCATGTGACAGGGAATATAGAGTGTAAGCTCCACTGGGGCAGGGACTGACGTGAATGGCCAAATATTCTCTGTAAAGCGCTGCGGATTATGTGTGCGCTATATAAATAACTGGTAATAATAATAATAATGTTAGTGTGTATATATGTGTACGTACTGTATATGTCTGTGTTACTGTGTATATATGGGTTAGTGTGTATATATGTGTATGTACTGTATAGGTCTGTGTGAGTGTGTATATATGGGTATGTATGTCTGTATGTGTTAGTGTGTATATATGCATATGTACTGTATATGTCTGTGTTAGTGTGTATGTACTGTATATGTCTCTGTGTTAGTGTGTATATATGTGTATGTACTGTATATGTCTGTGTTAGTGTGTGTATATATGTGTATGTACTGTATATGTCTGTGTTAGTGTGTATGTATGTGTATGTACTGTATATGTCTGTGTTAGTGTGTATGTACTGTATATGTCTCTGTGTTAGTGTGTATATATGTGTATGTACTGTATATGTCTGTGTTAGTGTGTGTATATATGTGTATGTACTGTATATGTCTGTGTTAGTGTGTGTATATATGTGTATGTACTGTATATGTCTGTGTTAGTGTGTGTATATATGTGTATGTACTGTATATGTCTGTGTTAGTGTGTATATATGTGTGTGTACTGTATATGTCTGTGTTAGTGTGTATATATGTGTATGTACTACTGTATATGTCTCTGTGTGTTAGTGTGTATATTTGTGTATGTACTGTATATGTCTCTGTGTTAGTGTGTATATATGTGTATGTACTGTATGTCTCTGTGTTAGTGTGTATATATGTGTGTGTATTGTATATGTCTCTGTGTTAGTGTGTATATATGTGTGTGTACTGTATATGTCTGTGTTAGTGTGTATATATGTGTATGTACTGTATATGTCTGTGTTAGTGTTTATATATGGGTATGTAATGTATATATCTGTGTTAGTGTGTATATATGGGTATGTTCTGTATATGTCTGTGTTAGTGTGTATACAGTATATGTTTATGTATGTCTATGTGTTATTGTGTATATATGTGTATGTACTGCATAGGTCTGTGTGAGTGTGTATATATGGGTATGTATGTCTGTATGTGTTAGTGTGTATATATGCATATGTACTGTATAGGTCTGTTAGTGTGTATATATGCGTATGCATATATCTGTATGTGTTAGAGTGTATGTATGTTTAAGTGTGGATGTACGTATGTTAGCGTGGATATATGTGTTATATATAACATGTACATGTGTGTTATGCTGTATATATTATATGTGTATGTGTGTGTTTAACAAAACACACACACACACACATATATATAATATATGTATATTTATTATTAGAAACCCCCCCTCTCCCTCAGAAAATCCTGCGTTTGCCCCTGCACTTGTTTAATACATTTTTTTTCCTTTGGCGTTGGGGTGCATGACTTCACGCCACTGGAAGGGAGAGGTCAGATGAGCCGCGGCGCGTGAGGAGCAGTGTCAGCCAGCCCAGGAGGAGAAGAAGCACAAGGCGATAAGGTAAGTCGTAATTAATTAGACTTAGCAGTAGCGGGAGGGGGACCCAGGGGCCCTGCCTATTTTGTCAGTCCTGGGCCCCACAATATCTGATGGCAGCCCTGCTCATTTGTAAATAGTTATGTAGAAAACACTAAAATATCATCCCTCTATCGGTGGCTAAATGATGATATCCTCTTGTAACCCTCAGCCATGGCTCCGCACATATTTTTTGGTTGTGCTGTAATTGTAAAATCGTTGGAAGGTACAGTTCAAGTAGTAAACAGTAGTGGCCACACGATGGCGCCCAAGGTAAGGAATTGCAGCTCTAACCCATTACCATCAGAGTAAACGCTTTCCGTTATATCCCTTTTACACCAGAGCTAAAACCCTGGTTATTGCAGGGTTAACCTGGGTAGCTCCTCGGTGTAAAACGGGACAGGGTTGGATTTCCGGATCGAGTGACCCGGCAATCCAACCCAGGTAACTTGCAGGGTTTAACACTGGAATGACCCGTGAAACCCTGCAGTGTAAACGGCGCGTTCCGGGTCACGATGACCTGGAGCGCGCCGCATGCCTGCCGATTGGCCGACTTCAGTGGCGCTTGGAGATGATGTCCTCTCCAAGCGTCCACTCCCATGCCGGAAGAGCCAGGTCACTGCAGACCCGGCTCCAGTGTGAATGGCTCCGACTCGGGAATATCCTGGGTTGGCGATGGCTAAATTCTGGGTCTGATCCGGTTGGGAACCCTGTTCCAACCTCCAGGTCAAACCTGGAATTTAGGTATAAAAGCGGTGTAAGTGTAACAAATAATCACATACAGGAATATATTTTTTGATGTGTGGTGTAGACTGCTTGTGCATCCTAATGAAGAGCATGCTGTATACTCGTCAAAATATATATATATATATATATATATATATATATACATATATACAGTCAGGTGCCTAAATATTGGGACATTGACAGAATTTTCATATTTTGGCCTCTATTCACCACCACAATGGCTTTGAAATGAAACAAACAAGATGTGATTTAACTGCAGACTTTCAGATTTAATTTGAGGGTAATTACATCCAAATCAGGAGAACGGTTTAGGAATTACAACGGTTTCTATATGTGCCTCCCACTTTTTAATATGAATATGAAAATTTGGTCAATGTCCCAATATTTATGCACCTGACTGTGTGTGTATATATATATATATATATATATTTAACTGGGTCCTCCTGTGCTCACTCCTTCTGCAGGAATCTGTAGATAAAGAACTAGAATATATCTATTTAAAAATATATTTTTAATATAGCAACCACACCGCTTTTGTGGTGATTATGTTCGTTTCATTGGTGCCAGGGGTACTCCCCCCCACATCTGGTGGTCCGAGGAGCCTGCCTAGAACCAAATGGGGCATGTAACCCCTGCAGTGTAGCCCCTGCTGGCATCAGTGACGTGTAATGGCGCCTCCTACAGTCCAGAAGGTGCAGTTTACGGACTCCATAACGCCAGTGTGCTGATGTCATTGAGGAGGCGGTATAGTCTATACCAGAGGTTTCCAAACGCGCTCCGCAAGGCTCCCCAACAGTTCAGGTTTTAGAGCAGGGGTGTTTCTAGAGAGGAGGGGGCCCCCTCCTCTCAATCCGGCGGCTGCGCTAGTGTGCGCCCAGAGTCTATAGCGCATGTGCAGGTCACCAGAAAAATGGCTGTGGCAGCCATTTTCCAGTGCAGACACTGGCGCCAATGTGAGACTACGGAGAGGTAAGTATGCTATGGGTGCAGGGTGTGAGGTACTAATGAAATAACCTAGGCTCAACCATCGATATCTCTAAAACCTGGTCTGTTAGGGTGTCTTGAGGACCGCGTTTGGGAATCTATGCTCTATCCCCCCCCCCCCCAAAAAAAGTGCATGGATTGGGGGGTTCAGTCTATTTTTCCCAACCTGGTACCTAACTTGAGGGCAGTGAATCACCTACACTGCTGTAATATAATGGTGTTCCGGTATGCTGTAAGACCCTACCCTCTTCCTGACTTCATTAGATCACCAGACAAGTATACCCTACACCAGTGTGTCACACATTTCAGTCCTCCGGCACCCTTGACAGTGCATGTTTTACAGATCTCCTCAGTGTCACCAGGGACATAATTAGAACCACCTGTGGATCTTTAAAAACGTGTCAGCCAGAAATGAATACACCAGTGCACTGACTATAGGAGATCTGTAAAACATGGGGTCCCTGAGGGCTGGAGTTTGGAAACAGTGGCCTACACTATAGAAAACATAATATTTTCCAGTGATGGGGCGGCCCTATTGGTATACCATATTACCTTAGTATTCCTTAACATTGTATCCGTTTCATCCACGACAGTAAAAAGAGCATTAATAAGTGCAGATTTTGTTATGAAAGCCAATATGTACAATCCTGCTTTTTGCTACTTTGGAAAGGTGGATTTATCCCTGAAGCAAGCAACGCGCAGTATTTCCTGGCGGAGATTAAGAAAACCATGCATTTACCTTTAGTTTGCCTTTTTTGCTATTTCAATAGAGAGAGACTTTTCTGGCAATTTTGGGAAGACATTTTTGCACAGACCACTCAGATTTTTCTGCTTAGGCCAGAGGTTCCCAAACTCCGCCATTACAGTCCAGGTTTTAAGGATATCCATGCTTGAGCCCAGATGGGTAGATCAAATTGACTGTGGTACTAATTAGTTCACCTGTGCTCAAACATGGATATCCTTAAAACCTGGACTGTAATGGCGGAGTTTGGGAACCTCTGGCTTAGGCACAAAAGAGGGTCCTGAACTATGTCTGTGAATATTCAAAGATAAATGGAGTCTAGTATAAATTAAAATAAGAATATCACAATTTATTCACATAAGAAAAAAATAATAAATAGGTTAACATAAAAACATATAGGACAAACACAATGCATAATCCCTAATGGCCGAATAAGCAGTAATTCATCCAAACCTTAAAAACTGTTGACTTAAGTCTCAAAAACACAAAATACCCAGCAATTATGTACATTCAAATGTCACTTGGATGAAAATTTCTCCATAGTAGAGAAGTTACTTATATAGGGGTAAAAAAAAAAAAAAAAATCATCTCACAGTGGTAATGTTCCTCCAACATCTGATAATCAGAGGAAGCAGTAATCTCTGCTTCCCAAGAGCTAATTTCCTCAGAAGTAAAATCCATCTTACTTGCACCACTGTCTGCCGCCTGGTGTGCCCCAGGGAAGACGGCAGGACTCCCTGGAGCAATTTCCAAATCTATGCGGCAGTCCTGTTTGGTATCTGCAGGTTCTGTTCCTACAGCCGGTGCAGGGACGGCAGGGTAGCGATGATGATGCTTAAGCCAATAACTCCTAGCGAGTCTCCCAACACTAAGATTTTGCTGTAATTTTAACACAAATGCTTTGCTCTATGAAATGGTTAAAAATTCAGTTTAGGTATGCCTGCAGTACCCCTAAATGTCCACATGGTGTAGCTAGAGAACACAGCATTTGTGTATTCCATTACACAGGGAACATTTATGCGCATTTATTTTTATTTATACAGCTCCATCATATTCCTAACACAATAACCTGATGTGTGTGTGTGTGTATATGGAGCACTGCACTTACCTGAATCTCCCCCCAATGGGATGCGTTTATGATGTCGACAATCAGGTGATAGGCAGCACTATGCAGTAGGGTTGGCCATCGAGATGGTGCAAACCATCGATGGTTCACCATAGATAGTTTTTGTGTCATCGATGGTAACCATCGATAAACACCCCAACTATTTATTATCATTTATATAGTACACACATATTTCGCAGCACTTTACAGAGAATAGTTGGCCAGTCACATCAGTCCCTGCCCCCAGTGGAGCTTACAATCTATATTCCCTACCACACGTACACGCACACACATACACACTAGGGTTAGTTTTTGTTGGGAGCCAATTAACCTACCAGTATATTTTTGGAGTGTGGGAGGAAACCGGAGCACCCGGAGGAAACCTACACAAGCACAGGGAGAATATACAAACTCCACACAGTTAGGGCCGTATTGGGTATCGAACCCACGACCTCAGTGCTGTGAGGCAGTAATACTAACCATTACACCATCTGTGCTGCCATACTATGCGGACAAGGTTAAAATGCGGCTTAAAGGAGTATTTTATGGTGACGGCATAACTGGAAACACGCTGCCTTATCAGCCTTACAGTATTCTGCCGACGCTGACCAAATGCTTCAGGTTGCATTGTAACCATGCCACCGCCAGCTTTTTTTTTTTTTTACATAATGATTGTCAAATTAACTTCTGTATCGACCTTCCCCAAAATAACACATCCGAGCAATGGAGCAAGCATCTGCCAGCTGTACTTTTGTGATCAGCTAACACCATAAGTGGTTTGCTAGTACTGGTGACCTTCATCATCCCTATACCTGACTGCTCATGGTGTACCCAGGGTCTGTCTCATATGTGAAGCCAGTACAGTGTCTCCATTTGTGTGTCATCCACCAGGAGGGGTTCACTATAAAACTCCATTTTCTTCGGCCTCGGAAATGATGTGCAGTGTATATATAATATGGCATATATCCAACAGTCATTAATCTGTATAGAATGTTACCTAGGAGACTGCAAGTGAATCACACAAGGTGCATGACGGAGGAATGTTCTTTTCCTTGGTAGCTGTACTTTTTCTGAGGCAAAGGTAAAATATTGTAGTCCTTGAAAGAGCACAGAAGCCAAGTTTTGGGGACTCTTCCACTGAGCACAGGTCAGACCAAACCAGTCAGTTCTGTTGTATCTGGAATATCAGACATTACCATCATGGATTTTCTATGGCAGAAGTGTCTCCGCCGTTACTCTCCACATTTTAAGGATATCCAAGCTTGAGCACAGGTCACCTAATTAGTACCTTAGTGAATTTGATTTAATCATTTGGAATCAAGTGGATATCCTTAAAACCTGCACTGTAATGGCAGAGTTTGGGAACCTCTGATTTATGGCAAAGACTGAGGGGAAAGTATTGTGATTTGTTGAGAATCCCATCTTTAAGCCCCACCCTGAAGATGCAGAAGTAAGTTATGTTGCTAATTTGCCAGCCAATTAGCTTCTGCGTTTCATCACACATGCAGGTGCCTTGGAACACCAGCTAGTGGTGTACTCAAATCATCATAATCCAATAACCTTCACCCCTTACAGCTAAACAACGGTTGCTCCATTAATGGTTAACGCTCCCATAAGAAGCAGAAGACGAATATCCGTTTGTATATTTCTCGTTATACCTATGATTTGGGGGTAAATATGCAGAAACAGGTCGGCTTTTCAATGTAATATTTTTTTGTCACAGTATATGGGTGGGGGGCCAGAATGACAAAAATTGGGAGCCCCCGCTCTAGGACGCATAAGTGTTCAACACGTAACCACCTTAACCCTTTCATACCTGCTAGCATTATCATACACCACCTACTACTGACTTGTTATCTTCATTTACACCAATACGCACAGTATTTATAATTCTTAGATAATTTATGCTGTTATATTCTCTGCCTGTAGGTGCAGTTATAACTATGATTATTAAATAGCATTCACCCGACACCGGAACGTCACAGAGACGGATATAACATTTTGTGACTAATTGTTACACTAATAATGGCACATGATGTAAGTCTCTCTGCTTATATCCGAGGCTCCAAAACTCCATTACAGTCCACGTTTTAAGGCTATCCATGCTTGAGCACAGCTGACTTAATTAGTACCTCAGTCACTTTGATTTAATCATAAAGACTAAGGCATGGATATCCTTAAAACCTGGAGTGTAATGCTGGAGTTTGGGAACCTATGGCTATATCAGTGTTAGCTAACCTTGACACTCCACCTGTTATGGTTATACATAACCCAGCATGCACTGCTACAGTTTTGCTATTAGGGCATGCTAAAACTGTGGCAGGGCATGCTGGGATATATAGTTCCACAACAGCTGGAGTGTCAAGGTTAGCCAACACTGGCTTATATCATTATTACAATTTCACTGCTCCTATCGTCACATATTATTGGACTTTAAACTACAGTGAATGTGTTCTAGCAAGTAAGAAGTTTCCTCTAGGGTCAGAATTGTTTAGATGACATCGCATCCATTATTTCATAAACCTGGAAAATATGAGTAAAAGTTCAATGTAAGACTGCAATTTGACCAATGAATAATAAACTTTTTGTAATAATTATGTATATATAACAAGGTCAATTCCAGTGGACCCATTAGAGAGTCACAGGACCAGCAGCATTTTGTGCTGAATCGACCATTGAAGCACTTCTTGACCAATGTTGACAAGTTGCTGATCTCCTGGAGAAGCGATAAACTGCATAATTATTATTATCCTTTATTTATATGGCGCCACAAGTGTTCCGCAGCGCCTTACAAAGTACATAAACAAATGAGCACACAAAACAAGTACATAGACAAATGATAACACAGGAAAAACAGTTATTAACAGTACAAACAATGCAGGCTAAATACACGATGTATACATTGCTGCATAACACTGAAATAAGCAGCATGGCGTCAGCAACCAAGGGTTAGGTGCTGTTGTAAATTAAAGCATGAGTAAGTGAGGGAGAAGCACATGGGGAAAGAGGGCCCTGCTCGTGAGAGTTTACATTCTAAAGGGGAGGGGGCAGACAAACGGGTGACACAGATAGGCTGGATTGTGAGGAAGGAACATGGAGTAGTGTGTTAGGATGAGCGCTGGAAAGCTTTGAGGAAGAAAGGGGTCTTGAGAGCCCATTTCAAGGTTGGGAGTCAAGAAGCAAAGTTAACATGAAATTTTGAGTTAAGGCCAGGGGGACGAGGAAAGTTAGCTACTCGAGGAAGTTGGAAAAGGCAACTGATATGAGCATTGAATGCAAATAATGAAGTGGAGAGTTTAGAAGGTAAGAGTAGGTGGGAGTGACCAGATGATAGAAGTACCCCAACACCAAGACTCCAGGCCAGGGAGTGTGAGAGAATGTGAGGCTCCCAAAGGAGATAGCTGCAAGAGAAGTGGTGTCAGATGGGTAAGTCCAGGATTTGGTGATGGCAAGGAGATTGAAGGAGTTGAATATGAAGCCCTAATGGACAGGGACCAGTAGATTATAGACAGTACTGGCATTCCAGAGGAGACAGGAGGGAGGGACAGAGTTGGGAGAAGAGAGAAGGAGATTGTTAGGGTTGCTGTAGCATGGGGTTGAGATTGATTTAGAGCAGGGGGATAAGGAGAGTGTGGGTACTTGGTGGGCTTCTGAGGAAGGGTGACAGCAGGTGGTGGGCAAGGTGGAGGTTTTGTGTGGTGTGGGTGGAGAAAAAGAGGTGTAACTTGGAGAAAAGGGAGGGTGGGAGGGTGCAGGACTTATGAGTTATGGGAGATGAGGTGGAGAGTACTAGATGGGATGAAGAGAGATAGAGGGAGAGGAGAAAGTGGAGGAGACTATGGAGGGAGAAAAGAAATGGCTACTGGTGGTAGAGGAAAGTATGTCGCTTCTGAGTGAGGGGGGGAGCAGAAGAAAAGAGATATTGCGTAGATGAGGGAAGAAAACGGCAGTAGCAGTGATGAGAGTGAGATACAGGAATAGTACAGTTAAAATGTCTAAAAATCAGATAAAAGGAAGAACAGTGTTAGTAGATGTAAAGACACAACTACAAGAGTATATAATAAACAAAATGAGTTTAGAGCTGTTAAAGTTGCAGGATTTTAAATTAAGGCTGAAGCAATCTTACAGATGAGAAGGTGTTTAAAAATGGTAGATACTGCAGTGGTGTAGAGATAAATTGGCAGTGGTAAAGGAATAATATAAACAGTGTAGGGTCAAAAAAACAACATACATTCAAAAATGTAAATGCAGCAATCCACTTGGTAGTGGCTTGCAATGCTGAAGCAGGCTGTTGGCAAAAGGCGTTATCAAGTTATAATGAAAGCTGGTGGCTGAGTTGCAGGGTATCCAGAAGATCCTTTTTAATTGTTTTCAAGTTGTAATGTTGTCCTCCTGTCTTCCTCCTGTTTAACTCTTGTCTAACTCTTTAAATTATGCTGTGCATATAATACCACTTAGAAAAAAAAAAAAACACTTTGAAATAAAAACCTATGCAGCCTGTGGCTTACTGGGTATATGGTGAAGCATACATGTGTAGTCACTGATTACACCCCAACCCCCAATGACTTCACCCACACCAGATACAAGTCATACAATTCTAATACAAACAGAAAGACCCTAAACAGCATCCCATGTATCTAGGAGTTAATACATAGTTAAGTTGCAAGACCTTAAGTCACTCTGGTTTTTGCAGATAATAATTAATAACAAAGTATCTATGAAATCAGTATAATTATACAGCACTGCTAGTTCTATGTCAGATGACTGGTCCCAATAATTACCTATGAAATCAGTATAATCATACAGTACTGCTAGTTCTATGTCAGATGACTGGTCCCAATAGATTACCTATGAAATCAGTATAATTATACAGCACTGCTAGTTCTATGTCAGAGGACTGGTCCCAATAGATTACCTGCAGGATGAGAAGGGAAAATCAATCAGATCATCATCCCTCGCTGATCGCAGAGGATGAAACTAGTAAGGTCTCTTGTCTACCGCTTTAAATTATGCTGTGAATATAATACCACTTAAAAAAAAAAAAAACACTTTGAAATAAAAACCTATGCAGCCTTGTACCAGACATGCAGCCTGTGGCTTACTGAATGCTTGGTCAGCCTACAAAACGCGTGGAGTGAACAGGTACACTTGCATTTCCATGTGATGCGGTCTCCACTGGCACCTAAAACCTAGTAACACTGCTTATTACAGGAACTTGTCACTCAGGTCATTAGAATGTCCACAGCATAACCAAGTATTACAGGAGGCGTGAGCTTATTTATAACTAATCCCACATTATAATAGAGTTGGGGCCACATACACCACCTATACTAAACAACATAACATTTGGCGTGTTTGACTTGTGTTTATGGCAGTAGTGACATTTCTTACTTTCCAATGTGTCAGTAGCTACAATATCTGAGGAAAGCACTGGGATCCAACGCGTTTTACTCTTCTGGGAAATCCTCTATATTGGTCAAATTGGGAGTGATTTTAATGTGTTTATAAATCCATGGGCCATTTTCTGATTTAATAGGGAGTACCTAAAAATCAACCCTGCAATCAGTGCCCGATTAAGACCTAGGGGTATATTTACAAAAATGCAGATTTTTAGGTGGAGATGTTGCCCATAACTACCAATCAGATTCTAGCTATTTTCTTCTAGAAGGTGATAGATAAATGTTAAGTAGAATCTTATTGGTTGCTATGGGCAGCATCTCTACTTCTAAAAACCTGCACTTTAGTAAATATACCCCCTAGTATTTGGTAACGGAGAACATCAAATGTCAGACTGCGCCATTAGCTGTCTCAGAGCTTTCAGCAGACCGGCCCAACTTGGGCTTATCTGTATATACAATCAAAGCCAGTGGAAGTCTTGGCTCCAGAGTTGCCTTATAATACTCTTAAGTATGGACGACTTCCATGTACGCCTCCTTTAGGGACCTATGTCTAAAGCTTAATTGTATGTATTGTGCCTATGTACTAATGGCACAATGCAGGAAATCTCACAGAAATCTCCGGCAAAGTGCTAATTAGCGCTGCAGATCGCAGTCCCCATTGTTATCAATAGGGACTACGATCTGGCCCCTATGTACAAAACTCCAAAAAGCAAATCTTTTTGGAGTTTTGCCCCAGTAGTTTACACCATCTTCAGATGGTGTAAACTGCTTTAAGCCAATGGAGGCTCCAGATGCAGGAAGAAGATCTTTTAATCCCTGTCATCGCAGCCCCCGGCCGGCTCCGGTGTCATGGACGGAGTGCCCGGGCGATGCGGTGTCATGGACGGAGTGCCCGGGCGATGCGGTTTCATGGACGGAGTGCCCGGGCGATGCGGTGCCATGTGCGGAATGTCTGGGTGATGCGGTGCCATATCCATCTACATTTACTGGACAGGCCTGTTGGGAGATGTACCTTTTGCACCTAGATTATGGCAGGTGGCTTGTAGAAAACCAAGCGCACACGTCCCTACGTGCAAGATGTGTATAACTCTGAATAAGGGCAAATAAACACAATATTTCTGTACACGCAGTCTGGGACCACCATAGGCGCAATTTACTTCCAACTCTGCTCAGGAAAATAATGTGGAGCTGTCGCTCTACAGGTGGGCTGCTGCCGCTTATGCACTAGGGGTGAGTGCTCCCCTCCCCAGGCCACAATTTGCCAGCCAGCGCTTGGGGCCAGTGAGGGCAGCTTTAACGCTTCACTTCTATGGAGACTTCACTAGAGAAGACAGTGACACTAAGCTGTTCACCTGCGCGCAGCACAATTACAGCTGAAGCACTGTGTGACTGGTATTAGTGGTTTCCCATATAGCAGTGGCTCTATTATAACCTGAGAAAGAAACATAATAATAATATAAATTTACAGCTTTAAAGTTTCACCTTTTTGACCTACCACACAAAGACCATAGTAACAGTAACTTGTCATGCTGGTGTTAAGTTGTATGACTAATGTCTGCACAAAGGGCGTATCAGTCAGTAACGGGACTAGCCCATCCATACACGTTTTAACAATTCCAAAGATTTCGAGAACTTTTACTGGTGAAAATGAAAACGCTTCTATTTTGCTGCCGCGATACGATGGCCACCATGTCTGACCTACTGACTATACGTTCATTCATTGTCCTTTTATTGGCCGTTGCTATGAAAGCACGTGGCCATCCCATTAGACTTGCATGAGTAGTCACTTTGTGGAGTGGACAGTAATGAGATTGATGCTTACAGAATGGGGAAGATGTCTCTTATGCTGTACAATCAGAATAATTGTTAGGCAAATGATATTAATGTTGGTTATATTTATTACCTAGTTAGGGTCCTCTCCATTTAGCATATACAGGTTCCTTCCTAAAGACTGCTGGTGTCACTGTTGCTATTGATGTCTATAATAATTATTAAATGGCTTAATGGAGGCTATTCCTTATAGCATACATCAGTATGAGTCCGTCAGGGGGGAGTTGGGTCTGACTGCTGATTACTAGATCGCTTAGAAAACTTATTTTGAAAATGATTAATGCAAGAAGAAGACTAAGGATGTTCTAATACAGGTTACGTGTAGCTCTCCAGCTCTGGAAGCAGAAGTACCAGATATTCCAGAATAACCTGGCAGACACAAGTGACCTTTGTGGTAATAGTTTCTAAAAGAAAATCTAGTATTGAGGACAGAGCATTCTCTGATAGTCGTCGATATTATCTCTCTCCTAATGTATACAGTGGGTTTGGAATGAGAAGAAAGGAAGTTTGTAGTAATGAGACACTTTTACTTTCTACAAAATATGTTGCTGTGACCTCTGACCTTTCCTCTCCAGGAAAACAGGGACAGTCTGTTATGCTAATGACCTCTCCAGGCCATTGACCAGTAAATCGGAATAGGAACAATGGTCATTATAGGAAAATAGTATATAAAATACATGTTGACATGTATAAAAGAGCGACTAATGCTACACATGGCTACTCTCTCCCAGCATGTCTGGGGGGAGTCCCAAATTTTGAGACAGCATGGTTGGGGTAGTGATTAGCATTGTTGTCTCACAGCACTGAGGTCTTGGGTTAGCTTCCCACCAAGGCTATAACTGTGTAGGGTTTGTATGTTCTCCCTGTGCTTGTGTGGGTTTCCTCATACCTACTTCTTCTGTTTCCTCCTCGGGAGAAGCACGGCGAGGAGAAGCAGGTCGGCGGGACCGGACATTTTGCGTCATTAAGCGCTGCTCCCTCACTGTAAATTGCCGTAAATATAGCATATTCAAATATGGGGCGGGGCTAAATGGCGGAATTCTCACGGAATCATGTCATTAAGCTCTGCCCACTACTCGCGACCCGGCAAGCCCCGGGAAAATTCTCCCCGTTTTTCCCACTTCACTAGGAAGTGGGCAAAATGTGGTAGAAGTGCCTACTCTTCCAGGGGTGCGGGGGGTTCCTCGAAAAATCGTGAGCCTCCCGCAGCTTCCGGGAGAATAGGCATGTATGGGTTTCCTCCAGGTGCTCCGGTTTCCTCCCACAACCCAAAAACATACTGGTAGGTTAATTGGATCGACAGAAAAATTAACCCTAGTGTGTGTGTGCGTGTGTGTGTGTTACATGTGGTAGGAAATATAGACTGTAAGCTCCACTGGGGCAGAGAGTGAATTTCCAAATATCTGTAAAGCGTTGCAAAATATGTGTTCGCTAAATAAATAACTGGTAATAAATAGTGGATGGGGGGCTCAATAACATGATTTGCACAGTTTTGGCCCCTCCAATTGCTACACAATGGCATGAGTGCAGGGACACAATGACACAAGCCACATCGCCAAGCCCTTACAACTACTTCCCATTAGACAATTCTGACCAAAAACATTCACCTACATTGTGTTTTT
The DNA here is from genome assembly GCA_031769625.1 of Taudactylus pleione. Classification (NCBI taxonomy): domain Eukaryota; kingdom Metazoa; phylum Chordata; class Amphibia; order Anura; family Myobatrachidae; genus Taudactylus; species Taudactylus pleione. Next base: position 6,646,824 of record JAUIMM010000436.1, on the reverse strand, counting down.
CTTGTCTAGATAACCCCTCCCTTTGCGCCTGTTGCAGTGTGTCTTTCCTACCTCTGCACTGCAGCACAGAAGCTTCTTCAATTACAAGTTAACAAATGCTGGGGGTCAGTCTGAGCTTAAGTAGTGTCCAGTGAACGTTAAACCCCATTGTGATAGTCTTGGTCTTGTCTGGTAGTCAGCTGGGGGTGCGCTGAGAATATAGATCGAAAGTTCTGCAGCTGAGGGGTGGAGATGGGAGTGGGAGACTGGCGAGAATCATGAGGGGCTGCAGAGATATCTGGTGCATCTATTGGACGCTGGGACTGGCAGACAAAGGGGTCTATTTACTAAGCTGTGTTAGGAGATAAAGTGAACGGTGATAAGGTACCAGCCAATCAGCTCCTAACTGCCATGTCACAGGCTGTGTGAAAAATGGCAGTTAGGAGCTGATTGGCTGGTACTTTATAACCGTTCACTTTATCTCCTAACACAGCTTAGTAAATAGACCCCAAAGACTGGGAATATGAGTGGAGAAGAAACACAGAACCTCTTATAGCACCCCGCTAACTAAGACTGTGATGCCTGGGTCCTACAGCTGTATAACTAGGGTCATATTTATGAAAGGGTAAAAAATCACCGGCCATAGCTCGCTTGCGTGGCGAGGCCTATTGTACTTCCTCAATACCTGTTGTGTTTTTGCCATCACAAGCAGAAACATGAAATATTCATTGATCATGTAACAAACCAGCCAGATGACTTTCACGTGTGCGTATCGCCAGAGACTGACTCCCCAAACCTATAAGCAGCGGTAAGGAACAAAATATTGGACACTTAACTGGGTTGCGCCATGGCACTTGATGTAAAGGGGTAAGACCAATGATAAGGTGATCATCTTGTACAGAAACCAATTTTTGGTATATCCACAACATAAGGCAAAGGCCAAAAACATAACTTTCTAAGGCCCGTATTCAATTTGAGGCGAAAAGTCCGGATCCGTGATACTTTTTCACCTGTTTTGCTTTTACCCCGTATTCAATTTAAAAGACTTTCCGCCTGGGCGGAAAGTCAATGCAATGTACTAGGCGAAAAAGTTTCGCCTATGAATAGCAGGCAGAAAAAAGTGCAGAATTGGGGTTTTGGGGTGCATCGTTGCGGGAACCCCCCTGCAGCCTTCAGACAGTCCCCCAAAGGTCAACTGTGTAAAAAAAAAGTTTAAAAAACACTTAAGGACACTGCAAAAAATTACTTTGAAAAAGGGGGTGAAAAGAAAAACTTGGGGTACAAAGTTAAAAACTAGCGAACTTGACTCTGGGGGGGTCCCCAAGTATGCCCCAAGTGTTTTTTTGATTGCAGGTGCTTGCGGCAGGTGGATTTTTCACGATTTTTCAACTTCACTTTAGCAACTTTTAAATATGCTAACCCCCATTTTCAAGTACCCCAAATTTTCTGGGAAAAAAAACTCCTGAATACTATTCTGCACCACGTATAGAAAAAAGCGATTTAGCCCGTTTAAAAAACCCAAATACCCCCATGTCAGAGCATCATTTGGGGGGTGTCAGGCTGATTTCCCCAAATCTGACAGTACTTTCTGCCTATTCAAGTTTCGCCGGGTCCCGTTTTCACGCACTTTCAAATTGAATACGGGGTAAAGCGGGGAAGCGCGATACTTTTCCGCCTACAAAACAGGCGAAAAGTCCGGGCTGCGAAAAAGTATCGCGGCTCGGCTCAAATTGAATACAGATCTAAGTATTCTTTTTCAATTTTAGGGGTTTTTTTGCTTTTTAATCTTTTTATATTTTTAGTTGCTGGAACAACTTTGGTTATTTTCCGAGCCGACGCCTGTTGTTCAGCTTTACTGAGAATTCCACTGCTTGAAATGCTCCTAATTTCATGGCCGATTACGTTACTGAGGTCATGGTTAATGGTTCCTGCTCTTGGTATATTTCGACATTGGTTGGTGGTGTCTGCCTCAGAAAGAACATTTAGGGTAGATATATCAAGCCTTGGAGAGAGAGAGATAAAGTACCAACCAATCAGCTGTCAAGACACACTGTGGGGTCTATTTACTAAGCAGTGTTAGGAGACTGAGTGAAAAGTGATATGGTGCCGGCCAATCAGCTCCTAACTGTCATTTTTCAAACACAGCCTGTGAGATGACAGTTGGGAGCGGATTGGCTGGCACCTTATCACTTTTCACTCTGTCTCCTAACACTGCTTAGTAAATAGACACCACAGCCTGTAACGTGACAGTTAAAGTGGGTACACACCTGACAGATATATCTGCAGATGATGGTCGTTCGTACACACTGAACGGCCATCATCTGCTTGTGCCAATGCGATATGTTGGTGAACGACAACGTTCACCGACATATCGCGGGTACACACTGGCTGACATGCAGCAGATATATTGTATCAATGTATCTGTCAGTGTGTACCCACCATTAGGAGCTGATTGGTTGGTACTTTATCTCTCTCCGACAGCCACCCCATATTTATTAAATCCGTGCATTCGGGAAGCTCAGAGAAGTCACTAGTTCATTGTCACTTACCTGCCTAGGCTCAGTTCTCTCTTGAAATTATCTTCCATTGTTTGTAATCGCTTTTAGCTCTTTCACTGAGAAATATCTAAATAATTCACCGCTTGGCATGAACCTGACACCATTGTTTTATTTTGGTACAAAGACTGCTCAGTTTGTGCTGTAGAATTTCATACTCTGCGGTTTTCTATACCGTTAATCCTTATTTAATGCTAATTTATAGTTATACATCCAGAACTACACACTACACAGGAGTAGGGTGTAGCTAATGAGAATATATATACAAATGTGAAAAGTCCTTTGTAAAATGACATGAACATGAGATCATTGAATAAAATGTCTAAATTCAGGGAAACATCAGGAAGCATAAAAGTGATTGTTAAAATTTAAAAACCCATGAAACATGCAGCTGGCAGCGCCCATAGTGTACATTACGCTATAAGAGGAAATGATACATTTGTGTAGGAACAATAACAAATATGTTATTTCAGTTTATAGTGACCACATTTTAGGAATTGGCAATTATGGTCTGATACAGGGGCGTATCTATAATGGGTACGGGGCACACTGGCCCCTGGGTCCATTAGGGCCCACACCGCACACCCTGCCCCCATAGTCCTATACTTACCTCTCCGTAATGCTGTTCTGCAGCACCGAGACAGTGCTGCAGAACAGCAAAATTCACTGGGAAAATGGCAGCGGCCATTTTCCCAGTGACCTGTGCATGCGCAGTACTACTGTCCCCAGGAAAACTGTGCAGGCGCCATTTTCCCGGAGTCCCACGCATGCACTGTAGATTCTAAGCCAGAATCTACAGTGCACTGCGGAACCGCCGGAGAGAGGTGACGCCCCTTCTTCCCTAATAATGCTTTTTTTTGTTTGTTTGTTATGCTTTCCCTTACAAAATAAACCGTGCAGTAACACACTAAAGCAGTGGTCAGGGAACAGGGGTAAATTACCCCACATAGGGTAAAAATGAAATTCCTGGGGGTAATGGACGGAGAGTCGGGCATGCATAATAATCATTTTATAATATAGAATGATTCATATGCATGCCCGGCTGTGCCGCATGGAGGCTCTAAGCCGGACGCCCACTGAGATGTTATTACCAGCGTGCGCCCGGCTCCTTCCCTGCAGCGCCGCGTTAGCCGGAGTTCTCTTCTGAACTCCAGCTTCCGCCTCTCTCCATGCGCACTGTGAGAGACGTCATGAAGTCTCTCCCATAGTTCCGAGGAGCAGCCGGGCGGACAGGACGGTGGCGGATGCAGGAGCGGGGATTAAAGTAATTTTTTTTTTTTGTACAAGTGGCACTACAGCGGCATTATATGGGGGCACTGCCACAGGGGCATTATATGGGGCACTGCTACAGGGGCATAACTATGGGGGCACTATTATATGATTTCCTTCCTTTCAAATCAAGGGGATAACGTCGGCGTATCTAAATATAATTTGGGGTAAAAGGTAAAAAAGTTCCCTGACCACTGTACTAAAGCAATTATCCTGACCTCTTCCAAAAATCTACATTCCCGTTTTAAATGTGTTGGTGGCACAAGTTTATAAGAAATAATTACTCAGTTTTTAATGAGGATTTCAGACAATTAGCGGAGAGGGGTGATCCAAGCATGGGAACGCTTTCAGAACGTTTGAGGACCTTAGAAGTATAAAATTATAATAGTTTAGTCTTATGTGGTTATGAAGAGTCCACTGTTATCCATGACCAAAACCAATAAAATTGGTATGTAGGCAGCCATTTTATTGCTGACATTGGTATACAGACAGCCATTTTAGTGGCGATATTGGTTTATGGGTAGCCATTTTATTGAAGGACTCGGGATGTGGGTAGCAATTTGCTTAGTGGAATTTGGATGTGGAGCAGCCGTTATATTGGAAGTGGGATGTATGCAGCTCCTTTATTGCTGGAATTAGCTTGTCGGCAGCCATTTTGTTTGTTTGTTGGTTAGCACATTCTATTACAGACAAATTAATAGGAGCTCAATTAGTTTAAAATGGCAGCTTCATACCCATATTCATTTTTAGTGTGCTGCCTATATCATTAAAATCTTATTTCTACACATGTGAACAGTTAAACATTGTTATAGTGAGGGCAATGTGTTTATAAGATTCCTGCACAGTTTTCTAAGTTTGTATTTTAATTTTTTTTTTTTTTTTCCATCAGATCATCATTTTGAGAGATTCGAGTAATGGGATCATTTGTAGATAATGAACAACATGAAACGTGCTCAAGTTAAAATATTGATATCTTTATTTACAAATGTACAGAGTTTCACAGAAACATGGTCTTTGCGAATACACAAGTCTTATACAGGACGTAATGTTTCCCAGCCTGTGCTCTATTACGAATGTTCAAGGTTTCTCTCAGTATTACACAATTTAACAGGAAAAAATGTTTTTAAAAAAATTCACTCTCGCGCTCTAATATATATATATATTCCCCCCAAAAATTATATATTTCTATTTACACATACTTATGTAGGTGTCAGGAAAATTACTGAGTGTAACTTTAAACAACGCAAGACCAAACACCCTAAAAAGACATTAAGAAATGAGCAAATTGTGACAAATGTACTTAAATTTCAAGAAAAAAAAAAAAAAACGTGAAATATCAAATTTGAAAAAAAAATTTTTTTTTTTTTTAATGCTGGAAGTGTGTCTGCTTACACTCCGTTTCAATCACTAGATTGTATAGCTTTGACCACAACCGTTGACGTTTTAAGGATTGACCTTGTGGTTAAAAGGAGAAAAATAAAACCACATATCTCCATACTCTATTGTTAAGAAAAACAATTTATAAATATTAACACTTATTTATTTTCTTGCCACAGACTAGAAGTTAGCCCAAAGACGCCAAGTCTGTAGCACCGCCACACGAGGCAAGGTCATAAGAGGTACTGCGGCCAAAAAAATAGCTTTATTACAGTTGCCACTTTCAAACAGGAGTAACGGGTCATCTTATGTAGAAAAAGATAAAATGAAATTATTCACTATATAAGCCCTGTGTATCCTTAGAGAAAATAAAACACTAAACACTTTATACATACGTGTGCAAACAATTTACACAGATATGTGCAAGGAAGAATAGATATATCTACAGGTCACACAACTGTTTTGTTTGGTCAGGTGTAATATACAGCATTAATCAAATATGTACTGCAGTGTAACAGTTGTGTCTATAGAGCAGTAGTTTATTTTCCAGAAATGACTACTTTACTAGTGCCATGTACATGGGGCGGGGGGGTCACAGTGCAGTCATAATGGATGGCAATGTAAGGGAGGTTTGTACTAGCCCTGGCAGCAGGAGAATTAAATTGGTCAACAATAGCAAAATATCATTAGACTATGAGACTACGGAATCTCTTAGTTAATGGGTGAAGGTTTATAACTGGGACGTATAAAGGGCTGCACAGGAGCTAAGCTCAATGACAAAAGATCAACCGTATGAATTTGTAACTGAGTTTAGAATATGAATCCACTGTCCCTATGAAGCTGTACCTGGCCAGGCATGGGTGGAGGCACTAGGCATTGCACAATGTGTTTTGCGGTTGCACAGACACTTGGTGAAGCAGCAGTGTTTGGCCAGCATTGGTACTCTGCACATTTCCTGGTTTCTCTATATTTCTGCCACCAGTTTGCTAGTAATGTCATTCCACCAGGATTCCTTAGAGAACGTGAATAAGTCAACCATCAAGATTTATTAAAAAAAAAAAAAAAATAATGCAACATAATACCCAATATATTCTCCCCAGGATTTATATTTACCATCTATTACGGAGTTAGATAATTAGGGTCACTGTAGAAAAACCCATGTAAACCTAGCACAATGTTAGACAATCATGGGTTCATTATAAATGTTATTTTATCTGCTAAATTGCAGCCAGCCTGGATTGTCAGATGTCCCGCATACTGTCATTTTCTCGTCGTTCACTTGTTTCGGACAGACAAGTAGGATGTTATGAAAGGTAAAATTAAAGCTTTTTTATTTTATTTTTTATTGTATCTAAAAGTATCTTAGTCAAATCCAGAATTATTTAGAACCAATTCCCACAGGGTGACCAGGGGCTAATAGAGGAGAGATTAGGGATTGGAATCACAGTGAGGAGGATGCAATGTGGCTCCGTGGGATTTCAATTCTGACTACAAAATTATTTTAAAGTTCTTTAATACAGAGGGTGGGAAAATTCAGCCACGCAGTATATCAACAGGAGAACAGGTATTGGGGCAGTATCAATGTTTTGCAAACCATAGGGTTCCCCAATACTGGTATTACGGTTTTAATAGGTCACCCATGCGGCCTCTTGGTTAGCAGGAATTGCTGGGATCTGTAGTGCCACCGCAGTTGAATAGCCACCGATTATTCTTTCTATGCAAAAAAAACCCCCAAAACATTCTTTTCTAATCATGGTACTCCCTTAGTGTTGGAATGCTGCTCTTTCCAAAGCAGAACCCCCACATAACACCAGCACGTTCGGCTGCGCTGATCTCATATTCCTGACTAAACCCTTCATTTCCATATTCATGAACCAGGGTGAGAAAGACACCCTGTAATACAAAAGACTTTCACTAATGTATTTCCAGCTTAGACCGGAAAATAATATGTGGTTATCTCCTAGTCATGTAATAAGTCCTGTCTGCTTAAAGTGGACCTGTCCCCGGTTCCTCTAACACAAAGGTTCTCCAACTCTGTCCTCAGGACCCCCAAACAGTGCATGTTTTCCAGGTCTCCTCACAGAATCAGTGAAATAATTACGTCCACCTGTGGATCTTTTAAAATTTGTCAGTGAGTAATGAATACACCTGTGCCGCTGCTGGGTGACCCGGAAAATGTGAGCTGTGTGGGGTCCTGAGGACAGAGTTTGAGAACCACTGCTTTAACGTTTCCCATGGAGAGAGCATTTTATCCAGGGCATGCAATTAGGCCTCCTCCGACCCGCACAGCAGTAGAGCAGGGAAGTATACAGGAAGCCGTGAGCCAGCGTAACACAGTCTGACTGCAGGGCTGCACACTTAGCTGCTTTGCTCCCAGCTATAAGGACAGAGTACTCTAGAAAAGGACAGTAGCAAGTCCCTGAAATAAGAACAGTTTCAGCAATGGCCATCTAGCCTCCTTGTTACATAATGGGGGAAGGGGGACTGCAATGGTAAAATATGTCCCTAAAATGCTAGATTGCCTGGTCCTGTTAGGTTTAGAGATACAAGTAACTTCACCACTAAATATCACAAATGAAACACAAACCCAGATTAATAAATGTTCTCTGTAGCGCATGAAAATAAGTAAAACGACGGTTTTGCAATTCCAGTCATTGTGGAAGTCTATAGGACAAATTCAATGGTTTCCCTTTGACGTATCATGGACAGAGGTAGATAAATGAACAAACCAGTCAACTGAAATTAAACCTCCACGTTATAGATAAGTTTTAAAACTAAAAAAAAAAAAAATTTGCAAAATGTAACTGATCAAGTGAGGGGAAAAAGAAAAACATTTATTGAAAAATTATCATATTTGTACTTTTTCACAATTTATGTAGTGGCTGTGTGAGAAATGTGTCCTTTGGGCACGACAAAAATTTCTATAAAAAAAAATAAAAAGTCTGGTCTTTACCAAACGCTTGTTTTTCCTTTATATATAAATATATCGGACTTCAACGTCAACAAAATAAAATTTTAGTTATGAACTGGTAATCCTCTTTCACAATCTCTGAATTCCCTCGGTGGATTATTGGGGACCACCTGGGAAGGGGACACAAGGGGTCAGTGATCTACAATTCCTACAAGAGTTGCACTTAACCCCCTGCTGCCAGGCAATAATAATACATTACATCTCGGTGGCCTGCTCTCACACAGGCAGAAGCAGCAGACTTTGGGGCCATCAAAATAATAATAAAAAACAATAACAAACTAGTCTATAAACGTGTGCCCATTTACTACAAGCATTGTTTGCTTGTTTTCTGAAAGGATAAAAGGTGATCTGTGCAGTGGTGTAGTCCTGTGTGCGTTGCTCGTAGTCCCTGCGCACACGGCCCCTCTGCTTAGTCCAAGAAGAGCTTCCTACAGCCCATGCGCGAGCGGTTTGATCGCCGGATGTCGAATTTGGTGTCTCGGCACTTTTGGCAAACGTAGATCTCTGGAACGTTAGACTTGCGGATTTTGGCACAGGATAGGTGAATCCAAGTGTTGCATTCGTTGCACTCAATCATTGGCCGACCGGCGAAGGGCTTCAGGCAGAAACAGGTGACAAGATGCCAAGATTCGTCATCTGCAATAAACAGGCAAAAAATTTTATATATACACAAAACCAGTCACATATACCTATCTACAAACTAATAGAGAGAGTCTTGGGAGGTAAATTGAGAGTTTTTAGAAGTGGAGATGTTGCCCATAGCAACCAGATTCTAGCTATTATCTTCTAGAAGGTGCTAGATAAATGTTAAGTAGGATCTGATTGGTCGCTATGGGCAACATCTCCACTTCTAAAAACTCTCACCTTAGTAAATTTACCCCTTAGAGCCTAAAATGTCAGACTATAGCTAGATATAAGCCAGAAAATAAGTTTTTGTCTGTTTTACAGAGCACCAGTCTCACGTAGTGGAAGTGGCCATTTTGTGGCCAAACCAACGTCATGAACTAGTCTGTACTGAAATGACAGCTGCATCCCTGTGAATGGTTGGTTCAGCCAAAAAAATGGATCCCAAAAAAAAAAATTCTCCTGTGGTACCCTCTTGATCTATTCTGGGGAAACCTTGGGGCAGATTTAATATTAGCTGTTGGCCTAAAGCGCTACCCCTAATTATTAAATTACTGCCGCTACCTCACGCTGTAAGCCCCAGAGGGTGCACTTAATTTGGCTTCTGTCCTCGTACCCTCTGGGGCTTAGCGAGCGGGATAACTCTGGGCACTATAGGAGCTATGGGTTACCGCGCGTTAGGCGCGGGCTTACCATGCATGGAAATGCGTCAGTAATTGACTGGTTCCGGACGTTAAACCTGGTACTTTAGCCAGCGGCTAATTGAATCTGCCTCTTATTGTGGAAGTCACTGCAAAAAATCCTCAGGAAACTGCAGTTTTTCAAACACTCTTTAATAAATATTCCCCTTAAGTGTCTATCTGCAGCTACAGCCTCAGCCCTTCTGACTAAAAAGGGATACTTTCCCTTTATAAGGTATGAACCTCCCACCTCATGTCAGTGATGCAATGAAGCATGAACACCCCATGAATCAATTTAATTAACCCTTCATGGCCAGGCTAAGTTTGCACTTAGGAGGTGTGCTAGCTTCACAGAGAATACGTTTTCTAGAACGTTCTGCACATGGGTTACAGTAGGAATAAGCTAATTGTGTGCCGACATTCATTCTGTGTGGCACTCGTACAGAATGTGTTAGAACGTGCTACATGGTTCAGGGGCTAACTTTTTATTATTGTTAATTTTTGGGGACTATTTGTTTCTCTTTGTTGCACTAAGACCCAGCACAACATGGGACAGATCTACTTATGGGAACAGGAAAGAGAGGGTTAAATGCCCCACTCTGAGAAAGGCTTGTACAGCCTGTTGAGGAGCTGACATTGATCGTGCTGGCTGATTGGGAGAGGCGGGGTGCTGTAACACTGTACAAATCTCATCTAAAATGGGTCGCATTTTAACGAAAGCATTATGAGCAAGGATCAGCGCTAGAGAGCAAAACGAAGGATTAGGCTTCATTCACATGCAGATCGGTGGGAAAACAGGAGCGATATACTGGGCAGCCCGAAACAAATACCTCATTAGGCCTCAGCCGCTGTATTCACTGGGTAGTTGTCCGGATTAAAGATTAACATGTATTCAGAAAAAAACTATCAGGAAATCTATGGTGTGTAAAAGCTACCTATCATTTTTGGGTAAAATGAACCCGGGCTGGACAATTCCTAGGAACAAGGTGTCCAATGTACCTGAAAAATTACTGCTGGAGCCTAATTTGTGGGAGCCATTTCTACTGATGTAAATGGATGTAGATCCTCCCTGGCTCCTTCATAGCGCCTCAATCTTAAGGACTCTAGAATTCCTCCTTATTTTGTCCACCCCTCCAAAATTAACACCTCACAAACTTTTATACAATAAGCAGCATTTGCTTTTGTCCTAACTTTATTGTGCCTCTGTGTAAAATATCCACAAATTTACTCCATAGTGGAAGGCGGCCATCTTGAGCAGAGTTAGTGGGAGCTGCCATTTTGTGTTTTGAAATAAGTGAAACAAGAAATTGTGGATCTCGCACTGAATGCCTTGTGTCTTCTTCCTTCATATAAAAATGACTTTCGCTTATAAAGAAGCTTTATAATTATGTACATTGTCCAAAAATTGGACAACGCTGTACTATCAATCATTTTAATGCATTACATTATTTGTGCACATATGAGCGTTCATAGTGGTGTCAAGGGAGAAGTATAAAATCTCTGAGATAAAGTACCAACTAATCAGCTCCTGTAATTTTTCAAACACAGCCTGTAATATGAGAGTTAGAAGCGGATTGGTTGGTACTTTATCGCTTTCCACGGCTTCATACATCTCCCACAAAGTGTTGGATTCAGTCCAGAATAGCCAGAGAGAAAGCACCATTTAGTAGAGCTTAATTTTATGACGACAAGATTATATATAGACATAGTAGAGGCAGCCATTTTGTGGACTGCGCCAATATTCAAAACACTATAGACCAGTGATTCCCAACATCGATCCTCAAGGCACACTAACAGTCCTGGTTTTAGTGATATCCATGATTGTGCCCAGATGGTTGAATCAAAATAACTGAGGTACTAATTAAGTCACCTGTGCTCAAGTATGGCTATCCCTAAAACCTGGACTGTTAGTGTGCCTTGAGGACCATGGTTGGGAACCCCTGCTATAAACTATCAAGTAACTGGGATATTTGGCCATGACACACCTCCAGGATGTCCATATACGATCAGAAGGCTGCATTCTAATGGCTACTGGTTCAGCACACAAAATGGCTGCCATAACTGGATTACAATATAATTGTGCAATCAGACATCTTTCCCTACTGCCATCTGTTGATACAATTATTTTCCGGTGCAGGATGTAATCTGAACAGGATTATTAACATAACATGTAGGTCTGTAGATATGTTGTTTCTATATTTTAAATTCTTAACATGTAACAAAAAAAAAAAACACCTCTCATTACTTCTGCTTATTCTGAAGCACAACCGCTGATGACGCTTCCTGCTGTCAAGTAAGACATCCATTTATAACATGAACCAAGGAAATGCCTACAGAGCACCTGTCAGCTACAATCAGTGGAGACAGCCATTTTGTGAACTCAACCAATATTTAGAAGAATGCAGCCATTTCACTAGGATCCAGTGACAACACTCTAGCACAATGCTGGTTTATGTTGAATTGGCAAATGGACTTCACAAAATGGCCGTTTCCACTCTGTACAGACAAGAACTTGTTTTTTTTAAGCATTTTATGTTGCCTATCCCAACTATTGGTCAGATGAAGTCGATGTTTACCTGAATCCACCATGATGTCCTCATCGTTGCCTGTGCCGTCTTCATCCCGGAAAACCACCTGCTTTCCCTGCCGTATGACTGTTCTTTTCCCCAGGTTCACCTCTGTGTACTCAGTCTTTATCTCATCTTGGTCATAAGAGGCCATAGTGACAGAAGCACTGTCCATGCTGTCATTACAGCTCTCAAACATCGGCTCCGGCATCTCATGTGGCGGGGACATCTTAAGGTCCAAGGGGTGGTCGAGGACTGGAGCAGGGGTCATCTCTTCTGGCAAGTTGTCCTCCGGCTCTAGTTTAATAAACGCCTTCAAATACGCTTCCTCTTTCTCCGCCTGCTCCTTCTTCCTCAGCTTTTTCTTCTTCTTTATTTTGTCCAGTTTCTTCCGGTCCAGGAGAAAGCTGCTGAGCTTGGAGCGTTTCAGCACCGACGGGTAGGATCGGTCGTGTTTTAGGTCTCCAAAGCTTCTTCGCTTTTTGATTGGCAAAACCCCGGTGGACGAGACGTCCTGGAACCTGGAATCCCAGCTGTCACTGTCCATGGTACTTCCGGTGCTGTTGGGGGGGCTAGAGCCTGCTCGGAGAGGGTACTCCTGAAGAGATAAGGATGAAATGATAATCAATTACTCAGTGCACACGGCAAGGGGGAGTGGAATCAATTTATGACTTTTTTCCCCCTCATACTTTTCATTAGCAAAATGTTTTGGCACATGTCGACAAAATGGACATTATCCTAAGTGAATCTCTTATTAACAAAATGGCTGCCGCCAGTGTGAAAACAGGGAGCAGCTACCCATTGGTTTTAAGTGCCTTTGCAGAAACATATCAAAACATTTTTGCACTTATTACTGCCAGAAATAGATATTTAATAAAAAAATATATATATTATGTAGTATAATATTTTTTTTTATAACCCATTTCTAGGAAACAGACAAGGTCTCTCTTCCTAAAACAAACTCACTTACTAGTCTCAGCCTGCAAATATAAGCAAATTCCCAGATGGGATAATTTTCCACAGTCAATGGTTACAGTCAGTGGGCCAATACAGTTTGCCAGAACAAACAAGTAGAATGTTAAACCGCACAATTTAATGCTACGTTACAGTGTTACAGCAGCTGATAGTCTAACGTAGCATTTCGCATGCAGATACACCCGCAGAAACAAACAGAATATAAGCATGCCGCATATCATTTTAATCAGCAGAAACTCCTATTTGCATCGCTGTGCAAATAAGACATTTGAAGGTAAAGATGGTAGCGCAGAGCATCTTTTAGCGCCAGAGTCACATGGCTCTCACGCGCTGTGTAACGCAACTTGTAGCGCACAGTGGACAGATTTATGTGGTCACATCTGTATCTCACTATTTTTTCCAGATTTTGAATTCTTCTCAAGTTGGAGGACTACAGAATGACCAGGTCGTATGCTGGCAATACCCTAAGACCAGGCCTGGCCAACCTGTGGCTCTCCAGCTGTTGTGAAACTACAAGTCCCAGCATACCCTCCCACCACTCAGCTGGTAAAGCATGCTGGGATTTGTAGTTTCATAACAGCTGGAGAGCCACAGGTTGGCCAGGGTTGCACTAGACCAGGCTTGACCAACCTGAGGCTCTCCAGCTGTTGTGAAACTACAAGTCCCAGCATGCCCTGCCATGGTTTTGCTATGAGGAAATGTTAAAACTGTGGCACGGCATGCTGGGACTTGTAGTTTCACAACAGCTGGAGAGCCACAGGTTGGCCAGGCCTGCACTAGACCAACTGTCATCCAGCTAGTTGGTTGGTTGGAATGCATCTGGGAATGTATGGGAGCAAATGGCAAGCAGCAATTTGCTCCCAAACACCGGAAAACAGTCGTTCGGAAAAGTTGGTTAAATCTGTTTGGTCTGAACGACAGTTTTTGTCCATTTTCTGGGGTCTGGGAGCAAATTGCTGATTGTCATTTGATACCACACATTCCCTTATTTTCATTCCAACCAACAGACTAGTTGGATGAAAGTTGGTCTAGTGTGAGGCCACTGCTAGTTACACATCAGCCCCATCCCTGGCGTTGACATCACCTGGTCTCAACACAAACAGCTCAAACCCGCTAGTCAGAGAATGGTAGAGCAGGTGAGAGAGAGAGCAGCCTGGGACAGCTCATCCCATTGTCCTCCAACCTCAGAAGAGCCCAAGAGAGGTCTGAAAGGGATCTAAAACCAGGTCCCAAAGGAATACTCCTCTTATTCATCAATAGTGGCATAACTTTTAAAGAGGGCTCGTTCAACAGTGGAATTGCCCTAAAGGCCTGGGCACCCGCTGGTTATAAATACCACTGGATCTTAAACATTACCAAGCAGAAATTAATGGGCACACATACTTTGTCCATCAATATACATCAGCGGACATGCTGCAGTTCTATAAAGGAGGGATCACTTACTAGGAGTCTCACTAATGTCTTGTTAGAGCAGGGGAAGGCAATGAGTGGGACTGCAGCTGAACTGTGGAAGGACATGCTGGGATATGTAGTGCCACACATTGCCCCTGTGTTAAATGCCTGGTTCTGGTTGAACAAATACAAAAAACTATCCATTTCTGTGCTGCCAGTGTCTGTGTTAAATACTAGAACGCTTGTTAGGTTTCATTGTATTGATTGCCAATGGTGTACATGAAAGGCTGCCATTACAGGGATAGTGATCAGTCAGGACGGTAATGTACTCTGCCTGACATTACGGTCACGTCTGGTGGCACATCTCCCCCCCCCCCATAAACTGTACAGCAGTTTTAGACAACCTGCAGATTTCCAGATGCTATTGAATTACTAGTCGCAGCATGCCCTATCATCCAAAGCATGCTGGAGCTTGTAGTCCCTCAGCAGCTGGGCTTCCGCAGGTTGCTTGCCTTTGCTGTGCAGAAATGGTAACCACATAAGTGACATTTGGGATCTCTTAGCCCCAGGTCAGCTGCTGAGTGACATCATCTCTGCTGTAACCTGTCAGGTAACATTAGGATGACAAACTTCCTCCAGAATAGAACACAATACCACACGCACCTCTCGCTGCAAGAAGCCGCCCTCTAGCATGACATGTAAATTGCCAGATGACTGTCACTGGGTACATTAATCACTGCCCTGCACAAATCGTGCCAAATGGTTGTTTATATTAGATCAGTCTCCTTTAACCCTTTCAGAATGGCACCAAATATTCTGCACAGTGCTACAGGAAAAAGGTGCTTATATCATTTACAAAATTCCTGTGCGCTAAACTAAAACAATTTAAAATCTTTTCGGATTTACTAAGTAAACAATAGTTTTTATTTTAAACAAGTTTGCTGAAGTACCAGAGGCCAGAAAACCGCAGCTTGTGCTACCAAACACTCTAAAGGGGTCTATTTACTAAGCAGTGTTAGGAGACAGAGTGAAAAGTGATAAGGTGCCAGCCAATCAGCTCCAAACTGTCATTTTTCAAACACAGCCTGTGAGATGACAGTTGGGAGCTGATTGGCTGGCACCTTATCACTTTCTTATCACTTTTCACTCTGTCTAACACTGCTTAGTAAAATAGACTCCTAGGGCCAGTATTCAATTAGATTTGCGTACGCGGTAAAGTTTCGCCTGCCGTACTTTTTGCCTACATCGCGTATTTTAGCCGCGGAAACTTAGTGTAAATCCCCGTGATTCACCCTATTCAATTCCAAAAGATGCGAAAACGCAACCCGACGAATGCAAAAGAGGCGAAAAGTGCTGACAAAGTTGGGGAAATCAGCCTGACACCCCATAAAAGGTGCACTAACATTGGGGATCAATGTACATGCCCCCGAATAGCCCTACTAAAGCTATTTGGGGTACATAAGGTGTGTCAATTTCTTCTAATTAGCGTCTTTGCACAAATGGTGAAGAATAGCGTTAAGCAGTTTTTTTTGTTGAAAATAATTTGTCCTGTCAAATTTGGGGTACTTGAAATTGGGTGCAAGCATGGTTTAAAGTCGCTAAAGTAAAGTTTAAGAAAAAAAAACAAAAAAACCACCTCACCCATACTTGCAGACCCCCCAAAAGTCTATTTCGCTAGCTTTTAAGTTTGTACCCCCCTTTGCACTTTTTCGCACCCATTTTCAAAGTACTATTTTGGGGTGTTCCTCTTTTTTTTTTTTTAACACAGTTATTTTTTAGGGGGCTGTCCCAAGGATGCAGGTTTCCCCACCTTTGCACCCCTAAATAGCAATTCTGCACTTTTTTTCTCTCCACCTATTCAGAGGCGAATCTTTCTCGCCCATTACATTACATTGCGTTTTAGCATACGCAAACAGTGTTTGCAGTTGAATGCAGAGATAAGTTTCCACCTGGCGAAAAGTTGCAATCGGCGACACTTTTTCGCGGATTCAGACTTTTTGCGGCTAATTGAAGACGGGCCTAAGTACTCTAACGTGTTACAGGCCCCAAGTGCTCCTTCCAGCCTTCTTTTTATTTTAGAAGATAATAATCTCATCATCTTATTTATAAAGAATCACAATGGTTCCCATAAATGCATGTAACATCCAGGTGGGTTTCTGCCCCTGCGCTTAGCAGACATTATACAGAAGCTACATGTGACTAGGAGGATAAATGTCTCCGACCGCACGCTGTTTATTATCCTATATAAAAATGATAAAACACTGACTGTAAACAGTATAAACATTCCCCTAAAAAGCAGCTACTTGGAGACTTACCTCTTCGGGGTACGGTATGTATCCAGCATACGCCAACACAAATGTACAGAACTTATTAAAGTCCTCCACAGTTCTCCTCCGTCTGTAATTCGGGGTTCCATCCTGAAAAACAATAAGTAGTGTTTCCTCATTTACACTTTGTTTATTTTTTAAAACAGCATACACAGAAGTAGTAGTGTTCATTCTAGCACTCTGCACCTGTCACACACAACCTCTTTCCTGCCTGGGGTATTGCTCTCTGCTCTGGTGCTTCTAGCACACTCAGCTGATGCAACAAACTGCGGAGATTCAGACCAGAGTGTGCTAGAAGCACCAGAGCAGGGAGCAACACCCCAGGTAGGAAAGAGGAACTGCACGGGAATGAGCACTAAAGTAGTGACCGCTAAGACTAAATGGGCCGTTTCCAGCCTGTGACTTGGCCATGTGTAGCTGGTGCCACACAGTACAAACGCGTCAGGAACGCGTCATACAGGGGAGCGTACTAGGATCAGTTTTGTGCCATATGCGCAATAACTCACAATATCTTAAACTGTAGCAATTTTTAATGAGACAATTCAAGCAACTACTTTGCAAACCAAACAGGACCATCTATATTTACCATACATTTTTTATATGCCCAATCATTTAAATGAACGATCGTACCATAAACGCATACAAAGTCTGCAACACACGAGAGATATAATTATATATATATATCACACACACATACACTAATTACATACATAATAGCCACACCCTTATTAACAAACAGTGACATTCTTGCACAGCAGTGACTGTAATAATTATCACCACAAGACTCAGTACTGAGCACAGAGCTCTCTCGACTCCCTAATGGCCAAACTTAGAACTGCAGTTAAAAAAAGTGCTGATTCTTGGACATGGACCAAGCAGGCAGGCAATCAGCTATATATTATTCGCCTCACACCTGTTTGTCTCCTGCACAAATGTTCTGCACTGTGAGCAGTTTTAGTTCCTCTATTACAGTTGTATAAACATCTGAGATTGAAAAAAAAAATTAAATAAAGGATAAGTATTCAGTCTACATAATACTATTACGTACTTACGGAGATAAGTTAATGGATACAATCTATGTAATAAATAAAAACAATGTTGTTGGGGTTTTTTTTTTTATTTGTATACAATGTATCTAGCAATTCCCTGATTGGCAGCTGCTGCAGGGCCAGGAGAGGACACACTTGCTCTAGCTATAGGGACAGGCACAGGATGCTGCACTTTGATAGTAGTAACCGATGGGGCTATATGGGAAGTGCCCTAACAGTAAGGAGAGAGGTGGATGAGCAATGTTACACTAAGCCAATAAAACCCTACAAAAATAAATAATATAAAAAAGTAAAATGCAGAATATGGATCCCTCCATGTATTACTTTCTGTCTGGGTTCTTGTAATCACTGGATCTCTGACCCTAATATCTGAATACTATCAGTTCCCTGCATAGCTGCCTTTCTGCTGACCCGTAACTGTTGCATGGTATAAAGCCCTGAGTGCTGCACAGATAGCAGCAGCCTGATCAGCATACAGTATGCAGTCTCCGCCTTACACTGGGGAGGGACACTCATTTACATATAATATACACCCTCCCCAGGCTGCTTCTCCTCCATCTCACAGCATTTGCAGGTCTCTGCTACAGTACACCTGATCTAACCCAACCTTACCGGGGACAGATGACAATGGATGCAGGAAGGTGCCCTGCAATGAACAGTGTTAGCATTTAACCCATGCACTGCCAGTACAGAGCGAGCATCTGAAGCCACCACACAGAACAGCTACACAATAACATGGGTAATGGTGATCTAAACATGGGATCCCTGCTTTGTGCTTCAACATGGGATCTTTAATCAAATGCATACAAACTGTTCCATGAAAATGAACCGCTACCAGACCAAATATACCCCCCCTATGTGACCCCCACATAAATAGAATCCTCCATAGCACTGTAGAATATTCTAACAAGAGGTATACAGTATATGTATCTGCACCACTAGTGTAGACAAGACTACAGATGACACAAAGGCATGAAACACATCCTATGTGACAGAACTACCTATTATAAGCAATGATACTTACAACCAGTATCCTTATACTGACATGTATACAGCCAGCAGCACACACAACGTGGACAGTGATGGACAATGTACATTCTGGAATGTGAAGAGTTAAAAACACAAAGCGGCCAGGCCCAGTGGCCGGCACCCCAAGTCAGGGGTCTGCAGCAGGTTATGAGTCTGGGAGCTGTTAAACTTTCCCTGCCACAGAAATGACCCAGTGCTTCAGGATCTGTGATAACCCCATTCAGCACCATGAGGAGGGGGGCACATAATATATACATTCTGCAGATCATTAATGTGTAATCTAAAATAAGTACAGTTCCTTTATGCCTAAAGACCAATAAGGATGCTAATAGCTGAGACACATGAACAATAATGGCACCATTGTGAGACACCGCACAATGAGAGCTGGCTTCATTCCTCAAGGAACCTCACGGGTTAAACCAGATGAATGCCCTAAGTCAATACAGATCCCTGACATGTCAGATGCCAATTGCAGACTAAGCATGTTGCACATACAGTAAAGGCGGGCACTAGGAGGGTGCAACCTTCCTCACACAGATGCCTGACAACTTATTGTAGGTATAACATACAAATGACATATCAGCTTGTATATAGCTTATTATTAACTCCTTCATTTCCCCTGCACAGCCCAGAGGGGACTAGCGGCCAGTATAAGACATTGGATGGGTGCATTAGATTTATTGCACTTTATGATAAAACGGACACAGTAAGTCCTATAAGGGGTTCCCCATGGCATCATGTGGCACTGAGCAAACCTTATGTGCCCCAGACACTGCCTGGGACCATGCCAAGTCTCCTCTGCCATCCACACCATCTGGGAAACCCGTCTGACGCACTAGCCCCATCCACGTAGACTATAGTCAGTGTTACATTGCTATGGTGGGGGCAGACACTTACTGCAGTCACTAAGGAAGAAAACTGGGCTGACCTTAAAATTTGTCATTAACTTATCTTATTTTGTTTGTTCCAGAGTCTACATACAAGATTCTAGTGTAGACCGGCAATAACACTGAGCAACCTATAACCCCCCACAAATTGACAAACATTAGTTATTGAGTAAACATTGAAACCCGGTTAAGTAAATGTTGCAATATTATTGATACATAGAAGGAACTCCCTATACACTGGACAAGACAGCCCTTGTTAACACCTTCACAGCCAGGCAGTGTCAGCCATCCAAAGGGGCTCAGGGTGTTATAGATCCCGGTGCTGGGGGCATTACATGGTGATCGGTGGGACTGCAGCCACCAGGGACATCCTCAGTCCTTGTGACACTGTGGGAGGAGTCAGGAGGAAAGCCCAGGGGCGGAGCTTGCTGAGAGTGACAGTTAACCCAGAAAACGCTGAGATGAGGCTCTCTGGACAGCAGAGTGCTTTGACCTGCCTGTGCAGGGGACACGGATATACCAGGGAAGGAAACAGGATCGACTGATCAGATACACTGTAACACTCCCAGCAACTAATATACACCATGAGAGTGACAACTCCAGTCCTTACCCATCCGCTGCAGCAGCACAAAAACTACCCCATAGTGCCACTAAATACTGGAGAGGCTCCTTCCAGCCTGTACATGGGAGCCTGATAACTGATACAATGTAACAAACAACTCCTCCTCCTGGCTGCAGGCCAGACACCAGTGACCATGTTACTGCTGGATTGTAGCTAGATTGGGGCTGAAATAGGGAGAAGTGGTCCGATGAGGGTGAACCCTGCCCTTTAAATGGGGAGAGGGAGGGGGGTCATCTAGGAGACCTGGTCAACCTGATTACAGAAACGATCACAGCAAGAGATCCCCCCCCTCCACCACAGACACGTTGTGGGGATACAATGTAACACCAGATCACCACATTAACGCGCTGAGCACAAGCTGCTGATTTTTATGCCTTAATATCTTACAGGAGATTCATGTGCCCACCGCTGCGCTGGGGATTGCTGGAGAGAGAGGGAGAGAGAGAGAAAGAGAGGGCGGACCCCCCCACACACACCCCCTCCCCCTGCTTTATCAGCTTCAGGGACCCCCTACACTGGTGCACCCCTCCCTACTGTCAGCACCCAGGACATGGACCGGACACCCAAGGCAGAAACAAAGCAAATGTATAGGCAATACAAGTGGGAGTGGGTGTAGTCTGGGCTATCTGCCTCCCCCCCTCATCCGCCTGCATTTCTCCATAGCCAGTGACTGGGGACATCTGCAGGGGGGGGCTAATACCTCGGTATTAGGGTTCACACTTATAAAATATACATAATACCTCGGTATTAGGGTTCACACTTATAAAATATACATAATACCTCGGTATTAGGGTTCACACTTATAAAATATACAATCACCCCCCACTTAGCAGTGTCCTACCAATCTTGGTCTCAAACTTCTGGGTGGGGAAAAGACCAGTGGGGTTATGGTGGCAGTGGGGGTGGGTCCCCTTGAACGCCAACCGACTACAGCACCCCCATAATGCATCCATGAGTGTAGATTAGTACGTTATAAACGGAATTGGAGGGGGATTTAGTTGTGGTCAGTGTGGCATCTGCTGTATGAGACATGCACAGGGCACCACTTTCTATCTGGCCTGCAAAGTGTTAAACCAAAGAAGACTGGGGAGAAGCAATGTGGGGGGGCTGGGGGGAGACAGACACCGGAGAGGTGTATTGATCAAGTATTGGGGGGGTCGCCTGTCTAGGTAGAGTAGCTTCATCCCCCACCTCTGCCCCCAGCCTCCCCCATGCTCTGATCACAAATCCTAACTTTATTCTTATTAATCTAGGATATCTGGGGGTATATTCACTGTAAGGAGCTACCTGTACCCCCAAATGTGAGGCAGGTCACGCCTCACAGCCCTGACTGTGGAGTGGATTCAAGATGGTGATTTTCTGGTGCTCACACTGCCTGCCAGCCAGATACCTGGAGAGCACAACCCCAAGCTCAGACAATGAGACACGTCCTACAGGGGGGGGGGGACTAGCAGGGGCAAGTGGGGGGCAGTCACCAGGGGACGGGTAGGGAGCAAGCTGCCCCAAAGATACTTTTTCTTCCCCTGTGCAAGGACAAGATGGCGCAAGTTGTAATGAGAGATGGGTCAGGTAGCGAGAGGGATAGGCAGCCCTGCTATGGGGGTACACAGGCTGGGGGTAGGGGGCATCAAGCATATGGGGTGCTAAATATAAGGGGGGAGGTGCAATAAGGGGGGGGCTGCATAGCAACCTGCATTTCATGATCACAAATAAAACCAACTTACCTCTGAATCAAAAGTTGAGGTGGATGCAGTATCCATGGCTGGGGTAGGTGGTGTGCAGTCAGCAAGGCAGCCCAGGAGGGATTGAATGATCCAGGGGAGGGGGGTGATCCAAGGGGGTGGTTGATCCCAGGAAGGTGTTTGGGGTGGAGGGATGGGGCAATGGAGCTGTAGGTTAGCCCCCCTTGGACAGGGGGTGCTGGTGCAATCCCAGGGAGGGTCAGGTGTCCAGGCTGGCCACCTTAAGGCTCTGCAGACCGTGTTCTCCACGAGCAGCAAGTCCTCATAACGTGCCAGCAGCAACAGTGATCCCAGAAGCCCCCCCCAAGGTCCAGAGCCCTGCAACGCCAGGCAGCCCACCCAACTACTCCAGCAGCTCCCAATGAATCTCTCCTTTTGCCCCCCCCCCTTCCCTCTCACCCTCCTCGCCTTTTCTGATGTCACTGACAATTTGCTTTTGTTAATCTCTCCTCCTTGGTAGGATTGGCCAGTCTCACGAGGAAATCACCCATGGCGGCAGAGCACAGCATGCCGGGACTTGTAGTCTTCTGGACGCCACAGGACTGCTGGCGAGAGATTTTTTTTTTTTTCATCTTTTTTTTTTATTCAACTAGCTTTATTGGCATCTAAAAGTTGTCTCAGAGTCAGAGGTGCTTTACATATTACATTAGCAGCGCGCGCTCCCACTATTTATGTCAGCATGAGATATTCATTACAGCAGCCTGATTCTTTTATGTATATGTGTGTGTGTGTATATATATATATATATATATATATATATATATATATATATATATTAGATTTTATTATTTTTATTTAGCAGTTGAAACTTTATATGCTAAATTTGGCTTAAGGAGGAGGATGTAGCAAAACCTTCTAAAATGGACAGGTGGAGGTGTTGCCCATATCAACCAATCAGATTGTTGTAGCACTGACTACAGGAGGTGCAGGGGGTTGTGGAGGAAACCGAGTGTCGCCCTCCAAGAGGGTGACACCAAAATGCCGGCAGCACCTCAGTCTCAGTGACAGAGAGCCGATCGCTGCACACCGAAATCACAGTGCAACGCCCGTCTCCCGATCACTGAGGAATAGGGATGCCATCGACCATCTATGTTTAGCCCCGCCCCTGGCTGGCGGTAAGCTGCACCCCCAGTTTTGACTGGCCCTCAGCCGTCATACCGGCAGCAGAGGTGACCATTGAGGGGTGCAAACCATCGATGGTTCACCATAGACGGTATGTGTACCATCGATGGTAATCACTGATGGACCAATCGATGGCCATCCTTACTGAGGAGCCGCTCTCTTGGGGTATCTCCTGGAGTGCTGGGAATGCCCCCTGAGTGATGAAACGGGTGTGCAGCAAGGCCACGGCCCCATACCCATGAAGTTCACGCCCTCTTTTCAGGTGCTCGAGCCTCCGGCGCACACAAGGAGTTTATTGAATGCACTAGGTGTTACCGATCCCAGTGCCATCACTGGATTGTAGCTATCATTTAACTAATACAGTGGTTCTCATACTCGGTCCTCAGGACTGATTTATTGCCATTATTGATGGGCGGCAATACATATTGCACCATTGGTGGATGCTATCACTATATTTTGAAAAACTGTATGTATATGTAGTTATATTGTATGTTGGAGATAAGAAGTAGTGAGTGCATAAGAGACTACATACAGTAATGGTCTATTAGAAGACTATACTAGGTAACTCTATTTAAGCAATTACCAGGTACTATATATTTTCTTACTTCGGATTATATACAGAGAGTTGCCTATATACTTGAACATGACTGCTGCCTAATACTAATGGATATTAACACTCAGTAATACAGGCTTGCCTACCCTACCGATTTGGCCAGGAGCCTCCCGATAATCGTGTGCAGCTCCTGGCCCCCCGGAAAGGCAGGCAAGCCTCCCCCCCGCAATTTACTGTTATTCCCTGCTGCGAAGTCAGCCAGTGACACGATTCACGTTGAATCGCGTCATTTTGGCCCCGCCCCCTGCTTCACAATGCCTGTATTATCGGCATTGTGTAGCGGGGCAGGGCCAAAATGACACAGTCGCGTGACCCCGCCCCCGTGACTCCTCCAAACGGCAGGCACCCATCCGGACACACCCCCTTTTCCGGCCACGCCCCCCCCACTACCCTCCCGATCTGGCTGCTCCCTCCCGGAAGGAGCAGCCAGAAAGTCGGCAACTATGCAGTAATATCATACTATTTATTATTCATGTTAGCGCTGTATCATCGTTTGTTACTTTTTTATGTGTTTTACGTTGTTTGATTGTTGTTAAGATCATTTTAACATACATAATAAAAGTCATATTTTAATATCTTGTCAAAGAGTGTCCCCAGCAAAGATGAGAGTTTCTTCTCTTCTTTTATCTTCTTAGCAATATATTATGGGGCAGAAGTGTTACTTCCCCCCTGCAGCCCCTAACCCAACACCCCCCCCCCATTCCTCCGCTGCTGTCCGCGCCCGGCACCCGGCTTACCTTCGATCGGTATGCCGGGTGTCGGTAGGACAGGCATCAGGATTTCGACGCCTGTCATTAGCACCTTGCCGGGATTAAAGAGTCGGGAAACCGGCGGTCAGGATTTTGTCCGCAGGCTTCCCGACTGCTTGCCCTATTCTCAGTACGGTCTTCTCTGTGCTGCTGCTGATCTCAGTCACAAGCATCAGCGCTGGATGACGAGGGAGGGGAGAGGGGCGATCTGATCCAGACAGTTAGTAAACAGACACATTGGTGGCTGTACGGTTTATTTTAATATTTCTTTTGCAGGTGACCAAGAGGTACCAGCGGGCCCTTAATGTCCCGCATGCTCCAAGTACCAGCATGCGGGGGAGGCTTGCTGGGACCTGTAGTTATCCAACAAAAGACAATTTTTACATCTATTTTTACACAACACCTTACACAATCAACCCAGCACTCACTGGCCAGGGGTGCCGGGGACAGCCCTGGAGAGGGGGACCCCTTTATTGGGGGTCCCCACCTCCCGAGGGATCCCCGGCCTGGGCTGACTAACGGTCAGATGTAATGCTTTGGATTCCCCTGGCTGTGGCAGTATACCCCCCCCCCTGCTAGAAAGAGTCCGATGCTGGTTACGAAAAATACAGGGGACCCCTACTCATTTTAACCTCCAAAACCAGGACCGGCTAGTTATGCTAAATACAGTGGACCCCTACATCTTTTGTCCCCTGTATTTTCACAACCAGGACTGGCTCTGAAAAGTCTGGGGCTGGTTGTGCTTTTAGGGGGGGACCCCACTTTTTTTTTTGGGGGGTGGGGGGTTTACACTGATCTCACTGATCTGTGCATGCATCTGTGTCATAGTACAGCCCATTATTTATATTTGGGCAGAAATCTTTAAGATGGTCGTCAGGTGTTTTATACAGCAAACGATATATGGTTAATGATCTAAGGATTTGGAAAACGTTAACGACGAACGATGTATAATTTGGTCATTATTAATATTGCAGAGCACAGTGTGTATACACCATATTGTTTGTCCAGGAGTTCTGGGGCGTTCAAGGGAAATTGTTAACGATACCCAGCTTCAGTCTCAGCAGGGGCATATCTATAATGGGTGCCGGGTGTGCGGGGACACGGTCCCCTGGGTCTAGGGGGGCCCCGCACCGCACACCCTGCACCCATAGTATTACTTACCTCTCCAGAGTCCCACGTCGGCGCGGGGTCCGGTGCTGTAAAAAGCTACTGGAAAATGGCCGCCGTCGCCTTTTTCTCATTGTTTGCGCATGCGCAGTACAGTGAAAATAGCCGCCGCGGCCATTTTCCCGGGGACCTGCGCAATCTCTATAGACTCTGGGCGCACTTTAGTGCCCAAATTCTATAACTCCGGAGTTGGCCGTGTACAGCGCAGTGCACTTCCGGCCGCCGGACAGAGAGGAGGGGGCTCATGCCGGAGACTGCACACGGGCCCCCTCCTCAAGAAACACCCCTGAGTCCCAGCATGTGTGGTAACTCCTGAGACAGAGAGCTCTGATCAGAGAATGTCATTGCGGGAGCTGGGGCTCATACACAGCTTTAGCAGATCTGTCCTGACATCATCCTGCTACCGCCAGTCTCCTCCTCTCATCTCATGTATGTACAGTATACTGTATGTGTGTGTGCAATGCATGTATATGTGATATATTACTTTTTATGTATGCTGGTGACGGGTTGTATCTCACATTGTTGCTAGGTAACGACTGGGCTTCCAAGTAGTCTCTCCAACCAAAATGGTAGCATAATTGGCTGACCCCTGCCCTCTGGATGATGTCATCACACACCTGCGTAATTACAACCTCTTGCCACCTTCACCCCTAGCCTCCATCGGTGGGGGACTTGTAAGTATGGGGTAGATGTACTAAGCCTTGGAGAGAGCTGAAGTGCAGAGAGGTAAAGTACCAACCAATCAGCTCCTGACATTTTTCAAACAGTCTGTAAAGTTAGCAGCTGATTGGTTGGTACTTTATCCCCATTCCCTTTATCTCTATCCAAGCTTTGATACATCTCCCCCTGTCTTTTCCTCATTTAAACATCTGTAGTGCAAAGGACGACTGGTTATTATCATTGAGGTATATATTATGCCACAATACCCCACACGCTGGTGATGTAGCTATGTGGGAGGTCCAAGTGTATTGGGGACCCTGGGCTACACCTTAGGCCACTCTGTAGTTAATCTGGCTCTGGTGCTGGCACCCGCCTTGGGTAAAGGTACAGTAGCAGTCTCCCCGTGTAAACAAGGGCTTCCTCCAAATATTAAGCTACAATGTTTGAAGTCTGCAGTTAAATGATTGCCCGCTCACTGCTTTATGTAAATTGTTTTGGTAATAAATATGAGATGATTTCAACTTTGTAGATTAGTGCTGCCCTACTCCTGGCCTCCATAGCTGGCAAAGGGACAGCTGTGCTGAATACCACTGTGCCATATATAAACATTGCATATCTAGCTGCCAATTGTCCCAACTCTGTCCATGCACAGTCCTAGATTTATTCTGGAAGTAGCCTTATACATCAGTATGGACCCTCTGGCCCTGATTCAGAGCCGCTCGCTCTGAATCAGGGCCAGGCTATTTTTTTTTTAGAACGGCCTCCTGGCCGCTCGCATAGCTGTGGGTGACCACCCACAGCTATAGCGAGCGGCCAGGAAGATGGTCGCAATGGTCAAGACCATCATGACCATCGGGCTTGCGACGAGACCCTTGTGGTAGGGTCTCGTTGCCGCAAGCCCCAGAGAGATTTCGGCTCTTACAGAGCTGAAATCTCTCCCACTGACATCACTCGTGATGTCAGTGGGGCCGGCCTCAGACGGAGGCGTTCACATGGGAACGCCTCCGTTTGGGCAGCCACTCCCCCGGCCCGCCCCCTTTGGTACGAGACCCGGAGCGACGGATTGCCCGTTGCTATACGGGTCTCGCGTATGCGCACGACGGAGCCGGCTCCGTCGTGCGCATGCGCTCTGGGCCACCATCGACCTGGTTGCGAGTGCTCAGCGCTTGCGACCGGGTCTGAATCAGGCCCTCTGTTCGGTACAATTCCTCTTGTTCTACATATTGAACATCATTCGTGGAACACATCGGATGTGCACCAGGCAATGCCACAACAATTGCCCCAGTGCGCCTGGGTGGTCCGCCCAGCACACTTGAAGGTACATGCCCACTGTCTGCTCTTTGGTGACGCTATGCAAACTAGGAGGGCATTTAGGTCTGCAGCTCACAATGTGGAATTCATCACATCAAAGTCCTCCTCCTGTAGCTTTAGAACAACCTCCTTTATAAAGTAATACTGTACGTTTCAGTTTTTATTCATAAATATTGCTCAGATCAGGGCTGGATAAAGAACTGTGGGGAAAGGCCCCGGGTGTTGGGGGCCCCTAGGCTGCAGCCTATTCAGCCTACCCCATAATTAGTTATTTTTGAACCCAACCTATTTTTAGCTTCTATTTTAAAACCAAGGGCCGGATTCAATTAGGGGCGAAAAGCCGGGATCGGCGATGACTGATGTTTTCACCTCATCCGCCTATTTTCATGCAAAGTTTTTGCCTACTTACACAATGCGCGCTCCCCCTTTTCGCCCTATACAATTGCAAAACAGGCAGAAACGCATATGAGCAAATGGTGAGACTAGCGAAAAGGACACTTTTTTTGTGTGGGGGGGGGAATCATTCTGTACCCTCTAAAAAGCCTAATTGACTCAGGGAATCAATATAGAAGTGTATTAATAAACCTGATACAAGTATTTTAGCTTTTTCAATTGAGTCATATGGCTGTTATATGCATATGTGTGGATTAAATATAACAAGATGTTTCTTTTGGGAAAAATAATTGTTGTAGTTAAATTTGGCGTTCATTTAAATGGGTACTCGTTTCATTTTGTGTCTACAAAGTGCCTTATAAAAAAGTTTTAAAAATACACCTGCTGCGGCCCCCTGCAATCCTAAAAACACCTGTCACATCCATACAGGCCCCCCAAAATACCTGTCCCAGTATTTTAAGCCCATTTACCAAAATTTTTAAATTTTCAGCCCAAAATGTACGTGTTTTCTAGGGTGTATTTAGATATTTTTTATTTTATTTTATGGCCTAATTAGTAATTAGGGGGGTGCCCAAAGGGTTCTGAACCAAGTCCTCACATTTTTACTCAAAAATATTGATTTTGCACATCTTTTCTCCTGCCTTTGGGTGGAGAAATTATTTTGCCTGTTTTTGTCTATGGAGTTTTCGCACATGTGAGAACGTGCTGGAATTGAATAGGGCGATACTTTGGAATGTGGCGAAAACATTGCATTGGCGAATGCCTCTAATTGAATACGGCCCCAAGAAAGTATTTGGGCATGAACCATCCTATCAGAGCAGTGGCGTCTTTAGAGAGGAGGGTGCTGTGTGCATCCCCCATCATGGGCCCCCTCCTCTCACCCTGACGCGGCTGCCCGGCCACCGCAGAATCAGCAGACTCTGAGCCATAGAGTGTGTCGATAGTCTACTGCGCAAGCGCAGAGGAAATGGCGCGGCTGCCATTTTCCTGGCGATTTCCTCATAGCGCATGCGCAAAACACCGGAAAAATGGCCACCGTGGCCGTTTTGCGGCATTTTGAGCAGTACTGAGAGTTCCGACCACACCAACACTGCACTGGGCTCAGGACCGGATACAGAGATTTACGGAATGGCGATATGTACACAGTTGGATGGTTATCGTCCGACTGCGCATGTTTCACGGTCACGCTGTGCGCGCGCCAAGAGACTTCTTCCCAGAGTGATTGACAGCAGGGGTTTGTTTGGGGGTGGTTAAGGGTAGTGTCAACAAAAAACGCAGATGTGTCGCAACGGTTTTCGGGGCATGTTTCAACCTACAACTGTGGTCCCATACACACAGGGGCGCCAAGAGGGGGGCAGCGGATACTAATTGCTTGTTGGAGCCCCCCCCTCTGTCTTAAGAGTCTTACCTGTCAGCAGCGGGGCTAGGAAGGCTGCTGCCACTGAGCAGTGGCAGCAGTCTCCTCTGTCTGTGCGGGGGTGGATGGGATATGCCCATGGCTGAGGGTCTTACAGAGCCACCCCCTCCAGCGCACATCGACTGCACAATTATTATTTTTAGATATTGTTTTCCCTAAGGCGGTGGGGGAGGGAGATGGCGTTGCACTGGTCGCACCCCTCCACCCTTGTATCTGAGTGGTAGAACAGCGCCCTCAAACTCACGGAGTCGCATGTTTTTTTGTAAGGAGGTGTGGCCACGCCTCCTTACACTAGATTACGACAATTAGCAATTCTCCGACCCGGCCATGGGATTTATGTAATAGGGTGCGAGTTCTGTGAACCAGCACAATTACAGCAACTTCGTCTGCAGATTTAAAGCAGCAATAATTTAAAAGGCAAAAACAACCTGGTTTTGCCTTTTAAATGATTGTTGCTTTAAATCTGCAGCAGATCAGTGGTGAAGGGGTATACCTCTTAACCTTCCAATCCAGGGGCGAACAAACGTGTCCATGAGTGGGATGGAGCCGTGAGATTGGGACTGCTGGGAGGTATAATAATGGATTGTTCATGCCGCCATTTATGATGCATAATAAAACATATGTGTAGAACCAACGATGGCCTGTCCCGTCTCCACCATTCTCATTATGCGCAGTAAGAGTGTGCCCCCACACCCCCAACAGCTCCCACCGCATTGACGATTCAAACATATGAAAGCTCACCAAATTTCAGTACAAGTAAATAAAACAAAAAAAAGTATGTGATTCAAAAGAAAAGGCGCTTGTGCAAGAAAAAAGAAAAAATAGGAAATATTACGTTCAGGCACTCTCTCCGTGAGATGTTAATCCCCCCCCAAAAAAAAGATTTTTGTAAAATCCAAGTGAGTATAAATATCCAATTTTATTACAACAGATCGCCCATAGCACAAGCCAGCAACAAATAATCATATATTAAAAAGTATAATGACCTACAAATATGGTCAAACATACATAGGAGACACAGGCCCTCATTCAGAGGCGGTCGGAGGATGCAAGCGGTCGCTCAGAAACTGGGCGGCCGCTTGCATCCTGACCGGCCACCTCTGTTTCGGTCGTTAGGCTGTGGGTTAACACCCACAATGACCATCGCGACCATCGGGGCTTACGACGAGACCCTAGGGTAGGGTCTCACTTGTCGTAAGCCCCGGAGAGCTTCTGGCTCTGTCAGAGCCGGAAGCTCTCAGCTGACATCACTAGTGATGTCAGTGGGGCCACCCCCAAACGGCAGGCGTTCCCATGGGAACGCCTCCGTTTGGGCTGCCACCCCCCCGGCCCGCCTTCCAAACGGGGCGAGCTGTCAATCAACATCGACAGCTCGCCCCCTTTGGAAAGAGACCCTCTACGACCGGCGCTGTCGGTCGTAGCGGGTCTCACGCATGCGCACGAAGGAGCCGGCTCCCTCGTGTGCATGCGCACTAGACAAACATCGAGGTGGCCGTGCGGTCGTAGACCGTACGGCCGCCTCTGAATAAAGCCCACAATTCCATAAGAACATGAAAAATAAAAAATTTGAAAAAGTTCCAAAAAAAAGTACAAAAGATTCAAATGGATGCAAACCTGATGTACCAGGACACAAAGGCTGTTCACACTCGTTAACATCTCACGAAGAGAGTGTCTGTACATGGAGAATTAAGGAAATCGATAAAGAAACCTTTATACGTTTGAAGTCATCTATACTTACCGTGAGTGGGGTACGCTTCTCATTTGTGGAGGTTACATAAAGATACCTTGATGTGTTTAAACCCTACACTCTTATAGTGAGTGGGGTACCCCATTTTTCTGTTTTCTTTCTGGTGCGGGCTATATAGCTCTTTAACACGGAGGTGAATTAAAGAAACCTTTTGATGTATGAAATTACACCACTGAGTGTGAGTTGGGGTACGCCTGCACCCATTTGAATGAATCATCTTCACTACAAAGAACTGTCTATACACAATTTATTTATAAAAAAACTGTATTACACATATGTATTTGTTTTTTTTGTGTGTTTTTATGATATCACGTATATACTGGAGGACAAAGAAGGAAGAACTCTCCAGACTTCCATCACGGACACTATTTTCTTCTAAGGAACGTAATATTTCCTATTTTTAATTTTTTCTTGCACAAGCGCCTTTTCCTTTGAGTCACATATTTTTTTGTTTATTTACAGAGACAGGAGCGACCAGAAGAAAATAGGAGGACCAGGTCAGTATAATGTTAGGGGGGCGGGAGCGGGCTGAGGGGACCCAGCAAATGCTAGATTCACATTACTAGTATATAGACAGACAGATAACTAATGTCAAAACTTTTTCAGGAAATAAACTTCGATTACATGGGTTTATCTAGGGTTGCCTACCCTCCCGATACTCAGGTGCAGCTCCCGCCCCCCCCCGGAAAGGCAGGCTAGCCTCCCGGCGGCTGCCGATCCCCCCGAATCCCCCGCAATTTACTCCTAACCCCCGCTGCGAGGGCATCCAGTGACGCGATTCGCGTAATTTGGGCCCTGCCTCACAATGCCTGTATTATCGGCATTGTGTAGCGGGGGCGGGGCCAAAATGATGCGATCGCGTGACTCCGCCCCGTGATGCCTACAAACGTCAGGCACCCATCCGGACACGCCCCCTTTTTCGGCCACGCCACCCCGCTGCCCTGCCGATCTGGCTGCTCCCTCCCGGAAGGAGCAGCCAGAAAGTCGGCAACTATGGGTTTATCATAAAGTGTATGAATGTTACATTATTTTTGAGGCAGGCAAAATAATATATACACACTCTGAATCTTACCCAATAAATCGTCTGTGATAACAATGACATCTCCGTTATCCTGAGCGACTCGGTACTACTCGCTATCTACTAGTGCAGGTCAAAGTACCGCTACACATAGTGGGCGCAGTTATTTCCTGGGCAGAGCATACAGCTTATCAACTGACCAGAAACCAGTGATGACACTGAGGAAGGAGGCACCTTATGGCTCATACCTCAGTGATCTCACTAATTCCTAGTTAATTGAATGGCCGCATTGTCATAAACATCAGTTCAGCCCACAACCTGGCTACAATCACTTTGTGTAGGTGACCAGTCCAAAATGAAATCATGCAGTCTGGTTCCAAATGCCTATTCACTTATTGCTGTTCACCCATGGGGCTGTTCTATGCCTTCTGTGACTGTAGGGTCGCTGATAACTGCTCCGACCATCTGCATAAGAACCGTACTGCCCATTCACACTTCAACACAGGTCAAACACAGAGTCAGCATTTTGTAGTTTAAATTAATGGACTCTAATTGCACTCTCCATGCAAGCGGAAGTGTGAGCAAGCCTTTAGGGCCAGCCGCAGTGCACACCTTAAATGATCACTTTATTGCCTATGTTTACATGTTCACACCCATGCCACAGTAAGACAGGATGTGTCACTGGCCAGGGAATCCCGTGTGCTCCCTGTATACACAATATTCAAGTAAGTCCGAAAAGAGGAAGAAATAAAGACTCTTTTGTGTGCACTCTTATTGTACGAATAAGCTTATAAAAAAATAACTTATTAGTTAAAATAGATTACCAATATCCAAGTATTATGGTTAAATACCATGTTAGCACCGTTTGTCCAAATATTCTATATGGTTCTGGCCCAGTTATGGGATTCTAATGTATAGATAAAATTATAGATGAAACACAATGGGGTATATTTACTAAAGTGCAGGTTTTTAGATGTGGAGATGTTGCCCATAGCAACCAATCAGATTCTACTTAACATTTATCTAGCACCTTATAGAAGATAATAGCTAGAATCTGATTGGTTGCTATGGG
Organism: Taudactylus pleione; assembly: GCA_031769625.1. Classification (NCBI taxonomy): domain Eukaryota; kingdom Metazoa; phylum Chordata; class Amphibia; order Anura; family Myobatrachidae; genus Taudactylus; species Taudactylus pleione. The sequence continues at coordinate 6,613,510 of JAUIMM010000436.1, read as the reverse complement.
CAACATCTCCACTTCTAAAAACCCGCAATTTAGTAAATATACCCCTAATATGTAAGGTCTGGCCAGTGTTTTATTTTTAAACAACTGTTCCTGATTACCCAGTTAACTCAGCTTAAAGTGTCTAATTTACTATGTTGTAATATCCTATTGATGTAGAAATAAATGGGATAAATTTGCAACCTTTATTAATTAACTTCAGGACTAAAAAGAGATTATGGCAACTCTGCTCTTCCCCCGCCATTAAATACCCCCAACAGGTATATTATTAGGTTGGGGAATCAGGAAATGCAGCTGCACAAAAAATGGGGCGTTGTCAGAAGTAGCAAGAGTGTGTCCAGGCTTTTCTCCTTGCTGGGCTGCCCCTTGCTGTAATGAATCTCCCCTGTATTGGTATAAGTCCCCTAGAGTCACTCTAGGGAGGGCATCTGCCTAAAACAACTGCCCATTGTTCCCATAGAGTATGATGCACTCACCAGTACTTAAGATGCCGCCAGGTCCGGACCGTTGGGGCTTATATATAGTTTGCAAGGTAAAACTGGAGTAGTAGTACAAGGGTAATATTAACCACGGAGGAGCCTGCAGTAGTGGACACAAGCAAGATAGAATTCACACTAATAAACAGGTAGCGTGAATATCAGCAATACTAAATAATATTGCAGGGTAATTACCACAGAGCAGCGTGTACTGCGGACAATAACAGAATACGATTGCATATAAACACAAGTGTATAAAATAGTGGAAATCACAAACAACAGATATATTGCAAGATGTTATAGCAATAAACTCAGATACACATGGCTAGCAGAGTGGATTTGTAGCACAATGAATGTTCCAGGTGTACTTGCAACAGGTACAGGTAATGCAAGACAGAGTCAGGACTGGAACCAGGAATACCAAACAGCAGATACAGGGACCGTATGGCACAAATTCCACAAGAAACTATCTCTGACAGTGCAGGAATGGGCTAGCTGCCCTATAAGAGAAGTCTGAGCCAATCCCATGTGAGCAAACGAGACCAGCCTCTGGTAATTACCACTATGAGCAGCAGAGTGCTGCGTGTTCACAGAGTCTTCCCAGCTGGGAGCAATCAGCCTGGACCAAACGTCACTGTGGCTGTCTTTGGCTCATAACAATTGCCCTGTTCCTGTCTCCTGTGAACACCCTTTGACTGGCGAGCACAATTCCTATGAAGACCTGCAGTAAATGGAACATACTCCCAACCTTCCAGCCCATTCGGTAAGGCAGACAGTTGGCATTTAGGTTCAGAGATAGTTGGTAACAGGGGTGGCACCAGAGGTGGGGCTGCAGCACAGTCCAAAATTCAAATAGGGGAGCCCCACCAACTGCCAGTAAGTCCCGGCCGGCGATGTTTGGCAGCGTTTGGAAGGGCAGCTGTTTTGGCTACTGTTTGAATTTTAGACTGCTCTGGAGCTGCCACTGGTTGCTAATGTAGCCGTGAATGTGCAATTACTAAACTCAGCTTTCCTTTTGTGCGGGATGAAGTATACGAGTGGTGAGACGCCCACTTTCAGTCTCTGTGGTGTGTGCATTTGCGATGGAGATTGTAAACACTCCAACATCAATGCAATATGGGTCGCACCATCGACATTCGCGGTAGCCTAGGGTCTACTCTAGCTACTCTTCCCTAATCCAATGAAACATGGCCCCTGAAGCCCTGGCATTGTGATTGAAGCACAGCAGTGTTCCTAGACACACCCCCCTAACACACCCAGGAAACAACTCTTTTTTGCTACCACTTTAGTTCACCTCCCAGTCTCCAGCTCGAAACTCCCAGGGATAGCAAATCCCTTCTCAAGTGTTAGCGATGTCTTACGCAATTGCGAGTGATATTGAACACTTGGGTGCGCATGAGCGCTGTAAGGGATTACTGGACTTTTTGCGCATGCGCTATAGCAAGACACTGCTCAACTGCGTAACTATTGGCTCTGCGATAATTTCTGAAACGGGGCCCTTAGTCATATTTTTAGGATTTCATTAAGCGGATGAGTTATCTATTTGGCTGGGTCTGCAGTGACTATGAGGGTATTAAAACATTGATGGTTGCCAACCATTGTATTGCCCTACTTGCCTCCTGAGAGAAAGGTTCTCAATGTACAGTACGTAGGGGGAGGGGGATGTGTTCGGAAGTGGAGGGCTCCTTTACATGCAGTATTTAATTGAATGCCTCTACTCTATGAAGGGTCCTTGTGCTCAAGGCTGTCTGGATTAAGAGCCACAAGGGGTGAAAATGATCAAGGAGCTATTGTGAGAAGTGTAGGATATGTGACCAATGGTGTGTGGTTGTTGCCAGTGCCATGTGGGTGTGACCTGTACAGTGTGGGTGTGGCCAGTACCATGTGGGTGTGGCCAGTACAGTGTGGGTGTGGCCAGTGTCATGTGGGTGTGACCAGTACAGGGTGGGTGTGGCCAGTACAGTGTGGGTGTGGCCAGTGCCATGTGGACATGTACACGCCCTACACCACCAGCCCCAAAATCTCACTAAATACCTGAAAGTAGAAATTGTCATCATTTAGTGGTGAAAATACAAATACAGTTTTAAAGCGTCTGATTTATGGCCAACCGGGGGCCAGCTGGCGGCTGATCACCATCATGCGGTCATGATGGGCCTATTTCTATGTGGAGCTGTAGTCCAATCTGCCCCATTGTTAATATGGCCCTGCTTGTGTTCAAATGAAATCTGATTAACGTGTAATATAATACTGCATTTAGCCATAATTCAATGCTTCATATGCGGCACTCTGTACCAATCAGAAGTACATGTCTATTCTATTTCAGATAGCTGACCCTAATGCAGGACTGAGTCAGTGTTACTGCTCCGCCTCTGAGCTCATAATGGGAGGAATAGACATGAAGGAACATACAGTACAGGGCTGACACCAGTGCAAGCTGCCTGCATTCCAGGACAATGCTACTCATTCAGCTGGGTTATACCATCTCTACCACATCAAGGGGGAGGAACAGAATCATTAACTTGTCTAATATGCAAAATCCTTTGTCAGTGAGGCCTGTTCTGTGCCAGTTGTGAGTTTATAGGGTGTAATATGAATCACCAGAGCCCGATGGGATGGCATCATCCTGTTAGATTATTGGAGCGGTGGCAGTAGCTCCCTCTACCCCAGGTACAGTGTAGTGTCCTCAGTGTAATAGCACTGGCTGGGTGATCAGAAATAGCTGCTACAGGGGCAGGAATGTGAGGACGGTTATCAGGCTGCCAGTTCCAGAGGTATTGCTGTACAGAAGACCTGTGTAAGTATCAATAGCTATGTAACCATACAGCACAATCATAATGTGACCATACAGCACATATATAAAATGTAACAGACCAGCACAGACATAATGTAACAGTACAGCACAGACGTAACGTAACCATACAGCACATAGATACAATGTAACAGTACAGACATAATGTAATCACACAGCACATAGATACAATGTAATAGTACAGCAGAGCCATAATGTAATCACACAGCACATAGATACAATGTAACACTACAGCACAGACATAATGTAACCATACAGCACATAGATACAATGTAACAGTACAGCACAGACATAATGTAACCACACAGCACATAGATACAATGTAACAGTCAGGCACAGACATAATGTAACCATACAGTACATAGAAACAATATAACAGTACAGCACAGACATAATGTAACCATACAGTACATAGATACAATGCAACAGTACAGCACAGACATAAAGTAACCATACAGTACATAGATACAATGTAACAGTAGAGCAGACATAATGTAACTATACAACACATAGATACAATGTAACAGTACTGCACAGACACAATGTAACCAAACAGCACATAGATACAATGGAACAGTACAGCACAGACATAATGAAATCATACAACACAGATACAATGTAACAGTACAGCACAGACATAATGTAATCATACAGCACATAGATACAATGTAACAGTACAGCACAGACATAATTTGGCCACACAGCATAGATACAATGTAACTGTACAGCACAGCCATAATATAGCCACACAGCACATAGATACAATATAACCGTACAGCACAGACATAATGTAACCATACAACACATATATAAAATGGAACAGACCAGCACAGACATAATGTAACAGTACAGCACAGACATAATGTAATCACACAGCACATAGATACAATGTAACAGTACAGCACAGACATAATATGGCCACACAGCATAGATACAATGTAACTGTACAGCACAGCCATAATATAGCCACACAGCACATAGATACAATGTAACAGTACAGCACAGACATAATGAAATCATACAGCACATAGATACAATGTAACAGTATAGCACAGACATACTCATACTGTAACCATACAGCACATAGATACAATGTAACAGTACAACACAGCCATCGTAACCATACAGCACATATATATACAATGTAACAGTACAGCACATACATAATGTAACTATACAGTACATAGATACAATGTAACAGTACAGAACAGACATAATGTAACCATACAGTACATAGATACAATGTAACAGTACAACACACACACACATATATATATTGTACCCATACAGCACATAGATACAATGTAACAGTACAGCACAGACACAATGTAATCATACAGCACATAGATACAATGTAACAGTACAGCACAGACACAATGTAATCATACAGCACATAGATACAATGTAACAGTACAGCACAGACATAATATGGCCACACAGCATAGATACAATGTAACTGTACAGCACAGCCATAATTTAACCACACAGCACATAGATACAATGTAACAGTACAGCACAGGCATAATGTAATCACACAGCACATAGATACAGTGTAACAGTACAGCACAGACACAATGTAATCATACAGCACATAGATACAATGTAACAGTACAGCACAGACATAATGTAATCATACAGCACATAGATACAATGTAACAGTACAGCACAGACACAATGTAATCATACAGCACATAGATACAATGTAACCGCACAGAACATAGAATAGACATAGATGCAATGTAGCAGTAAATGGATGTTTGCTGCCTCAGAGTATATACAGTGACTGCTGAGTGCAGTTTCTCTACTCGCTGTGCCAGATCCCCCACATGCAGTGCAATGGTCATTACATTACAGTCTTCTGTCATGATGCAAACAGATCATAAGACCCTATGGTGACCTGTCTGCTATGTTCTCCCCTTGTAAGTCCTGTTATAGACAGAGCACAGAGGGGCTGATTCTGGGTTGTGAGCAAAACAAAACAAAAAAAAAAGATTTGCACCTGGTCATTCTGTGTTGTAATGTAAGGGGTGTGCTTCATTTTATTTTCTTGCATGCAGGGTAAATACTGGCTGCTTTTGTATGTAGCCCATCTCAAATCTAAATCTCTCTGCACATCTTACATCTGCCACCCCCTGCAGTGCAGCATGTTTTTTGGGGGGGGGGTTTGCTTCCAACTCTAAATCAGCCTGGTAGTGTGTGAGAGTCTGCTGCTGGTAACACACTGGCTTGCAACCAAATCTACAGCTTAAACTGTAGCTGATGTGTGCCCAGTGTTATATCGCCAGTGACGGGACCTGGCATGCGGCAAGTGAATACTAACTTGCCGATGCTGGGTTCAACGGGGGGAGGGACGTGTAATGCTGCATTCTGAAGCATGACATTGCTAGCGACATCCCCCATCGGCCCTGCAGTAGGATCAACGGGCGATGTCGCTAATGACCCATGGGAGCGCGCATACCATGGGTACACACTAGACAATGTATCCGATATGTCGCTCCGATACGCTGGATTGGACAACATAACGTCTAGTGTGTACCCAACTTAACAGCCAAAGACAAGAAGGGTTTGTGAATGTTGGTGTGAATTGACTGAAGAGACTATAGGTATAATGCGCTGTATAGATAACAGTGCTATAATCAGCATCTCAGTTGGGTCCAGTCTACAGGAGGAATGTGGAATGTTTCAGATTGCAAGCATCTTGCAGCTGGGGTTTTGTGGATATAAATATGTCTGTTATAATTTGTCTTTGGTCATATATTACTTGCAAAGTACTTTATAAATGCCTTATGTAATGCATTCTGAGGTCTATCAGTATGTATGTATGTATGTATGTATGTAGTGCATTCCTAGATGAATGCCTTTAGTTACTGCCACAAGAGGTTTGCAGAAATTTGCATAAAATAAGTGTACATAAAGTTAACATAAGAAGACAGATCTGCATCAATTAGCTAGTTATTCATTGTGTTATTAATTAAAATACATGCCATCAGATTGTGTCATAGTAGTATAATACAATATTGATTAACTTTATATAAAATACACGTAGAAAACAGCCAAAAATCAAAGTTTTTATAATTTATCATCATGCAACAGAGCATTGCCACCCAGGGGGCAATTAATATGACCCCCTTGTTTAGCATTACCGAAAATAAAGGGTCATTAATGAACCATAAAAATTGCCTCCTGCAATGTTCCTTTCCAGGTAAATCTCTCTCCTACCATTTTAAAACCACCCCCATAATTCATCACGACTGATTTGTTTTCTCCTAAGATACTGTATGGTTCTGACTAATTTCTGAATGAAAGGAATCATGAGACTCACGTGCCTGTACCAGATACAAAAATTCATTTTGTGTGTTTGAAGCTATTTATTACTTTAGTGAAAATGTGCCTAAAGCTGAGGGCCTGATTCAGAGGCGCTCGCAAAAAGCGAGCGCTCGCTCTGAATCAGGGTGGGCGCTTTTTTTTTTTTTTGTTGCGGCCTCCTGGCCGCTTGCATAGCTGTGGGTTACCACCCACAGCTATTGCGAGCGGCCAGGATGATGGTCGCCATCGGGCTTGCGACGAGACCCTTGTGGTAGGGTCTCGTGGCCGCAAGCCCCAGAGAGCTTCTGGCTCTAATAGGGCCGGAAGCTCTCCCACTGACATCACTGGTGATGTCAGTGGGGTCGCCCACAAACGGCAGGCGTTCGCATGGGAACGCCTCTGTTTGTGAAGCCACCCCCCCGCCACGCCTACAAAATGGGGCGAGCTGTCGATCAACATCGACAGCCGCCCCTTTTGTAGTGAGCCACAGAGCGAGTGCTTTTTGCGCTCGCGCGTGCACACTGGGCCACCATCGACCCGCTTGCGAGCGAGTCTGAATCAGGCCCTGAGTACACACTAGGGATGGTCCTCTGTGGGTTTGCACCCCCTCGATGGTCACCTCTGCTGCAGGCACGCCAAGCCGCGGGCCAATTAAAAATGGGGGTGAGGCTTATCGGGGGCTGGGACGGGGCTGAGCTCATCCTGATCATCTGATCATCCATCATCTCCTGATCATCTGATCAAAATCGTCTCCTGATCATCTGATCATCCATCGATAGCAGAGAAACATTGCCAAAAGTAGTTAACATCGGCCAGCAACCATTGATGTTTTGAAACATTGATGGTCGATAGCCATCCCTAGTACACATTACCCGATATGTAGACAATATGTTGTCCAATCCAGCAGATCGGGCCAACACATCGTCACCAGCCACTGTGTACGAACTACTAACGACCAAGCGCATCCTCGTTTGGTCGTCAGTCACATCGTCAGGTCGGCCCTACTTGCAGCTCATTCTGACAATCCAGCTGATGACCCCATGCAGCGGGATGCGGCTGGTGCCGACATATCGTCTGGTTTGTAAAATAACTTGTGGGAATGTGATTAAGCATCTTTTAATACTATAAATAAAAATATTTAAATGGTGGATGTCAATAAAAAAATACTTTAACAAACTATTCACAAAATTGTGTTACATATGGGTATATTTAGGCCATGCCCAGGTTTGGCAAGTCCGGTCCTAAACTGACCTATATCTCCAAAACAGATCCATTCAGTGATCTGAAATTCTGCGTTGAAGCATAAAGGGGTAAAAGACGTCCACAGCCAATGTCCCATTCGTGACATTACCGTTGCGCTAAGCAAGTCTCAGGGGCCTATTTCTTATTTAGGGCGGGTTGTATCAAACTTTAAAATGTGGATAAACCTCCATAACGGAATGCTTTGGAGTTTTAATGCAATACATATATGGTTCCCTGTATGTAATAAAATGGTCTGCAGCAGATATCCGCTATGGATCACCGGTGTTGCAGTCCATAGAATTCTATGGGGCTGCAATGTGCCGGTACGTAGCACTTACACTTTTCGGAGCTACTGCCCGACAGGCAATGCCACTTTAGAAGTCTATGGGCTTATTTTGCAAAGAAGCCTTTGGAGAGTTTTAAAACTTGTTGGGTATCATAAAACTGCTTAATAAATGGGCCCCTGAGTTGAGAGCAAAGCGAAAAAGTATCTTTGTAACTGGAACAAACCTTGCTGCCATGCAACAGGGGGGAGGGGGGCAAATACTTTCATATGTTTTTGCATGCAGGGTAAATACTGGCTGCTGTTGCAAGTAGCCCTCAAATACTGGACAGCTTTATTGCATACTTACCGACTTTTCAGTAGTCTTTTCCGGGAGCAGCCGAAGAGGACCTGCTCCTCTCAGCTTTGGGGGGTGGGGCCAGGCTATAGCTGTCATTATGCCCCGCCTCCTTTACAGTAAAATCCCTCGATTTGTGGGTCCGTGAGGGGGCTGGGCTAAATTACGTCATTTGCTTTATTTAGCTCCGCCCCTCCCTACGGAACCGGAAATGTATTGGAAAAGCTCCCACTAGGAAGTGGGCGGGATGCGGGAGATCTGCCTATACTTCCAGGGGTGCGGGGGGGTTACCCGAAAAATCGTGAGCCTCCCGTGGCTCACGGGAGAGTAGGCATGTAGCTTTATTGTTACACTGTAATTTAGATCTTAGCATGGACACATCCCTCCCAAATCTAAATCCCTCTGCACATTTTATATATGTGTGGTAGGGAATATAGATAGTAAGCACCACTCATGCAGGGACTGATGTGAATGGCAACGTTACTTGCTTTGTGTAACTCAGAATCAGCCCCTGTGTCTGACTTTATTGATCAGTCGCTTTGCCTGTGCTGTGGAATAATTCTCTGTGGGTAAAAAAAAAAACATATTGTTCTCAAGCTGCCAATTTACATGCCACTACCCATAATGCTCTCCTGTAAAGGAAGCCTGCACTGCGCTCTGGCTTATGTGGAAAGGCAGGTTGTAAACTTGTCTGGACATACTGTAGAAGTACTGTGCTCCTCAGTAGGCCCGTTGTTTGAGGGGAATTAGTGCATCTTGGCTGCCTCTTGTGGTCATAAAGTAAACTGTACATAACTAAGCCACAGCAAGTCCTTGGTTTTTAACCCCTTTAGCTTTGCAACATGTGGATATGTCTAAATGCACAATCCACTTTCAAGAATTGTTTTCATTTTTATTAATGTATTTGTTTTCCCTGAGAGGACCATATCCTAAAGCTAATTGTTGGTTTGATACACTGCAGGTGAGGAATACATAATGGCATTTCCCGTGCGCTAGTTGTATTCAGTCTTCTGCCCTAACACAAACTGCTTTGCACAATAAACAGATATCCTGTTTGTAAACTTAAGGCCCCCATACATCAGAGATTGATTGCAGCAATTGTGTAATTTGCAATCGATTGTGTATAAAAATCTTTCCATTTTTCAATCGATTGTGGCATTTCTGCAATCGACTGTAAAAGGGAAAGATTTTTATACACAATCGATTGCAAATTGCTGCAATCAATTGCTGATGTATGGGGGCCTTAAGTCATTTTGGGAATACCTCCCGAGTGTACCGATTTAGGTGGGGCAGCCGCAAACCCGACAGCTGTGTGCCAATCGGCATGAAGGCTCTGCAGTCTGCACACATTGGACCTCATTCAGAGTCGGTCGTACGCCACCGATGTTCGCTAAACTGCGCATACGTAAAGTTCGCAATGCGCATGCGCAACCTAGCTGCTACGATCAGAAATTTCTCTCTCCTTGAACACAGCCAGGTCCGTAGTTTGAGTGACAGATTGAGGCGTTTGTGGGTGGTAACAGGGGAAGGTGCTTGAAAACGGGGGAGTGGAGATCCGAACGCAGGCGTGCCTAATTATGTGAACGGCGTTTTATGGGAGTGCATAATTAACAAAGTAGTGTCATGGCACATGTGACATGGGTGGTTTGTACACTGACCTGATCGTAGTGCTTAAGAGAGGGTATGGTCAACCTTATGCTCTACGATCAATTCCGATGGTTCCCGATGGTCTCAATTAATCCTTATATGCACGGACATGACGTGTAATGCGTACGAGAAGGGGGCGTATTTTTTGTCGTACGGCCGCATCCTCCCCTTGGTCGGCCAGCTAACGATCCGATCTTAAGGACGCAACTTGCGAGGGCATCATTTGCATATCCGGCCCCTTTTCCCTTACGACCGTGCAGCCGCTACGACCGACTCTGAATGAGGTCCATTGTGCCTGTATCTCGGCGGTTTGGTGCATTAGCTGAGTGTGCTAGTAGCACCAGGGCAGAGAGCGACACCCCAGGCAGGATGGAGGAACTGCACTGGTTGTGACAGGTGCAGGGTGCTAGAATGAAGACTAATTACATTGTGCTCTGTTTATAAGTTGGTTACTGTATTGTAATGTAATGTTCTGTGTACCCTTTACTGTATGTACGGCGTCCTATAAATAAATGTAATAATAATAATTGTTATAGACCAACCTGATCTAGATCACAAAACTAATAGTAATTACTATTAATATTAGATTTTGCTCAATCTGGTTGACCCATGCCCTTTATCTGCCTGTTTGTGCTATTATTGGCCTTTGACACTATCTAATCCGCATGTGAATTAGGGCCATATTCATTTAGTTTCGCACCCGCGATACTTTTTCGCATGTCGGACTATTCGCCTACATCACGTGTTTTGCATGTGTAAAAGTATTGGGCGCGCTCCCACTATTCGCTGTATTCAATTAGAAAGGACGCAAAAACGGCACCCGGCAAAACCGAAACAGGTGAAAAGTCCTGTCAAAAATGGGGAAGTCAGCCTGACACCCCCCAATGATGCACTTACATTGGGGATCACTATAGATGCCCCCCGAATACTTGGGGACCCCCCAGAAGTCTATTTTGCTAGTTTTTAAGTTTGTCCCCCAACTTTGAACATTTCTGCCCCCAAATTAAAAGTACTTTTTTGGGGTGTCCTAAAGTATTTTTCTTTTATTTTTTGACACAGTTTATCTTTGGGGGACTGTCCCAAGGGTGCAGGAGGGTTTTCCCAATTCTGCACTTTTTCCTGCCTGCTATTCATAGGCAAAACTTTTCTGCCAATTACATTGAATTTTCCCATACGAAACTTTCCGCCTGGCGAAATGACGTCATCCGCGATACTTTTTTGCGGATTCCGACTTTTCGCCGCTAATTGAATATGGCCCTATGTCAGGTAATTGATCCGGAGTGAAGATGCTTCTCTAAGGGAATTGGTATGAAATACCGCCGGCAGCGGCAGCCCGACATCAGCAGAGATCCAGGCAGCGGCAGCCCGACAGCGCTGGAAATCCCGATCGTGGATAGGTAAGTATTGTCTAACCTAACCCCTCAAACCCTAACCCTCCTTAGGGGTGCCTAACCCTAACCTGCCCCCCAAGTGCCTAACCCCCCCTCTAAGTGCCTAACCCTAACCACCCCCTTCCCCGCTGCCTAAATCTAAGTCCCCCGGGGGGGTGCCTAACCCTAACCCTCCCTCCCCCTAGCCTAACCCTAAGTCCCCCCTGGGAGCCCTAAACCTAACCCTCCCCTCCCGCGGCTGTCCGCTCGCGGCGCCTGGCATCACTACGATCGGGATGCCGGGCGCCGGTCTCCCGGCGTCGGGGAAATGCCGGGCGTCTACATCTAGACGCCCGGCATTTCACCCTAGCCGGGATATGACAGTCGGGAAGCCGGCTGCCGGTATTTAGGCAGTCGGCTTCCCGATTGCATACCTCTCTAAGGCCTCATACCTACTGACTCTTTGTTTGCCTGGGCTTTTAATGTTTGTAAAATGCGTAGACACTGGTGTGACAGTAGAACCTACCATCTCTAATGTTGTTGTGCATGTTGTCAATGCCACTTGTGGTGTTGTAGCATTTTTGTCATGCTGCTTGTCCCATGTTTTGTTTTGTTCTTTTGCATTTATAAAGGATGTATATTTGGCATGTATAAAGGAAGTCTACAGTAATCTCTAAGACACCAGTAAAAATATAGATAAACTGCAGGCCCATAGTCACCGACAGCTTGGCAGACTGGGTTTTGCAGAAACGCACCATGTTGATTGGTTGATTCGCAGAAATATAAGCCCAGCCATGATGTCACAGCTAATCGGGCCCTGTGCTGTGACCCATCAAGGCAATGTCCTACAGATAACAGAGGAGTTGCAGCTGTCTGTAATGGAATACTTTCTTTTTAACAATAATGTAATGTCAAATTAAAAACTGTCTAATATATTTTACCTTCATGGGCAATGAAAATGCACGGCCAGACCCCTGACGCAACTTGAGTCTCGATGTTTTCGCAAATCCCCTTTACAAAGGTATGTTGTCACCCCTGTACAATTTGCTAGTTAAAACCAAGTCGAAATGCCGACCGCCAGCTTCCCGACTGTCTAATCCCGGCAGGGGTCTAATGACAGGCATCGATATCCTCCAGACGCCTGTCATTTCACCTACGCCGGGAGCCCGACATACTGATCGAAGGTAAGCCAGGCGTGGACAGCCGTATTAGGTTAGGGTTAGGCACCCCCCCCCTGGGAGGGTTAGGTTTAGGCTGCGGGAAAGGGGGGGTTAGGTTTAGGCACTTAGAGGGGGGTTAGGGTTAGGCACTAGGGAGGGAGGTTAGGCACCCCTAAAGAAGGGTTAGGGTTAAGGGTATGCAGTCGGGAAGCCGGCAGACCTAATCCTGACAGCCGGCTTCCCGACTGCTTTATGCTGGCGAGGGTTAAATGACAGGCATCTAAATCTAGACGCCTGACATTTGACCGACGCCGGGAGGTCAAATTTAGAGCTCCTGGGGGGACTTCGGGTTAGGCACCCCCCGGGAGGTTAGAGTTAGGCTAGGAGGGGGGAGGGTTATGCACCCTCGGGGGGACTTAGGGTTAGGCACCCCCCCGGGGGAATTAGGTTTAGGCGGTGGGGAAGGGAGGGTTAGGTTTAGGCACTTAGAGGGGGGATTAGGGTTAGGCACTGGGGGGGAAGGTTAGGGTTAGGCACCCCTAAGGAGGGTTAGGGTGAGGGAATTAGGTTAGTGAATACTTACCATAGGGTTCATCGGTATTTTCACCCATATCGGGTAGCCGCTGTCGGGATTCCAACTGTAAATAATACCAATTCCGGGTTAGGGGGGGTTAGGTTAGTTAGTACTTACCTTTAGAGCGGTCGGGATTTTCACTGGTGTCGGGCTTTCGACGTCGGGATTTGAACCGCCGGACATAGGTTCGGCGGCATTTCATACCGATCCCCTACGAAGCAATATCTAGAATGGGAAGGGATTTGGGCAGACCAAGGTACCTGGTGCCACAACTCACCGGAGCATGGCAGATTGTGTATTGCAGCACACAGGGACGTCTGGTGCGGAGATCTGGAGCTATCGGTCTCTTGGCAGCTGAGGTCTGCATGAAATCGGTGTCTAGCTTGTAGGTAGAGGTCACGGCAGTTTACCACAGTATACTATTGGACGCTGCCGGCATGTTGGTCCCATCTAGAAACTTGCTGATACCAAATACCACCTATAATAGAGACTCCAGAGGATGGTTAGCACAACTGCGACACCCCCACCCCCACCCCAGTGTTGGAGGTTGCGGAGAACTAAGAAATACTCAGAAATTGGTAACAACCACGCGCGCTGCGAGGCCTCAGACTGCGTATGGCATCGCAGTGGCTAATTTATGCAGGCCCCTGCAATGGCACGCCAGTGCTCGGCCGACCACCACCCCGTCACCACCCACAAACAGCACTCCCTGTCAATCACTCTGCGGTCTGCGTAGCCGCTGCGATCGCAGTCCCCATCGCAGCGGCGAGTTCGGGGAAGCGCACTGCAATGCATTGGCTTGCGCAGTGCAAAACAATCGGCAGATTGCGTGCGTATTCCCAGCGGCGTACGGTAGTGAATCAGGCCCAAAGCTCACAAATTTACCCAGACCTGGAACCTTTAGTATCATTTCGATAACCAACCCCAACCAAGACCCTGCGGACAGCGGATTTTCTGCGTTTTGTTAGTAAATGTCGCACATTTCATCTGACTTTTATTTGCCGGAATCTGACTATTTTATTTTTTTGTGTTGCGACGTTTACGCTCCCCGGGCCGGGGTAATTATGCCTCTCAACTTGATTTTTTATTAGTGTCACAGTGTGATAACAGTTTAGCTGCGCTTGTTCCACTTATTTTCCAACTTGAATCACTTGAAATAAAATAATTACTTAGGGTCTGATTCAGCAGCGGATTCAATGCTGATGTTTACAGTTCGAGCGATTATTTTGAGCGCAAGCGTGTAAGTCGCACTGCCAATGCGTTGCGATTGCATAGCGACTATGTACGCACAGAGGATCCACTTGCAAAGTGTCATGTGGTCAGCGTTTGGGGGGAGGTAACGAGGAGTGGTTAAGTAAACGCAGGCGCGTCTGCCCATCTCATGGGCGTGCATAAATTAACCATGGCGATTGCATTCGCAGCATGAGACCTCTCTGCATGTGAGGAGAGCTGCAGTGTTTGCGGCTGGTACATGCTGCATGACTGCCCGATGTGGGTAGATGGTACGCAGGAGTGCGACATTGGACAGATATGAGAAGGCGGCAGTGGGCGTCTTTATGTCGACTGTGCTTCGGCAGGCATTACCATATTTTAGCAGCTGCGATCTGTAAGCGATTGCATTGTACAATTGTTACTCGCGTCACCAGCTCCCCTGGACAGCCAGTTACGGGTGGGGGGGGGGGGCGAACGGCTGGGGGGGAGCCAACAGCAAGGGGGAGTGGGTGCGTGGCGTCAGCCCAGAGACTTGCCCACTTTACTGGGGGGGCCTGGAGCGACACACCATTTTCGGGAGGCTCCCGGCCATTTCGGGAGAGTCGGCAAGTGTGACATAATATCCCATAATATAACTTACTATAGGAAAAATATATGCAAAACTGTTCCTGTATTATTATTATCCTTTATTTATATGGTGCCACAAGGGTTCCGCAGCGCCTTACACAGTACATGAATAAGTGAGCGAACTAGAAACCAGCAGGGTGTGAGCAACCAAGTGTTAGGTGCCCTTGTGGGGAGTTAGGAGCAGGGGTTAAAGTGGCCAGGAACGGGGAGGAGTTCCGTCACCTCTAATGATAGGTGGAACTAGATCTACCTCCGCCATGTCCCTGCATAGAAGACCCACAGGCAGAGGGCCACTCTGTCTGGCGGCCGCCGCCTCCCCCTCCCCGGTTTCCAGCTCCATGTTCCTCCTTCTCCCCCTGCGGCCCACCCCTCCTGTCACTTACTTTGTGGGCCTGCATCCCGGCAGCTCCTTTTGCAGCACAGCGTATGTGACATCATGCCGTCACCACTGCTGCATAGTGTGCACTGAGAAGCAGGGGTCAGGTCAGGCACGAAGGTGAGCTGCTGCTAGAGCAGGGGTCAGGGAACTTTTTTACCCTTTACCCCAAAATATATTTAGATACGCCGACGTTACCCCCCTTGATTTGAAAGGAAGGAAATCATATAGTAGTGCCCCATATAATGCCCCTGTAGTAGTGCCCCCATATAATGCCCCTGTAGTAGAGCCCCCATATAATGCCCCTGTAACAGTGCACCCATCTAATACCCAAGTAGCAGTGCACACATATAATGCCACTGTAGCAGTGCCCCCATATAATGCCCCTTTAGTAGTGCCCCAATATAATGCCCCTTTAGTAGTGCCCCCATATAGTGCCGCTTGTACGAAGAAAAAAAAACAAAACACTTACCTTAATCCCCGCTCCTGCATCCGCCTCCGTCCTGTCCACCCGGCTGCTCCTCGGAACTATGGGAGAGACGTCATGACGTCTCTCCCATAGTGCGCATGGAGAGAGGTGGAAGCTGGAGTTCAGTTCAGAATAGAACTCCAGCCTCCGGCTAACGCGGCGCTGCAGGGAAGGAGCCGGGCGCCCGCTGGTAATAACATCTCAGCGGGCATCCGGCTTAGAGCCTCCCTGCGGTGCCGGGCTGGAGGTCACTGGCGCCGCGCCTGGCGCCAGTGACCTCCATTCCTGGGGGTAATGGACGGACAGCCGGGCATGCAATGATTAATATACATGCCCGGCTGTCTGTCCATTACCCCCAGGAATTTAATTTTTACCCCATTTGGGGTAATTTACCCCTGTTCCCCGACCAGTGTGCTAGAGGGAAAAGGGGTGCGGGATAAGCTGCTGGTGGGAGAGGAGACACAGGGGCAGGGAGCTGCTGGTGAGGGACACAGGGGCAGGGAGCTGCAGGAAGGATACAAGGGGATAAGATGGAAAGACACAGGGGGATGGTGTTGGAGTGAAGACATGGGAATGGCGCTGGTGAGATGCAGTGGGGGCTGATGCTTGTGAAACACAGGAAGATGGTGCTGAAGAGATGGTGGGGGGATGGCATTGGAGAGACACAGGGGGGATGAAGCTGGCTAGACGCAAGGGGGATGAAGCTGGTGAGATGCAGGGGGGATGGCGTTGATGAGTAGCAAGGGGGGGTGGCACTGTAGGGATGCAGGGGGAAGATGCTGGAGAGACATAGGAGGATGTTGTCTCTCCAGTGTAAGAGTTACACTGATGATATAGAACATTTTTTTTTTCTTTTTAAGGGGCAGATGTACTAAGCTCTGGAAAGTGATACACTGCCAACCAATCAGCTCCTGTCATTTTTCAAACACAACCTGTAAGGGATGCCGGACTGTAGATAGACAGTAATTAGTTAGACAATGTCTAGATCGACCTCAGTTGTTAGACAGTCAGTAGATCGACAGGTACAAAAGGTCGACAGGTACTAAATGTCGACACAATGAAGGTCGACATGTAAGAAGGTCGACAGGTACAAAAGGTCGACAGGTACAAAAGGTCGGCATGAAAATGGTCGACACAAAAATGATCTACACTTTTTTTTTTTGGGTTAGGCACTTAAGATGAGCCAGTGTCCAACGTCATTCCCTACCATCCAACGTCATTCCCTACCATCCAAGTGGGCATGGAGGGGGAATAAATCCATGTGGCGAGCGAAGCGAGCCACTGTGCCCGCAGCGTGGCGAGCGAAGCGAGCCCGCAAGGGTCCGAATGGTATTTATGCAAAATTTAAAAAAAAAATAATAAAAAAATGTGTCGACCATTTCCATGTCGATCTTTCGACCCTGTCGACCATTTGTACATGTCGACCTTTAGTACCTGTCGATCTATTGACTGTCTAACAACTGGGGTAGATCTAGACATTGTCTAACTAACTTTTGTCTATCTCTTATACCACACCCCCTGTAAGATGATAGTTAAGAGCTGAGGGCTGGTAGTTTATCACTCACCAATTTATCACTTCCAGAGCTTAGTACATCTCCCCTTAAGTACTCTAACATTGTAGACAGTTGAGGTCAGGAGTGCTAAAAAATCATCTAAAATGTATTTCACACTATCATAGCCCCCAAACCTTCTGGAGGCCCAGGCATCCCCCAGCCATTCACGTTAAAGTTTTCTATACACAACTCATGCTTGCCTACCCTCCCGATTTCTGCGGGAGCCTCCCGAATTAAGATGGGAGCTCCCGCTACCCCGCAATGTATATGCAATCCCCCGCTTTCCCCACTGCCCTGCTGGAAATCCTACCTGCGCATGCGTGATGGGGCCCAGGCTTGTATATAGGAAGACGCAGGGGCAGGGAGTCTGTCTGCTATGGAGCCCGGAGATGCCTCCCAGGTCCGCCCCCTGCACAGCTGACAGTCACATGGGCCACACACTGACTGCTGGGAGAGACTGATGCTCCCAGCATTCCCTGGCCAGCCCAGACTTCCCAGCCATAACGGAGGACAGACAGCTGGGGGAGGAGCCTACGCTGCACTGACTGAGGAGCTGTGTGACTGATCAGAGCTCACTGTAGCTCCAGCAAGAACCATGAATGTCAGTGGTGCTGCAGGAGAGGGGGAGAGAGGGAGAGGGGGAGAGAGAGAGAGGGAGAGAGAGAGACTGACTCTGTGTGGGGGGGGTCCTATCACTGTGTGTGTCAGTGGGGGGACCATTAATGCGAGTCTGTGTGGGGGGGTCCTATTACTGTGTGTGTCAGTGGGGGGACTATTAATGTGAGTCTGTGTGGGGGGGTCCTATTACTGAGTGTGTGGGGGGGGGTCCTATTACTGAGTGTGTCAGTAGGGGGACCATTAATGTGAGTCTGTGTGGGGGGGTCCTATTACTGTGTGTGTCAGTGGGGGGACCATTAATGTGAGTCTGTGTGGGGGGGGGTCCTATTAATGTGTGTGTGTGTGTGTGGGGGGGGGTCCTATTACTGTGTGTGTGTGTGGGGGGGTCCTATTACTGAGTGTGTGTGGGGGTCCTATTACTGTGTGTGTATGTGTGTGGGGGGTCCTATTACTGTGTGTGTATGTGTGTGGGGGGGTCCTATTACTGTGTGTGTATGTGTGTGGGGGGGTCCTATTACTGTGTGTGTGTGTGGGCGCGTGGTAATAGATACACCAATAGATGGATCTAGACACGCCTTTTCGGCAGTGCTGGCCACGCCCTCCAACAACACGCGTGTCGTTTGCTACTTCCGTAAATGATCTCCCTCAAACTACTTTTCAAAAGTAGGCAAGTATGACACAACTGTGTGTAAAGAACAGTTTTCACAGTTGTCCTGGCCTCTGAGAGTAGCTCTGCCTGGTGGGAGGGGGGCGGGGGGGTTGGGGGGAGAGTAGGCAGAGATGAGCTCCACCACCTCTCCAGGACCACTTTAAGCCCTGATTAGGTGTAGATAATAGTATGAGTAAGGAGAAGCACATGAGGGAAGAGGGCCCTGCTCGTGAGGGCTTACAGTCTAATAGGGAGGGGTAGACAGACAGGGGTGACACAGATGGGGTAGACAGAGAGGAAGGAGCATGGAGCAGTGGGTTAGGATGAGAGCTGAAAGGCAATGATCAAGTACAAATCCCATGAAGTTTGGAATTAAGCTGGTGTCTGGCAGAGTTATGGAGATTGGATATACACGGATTGCTAGGTCGATATTCAATTATGTGATTAAAAGTGTAACCGCCGGTATCCAGTTTCTTGTGAGATATTCCTGCCCACACACATGGGTGGTACTGGAGAATGCAGGCAGGCTGGCTGATTACATACAGATGGTCATACTTTCTAAGCCCCATGTAGTGCAATGTAATCTGTGACTGTGATGAAGGAAACGCACGCTTATTTCTGAAAATCTGATTTGTGGCTAATAAAAGAAAGGTTTGCATATACAGAGCGCAGGAGGATTGAGACATAATAACATGTACATGCTTATAAACAAAGGATTCAAGTGAGATGTGGGCACAGCTGAGATATACTGTACCATAATATATAAACTAATGAAACTCAATAGGGACGATTCAGTTACTTGTGATGTGTTGTGGGAACAGCTTGGGAACGCTCATAATGACGGCATCATTGCTCCTTTAGCCTCGCTACCCGATAGGGGGCGCAGTAACATAAGCAATGTTGGGCTACCATATCAGCAGTGGGACTGATTCAGAGATGGACGGATTTACACAGCCCCACACAAGCGTCCATCTCACATGCAAATGCAGAAGGAGATGTCGGACACCTCTGTGCTGCATTTGCGATCCCAGCACTGCAACCAACGCAGCAGGCTGGGATCACCATCGCAACCGGTTGCTCTTTTGGTCAGGCTCCCTTATCTTGGCCGGTGCATGGTCACGCAAGAGGCCAGGATCTGCGTCCGCCGACGCAGACCCTAGCCTTGTCCCTCCTGGAAAACGGAGGCTACACCCCACCGTTTCTGAGAACGGTCGCCCAGGCGTTCCACGCTCCGCCCCCCCTCAAACACTGCAGCATGTCAATCATGCTGTGACTTGGGGGGTCTGCGAGCCACTGCCACTGTGCTAGGTAATAAAAGCCCTTTATTCTCAGTCTAAACAGGGGAAGCGGATTTCTTGTGCACTGAACCTTTATCAGAATGCAGCCATTTATTATGACAATACTGAGGCAGGAGACACTACATGCCTCAGTGATGTCACTTAGAAGTAATATACTGACAGGCTGTGTATATTGGTTCAGCCTACAAAACAACAATCTTCATTATATATATAACGTACATTTTCATTTTCCTTTGTCATCATTCTTTGTTTAGCCCGTATTCTAAAGCATGACAGGCCCCCTGCTGTGTAACTGTACTATTCATTCCCCAAGTGGATGATCACTCTGCAAATCACTTTGTGTCACTGCAGAGGTCTCGCCCTGTAATGCTCCTCCTCTGTGTTGCTGTAATGTGAAATAAACCACAATGTTTGTGGAATAGGCCGAGCAGTGGGGGGGCCTCCATTGCTGCCGGTGGTGATCATTTACCATCTGAATAAGAGGCCTTGTTCACTCATCTCAGCCTCCAAATGTCTTAACCTCTAACACGTCTATAAAATGACTGATATATTCACGCTTGTGAATTGATCATATATTACACGTCCGCATATACTCTGTGACCACGCAGAGCAGGGCTGTTTCTCCAGTCTCTATGTAGAATAAGAATGCGTCGCCATTGTTACCTGTACACCTGCATCTTTTCATGAACATCTGTATCTGCGGATAAATGTGTTAGTACAGGCCTGGCCAACCTGTGGCTCTCCAGCTGTTGTGAAACTACAAGTCCCAGCATGCCTTGCCAGAGTTTTAGCATTCCCAAATAGCAAAACTGTGGCAAGGCATGCTGGGACTTGTAGTTTCACAACAGCTGGAGAGCCACAGGTAGCCAGGCCAGTGTTAGTAGAACACTAGTGCAATGGCAACATTGCATGTGGACTGCTGCCAGTGACACTTGTTTTTTGGTATGCTAACCCTCCCCCTCTCCTTACCCTAACCCCCCGTGCCTGGTGCCTAACCCTAACCTCCCCACCTAGTGCCTGAACCTAATTCCCTCCTCCCCGGACCCTAAACCTAACCCCCCCCCCAGAGCCTAACCATGCACCCTAACCCCCGATACTCACCTTCGGGATGCCGACGGTCAGTATTGTGGAGCCGAGATACCAACTGCTGTTGGGATTCCGACATCGGTATTTAGGCTGTCGGCATCCCATGCTGAATACATCCCGTTTACCAGATCATACAAGTAACGTAGGCAGCCATGTAGGGAATAGCCATGGAACAGAATTCATGAAAGTGGTGTAATATTATTTTTCCTAGCCATTAGTAAAGGAACCGCAAAGCAACAATCACACGTTGAATTTAATTTTCTTTAAATCGCAAGTTTAGTACCTTTTTAAGCATACATCTGGTAGTACATTTTCTCCTCCATCATTATCCCCTTTCAAAGTCTCTCTGGAGGGAAAACCATTATGGCTGCCAGACACAGTCACAGTCTGAAACACAGACCTAGGCGTATATTTATTAAAAGCTGTGGGATGTAGAAGGGCAGTAATATTAATGGCAAAACCAGGAGTGTCTTGTAATTTAATATTATTGTCCTATTTAAACCCTGCGTACAGAACTGCCAAGTCCAGTGATTCACAGAGATGTTTCAAAGTCTCTCTGCCATGTGACCGGTTGCCATGTGCCAGTATGGGATGCAGTTATGAGACCAGCGTCCGCGATGCCGCCGGTCTCAATCCCGACACTGGAAGGCCGACAGGGGACTTAAGATAGGCGTCGAAATACTGACGACTATCTTAATCCCGACGCCGGAATCCAGGAGGACGACAGCCCCATCAAAGGTAAGCTAGGGCACCCTTAGTGTTAGGTTTAGGTCAGGCAGCGGGGTTAGCGTTAGGTTCTGGGGGGGAGGTTAGCATTAGGCATCACTGGGGGGGGGTTATGTACTAATGGGCAGGCTTGGGTTTAGAAACGAAGGGGGGGAACTTAGGTTTAGGCACTATCGGGGAAGCTTTAGGGTGCGGGGTGTGGAGGGTTAGGGGGAGATGGGTAAGTTTACTTACCTGACCCCTGACGGGATACCAACCATTGGGATGCCGCTGTCGGTATTGTGATAGGAGGCATCCTGACAGCCGGCATTACATATGCCAGTATAACGTGGAAAAATAACAATTGATCAATAATTTTTGTGTTTCCAATAACAGAGCACAAACTCCCCCTTTAGACCTACGGATTCTCACATTAGTGTAAGGTAGTCAATTTTGATCCCGCGGCTGCCGGCAACTACAGACACTTAGCGTGCGACTCAGCCCAATTATGTGTGTTTACAATAAATAGTAATAAAAAAATAAATAAAAAAAGAACTCTGCTTAGATAATCTTAAGACGTTTATGAAAATGAAAACATATTAAAACAGGAAAAAAAATGACAATATGTTTAATGTTTGCACCAGATGCAGTTTAGGACAACTGGGAAGAAAATAATAATCATCGAGACCTAACAAAAACACAGAACACAAGATTCTAATAGAACACAACACAAAAGTGCAATAGAATCACAGTCATACAATCAGCTGCTTTATAGAAGTGGATGTGACTGCAGGACATGCACTAGATGACACATTACAAGCCATTGGTCATGTTTTTCTATTTAACATAAATTAGTCATCAGACAGCTCTGACGTTTCCCCCACCCCCTGAATGACTACAGTCACATACTGTCCTCTGCTGTCATACTGAGAGCCACACAAGAGGGATGAATTTGACTCTGCACTGGCTGTCGTTTGACAGGTCACAGTTTAAAAATTTGCTCAGCTTAAAATACACAGTCTCTTGCATAACAAACTTGAGATTCCAGGCACCAATCTAATCATGTTCTTCATGGTGTTGCTGTATATAGCCGGCTGAAACACCACTTGCAGTTTTAATGGATAATCTAAGTACTATGAGGACTAAACAAGACTCACTTATACACTAGCAAAATACAGCTTTAATTTTGCAAGTTTCAAATGACCTCTTGCAGCGTGCATCTGTCCTAAGGCTGACTGGCACTCGTAGTTTGAAAAACCCTCCGTCTAGTACAGCCTGCTGTGTGGATAAGTATTCGGTCACCGACTACAGTTTTGTACGTGATAATCTTACAACTTCTTCTGTATATAGCGCAGCCCTAGTTGGCTTCTGCCTGTATGCTATACAACAGAACCACCAGTTGGACATGAAGACCAGATTTCTTTAAAAGGATTTTTTTTTTTACCTTCTGACAATATTAGTTTCTAAGCGCCCTCCTGAAACTTTCACTAATTCCATCACTAAATGAATCTTTGGGCACCTGCCAACAGTCCTGTATTGCATGTAACAGTCTCAGGGCGTAAAGAGGCGTCCCCTCGCCAGTATTGTACACGGATTGGGCATGAACTGTCCACTATGTTGCCAAAGCCTTTATGTCATCTCGGTAGAAGTGTTTGCTTTTTCGTTGGCCAACTATTGTCCGTCAATAAAAAATACAAAATAATTCTGGGGAGAATTCACAAATTAGGATAGAAGAAGAGCCGAAACTAGACTTTTTGGTGTACTGTGCCAGAGAGAGCATTGGCACCCTCCATCCCCCCCCCATTTTTTAAATAGGGACATAAGATAGTGCACCTGAAAAAGGGCCATGGCCTCATGGGGAAGGGCCAGGGAAGAGATAGGGGAGGCCAGGAGATACTGGGGATAAAAGAAGAGGAAGATACAAGTGAGAATGATAATAAACAGATAAATTGACAGCCCAAACAGCGCCCCCTGCCCTGCGGTGCCATGGCACTGGTCGCACTACCCTAGTTACGGACCTGATAGAAAGAACATACATATCAAAAACATATAATGAAGTCATCACAAATTGCAGAGTTAATCAGAACATATATTATGTATCTTAATCCAAATTAATATATTAATCTAATAGATAAAAAAATATATTGCACTACTAAAAGGTGCATCAAAAATTCCAAGATCCAGAGAGGAGCCCAAATCTCCTTGTGGGGTCATGGCCTTGTTATCTTTAGGGCATTGCTGCATCTCTCCCTGAATGTCAGAGACTCCCTGAAATAGTGGTGATCTCTCTGAATAGTCTAGCAATCTCCCCAAGGCCGGGCTGGGTGTAAGCAACACAGGGATGATGTAGTCTCTCTCCACCTCCCATGGAGAAAACACTTGGGGAAGACTAAGAAGGATGTATGCTACAAGAAAATGGCTGCAGCTCTCCAGCACACGGATAGCTACATGAGTGGCTCTGTCCCCAAGGATGTATAATGAATTACAGGCAGGTGAATTGTGGAGAAGTGGAAGTGTGTTGGTTTACTGGGCATACATCCTCCATTACAGGACATGTTTGCTTCACTACAGTGAGTGGTGTGCTGCATTACAGGGAATCTGTGCCCAATGGTGTGTGGGCGAGGCCACCGGCAGGAGAAAGTGTAGAGCTGTCCGGACCCTGCAGGGTGCTTGCCTGGAGCGTTCTTTGGATGCTCCGGGCAGCACTGAAGCAATGTTACTGGCCGTAGGGTGCCGTTTCCATATGCCCTGCTAGCCAGATACAGGGGCCTTTGTGGCAGCGACTGTGCCACCACGGCCCTGGGCGATAGCACTACTCGCACACCTCTCCCTGGTGATAGGGAGTTAGGGGAGGTCATTTAAGAGTACCTGAATTGCAGAGATCGTGGGGCAGCGAAGGTGCCGCCCCCAGGGTCCTGTGCGATGGCACCGCTAGCACACCCCACCCAACGGCCCTGACAGGGGATGGGTGAAGCATTGTATGAACCTGGTGGAAGAGAGTTAGAGGGGGTCATTTATGATTACAGACTATTGATGCAATAAATGGCACTAGCAGCGGCTCGGAGAAGTAGGGGAGAGTCTCACAGCGCTGACTGCATTCTGTATGTTTCAAACAACGCGTAATGGTGTGTAAGAGGTGGGTGCATATGGAGATTTGGGGAAGGGGGCGGCACATGGATAAAGAGATCCTGCCTCCGGACTTCATGTTCCAACACTGGGTCTCGCTACTACTGTACTAGCGAATGCAGAGAGGCTGTCTCTCCCTCATTCCTTAAATTGCACCACCAAGTTCTGGCGAAACTCCAGTGTTTTCTTTACATAAGCGGTGCTGGAACATTTGGGCCTGCCAGCCAGTCGTTACATATTAAAAAGTCTATGCCAAAAGGTAGCCACGAGCGCTTTGGGGTTCCACCCAAGTTCTGAACCTAGAGTACAAAACCAAACCGCATACTGACCTGCAGTTGTATGTGGACAAATAGAAGCGCAAACCTGTCCCCATCACATAACTCAGGGGTGGGGAACCTTTTTCTTTGCCAAGGGCCATTTTGATATATATAACATTGTTCGCGGGCCCGGTGCAGGTCACGCCCCTTCCGTGTGACATCACAAAGGGCAGGGCCACAGTCGCCTGTGATTACTGCAATGCCAAAAGCATACTGAGGATGCTCGGGGGGAGCTTTGAGGGCAGCGGTATGACTGTCTGAAGTGTCCTCAGGATGCTCCAGGTGTCACTGCTGCATAGATTCTGGCTGCAGGATGCCATTCTGGGCACCCTGCTAACCAGATGAGGCTAGCAGAAAAAAGCTCTGAGGGCCAGACCAAATGATTCCGCGGACCTTATACGGCCCCCGGGCCTTAGGTTCCCCATCCCAGACATAACTGAACCTAAGGATGACAGGTAGCAAATTTTACTTCACTTTAACTACTTTACTACAGTTTTTTCTGAATTTCTCAATAACATGTTTTTGTCCTTGGGGTGCCACAAAAACAATGCTGATGCACTAGGGCGCCGTGATTCAAAAAAGTTTGGGAACCTCTGGTATAGATACTCCAGTCTCTTATGTTATGCATGTTGTATAGGTACCCCAATCTCTTATGTTACGTATGTGCCCATTTTAACCAGGAACAAACAAGTCTTGAGCCGAAAAGTTGAAATTAGAAAGTGAAATCACTGCCAGGAATCATTGCAAGGATGTTATAGCCTTCACTGCGATACACACACAATTTGAGGCCCCCCAGGCTATTCCCGCTAGATGGCAGCTGACAGCGACTGCATAGATCATAAGACAATGCAACAAGTCAGATAAAGTTGGAGACAGACCAGGGGTGAGGACACGCAGTACAGATTTGGAAGCCTGAAAGAAACAAGGTTAGGGGTGTTACAGAAAGTGGGATGGTGCACAACAGGGTGGGGTAAATTTACTAAAGTGAGAGTTTTTAAGAGTGGAGATGTTGCCCATAGCAACCAATCAGATCCTAGCTATTATCTTGTAGAAGGTGCTAGTTAAATGTTAAGTAGAATCTGATTGGTTGTTATGGACAACATCTCCACTTCTAAAAACTCTCACTTTCGTAAATTTTTACCCGGTGGGTCAGTAATGGCTGGTAATTCAGCAATCAGAGAGTAGCCCAATGAAAGGTCCAGAAGAAGACTGGCCAGTAACATATAGTCAGAAGAGCTCTACTAAAGTATCAGAGAGACATAGGACCTCATTCAGAGCCGGTTGCACAGAGCGCGGTCGGTCTGAATGAGGGGAGGACCTCTTGAATTTTCAAGACGTCCTCCTTTGCGGTGGTAAGGCTGTGGGTTAACACCCACAGCTTTACGACCGCCTAAGGTGATGGTCACGATGGTCAAGACCATCGCGACCATCGGGGCTTACGACGAGACCCTAGGGTAGGGTCTCCCTTGTCGTAAGCCCCGGAGAGCTTCCTTGTATCTTCACTATGGGGGTCTGAATGACCCCCATAGTGAAGATACAAGGGGTTCAGTGCAAAATAATGTTACTGTGTATTGAGCTTATGTTTAAATCCATGTCAGCAGGTGAGAATCCAATATCTAATGTACAGGATGAGCAGACATTGGCCCTCATTCAGACCCGTTCGCAAGCACTCACAACTGGGTCGATGTTTAGGCCCTGCGCACGCGCAGCAGCGGCACTGCGCGTGCGCAAGCCTCGGAGCGAGAGAGAAATTCTCTCGCTCTGTAGCTCACTACAAAAGGGCCGGCTGTCGATGTTGATCGACAGCTTGGCCCGTTTTGTAGGCGTTTTACACAAACAGGCATTCCTTAAGGAACGCCTGCCGTTTTGTGGGCGGCCGCACTGACATCAGCAGTGATGTCAGTGGGGAGCTTCCTGCTCCATCAGAGCAGGAAGCTCCCTGGGGCTTGCGGTTGCCGAAACCCAACCTTAGGGTCTCGTCGCAAGCCCTGATCGCGATGGTCTTGACCATCGCGACCATCACCCTGGTCGGTCGCTAAAGCTGTGGGTGGTAACCCACAGCTTAGCTAGCGACCAGGAGGCCGCACTTGAACACTGAAGCGGCCGCCCTCATTCAGAGCAAGCGCTCGCTTCTTGCGACTGCCTCTGAGTGAGGGCCATTGTGCCTAAGCGGAGACTATGCACTAAGTAGAAGGGTACCGCAGGGGCACTGAGCAGGCAGCGCAGCATGTAATGTGGGGATAGACAATCAGATGGTCTGAATCATTAGGGAAAATCAATTTGCGTGTGTATAAGCAACTGCGATTCTGAGTCAGGCCCTGAGTCCCTATAATTACTGACTCAGGATATAATAACTTTGGGCCTGATTCAGAGCCGGACGCTATTTGCGGTCGTTCGTCCAGAAAATAGGGGTGGCTATTCAAATGAACCGTTCGCTTTTTGCGGTCTGTTCACACCTCTATGTCTGAATGAGCGAACAAAACTTGCGGTCGTTTTTTGAAAAAATACGCCCCCTGGCCGCTCGCATCCTACGTCATTTCCGCTATTTATTAGATTAATCGAGTACATCGACCAGTGTATGAACTGCTCGCTATTCTTGTGGTTGGTTTTTGCTACCACAATCTTGCGAGCAGTTCTGGCTATAAAATAACCCAGTGACGTGGTCAATGACGCTGCTGTATTAATTATGCACACCCTTAGAACGCCCGTTTTGACCTTTAAGCACGCCTGCGTTCTGATCTCCACTCCCCGTTTTCAAGCACCTTCCCCTGTTACCACCCACAAACGCCTCATTCTGTCACTCAAAATAGCAGGCATTCGCTATTTAGCGAACAAACGATTTTTGGCCACACTGACTGGTTCGCGCATGCGTATTACGATCCGTACGCATGCGCAGTTGGGCAAACATCGCTCGGAGCGAACGAGCGGCCGCTTAAGAGCGGCTCTGAATCAGGCCCTTTGTGTATTGCTGTCTGCTGCATTCCCCTCACATATACACACAACTTAAATGACTTCAACCAGTTTCCACTTTTACATGTCATAGAGTTGAAGGTTCTAGCTAATTCACACATGCACACAGGAGATGTATGTCGTTCCCTTTAGACTGTAAGCTCCATGAGCAGGGCCCTCCTCCCTCCTGTCCTCATTACCTACTTCTCTAGCACACCAGCTACACTCTGCCTTCACTCCTCCTTGGGCTCTCTGCCCCTGGACTTCACTCCTCTGTTGTTTTTGTTTCTTCAGACGACCTAGACCCGCTATCTGAGCCCACGCTAATAGCTACAGGTTTCACCTTACGCTGGATTTTTCCATTGTAGCCCTTGTATCAGTTGAAATTTGTAGCACTAATAGTTACTGGTCTACTGTACTGTACTGTTTTACCCTGTACGGCTCTGCGGAACACTTGTGGCGCCCTATAAATAAAGTGTAATAATAATAATAATAAAATAGTTTACAGATTGCAGCAGAACACTTTTCTGACGGGAGGTAGTCAAAATGCCGACAGCTGAGATACAGGCGCTCACAACACTGGCACCGGAATCCTGACACCAGTCAGAATCCCGGGCGACGGCATCACGACTGCCAGCATCCCGACGATAAATAGTAGGGTTAGGGGGAGGGTTAGGCACTAGCGAGGAGGGTTAGGTTTAGGCACTAGTGGGGGAAGTTACATTTAGGGTGCGGAGAGGGAGGGGTAGGGTTAGAATACCTACTAATTATATTACCTGTCGGCATGTCGGCATCTGGATTCTGACTGCCGAGATCCCGAGCGCCAGCATCCCGTACCCAACTCTTTTCTAACAGTGCAGATAGTTGATCGATCTGGCGGAAATCAAATTGGCTGTTATCGATTGGAAATCGAGTCGCTACCTACTTTGAATATTGATATCACCGATATATCATTTATATGATTCCTAGGGGTGAATTTACTAAGAATCGTGTTTGGTCGAGATTGCAATCTCGGGTGAGTTTAGGTATTTTTTTCAACTCACAAATTTACTAAAGACAAACTCGGGTGAGTTTGGGAGAGATTTCTGTATGTACACTGAAAAACTCGGGTGAGATTGCAAACAGGATTAAATACACCATCGGACAAACTCGAAAGTACTTTTACTGAAAAGTATACAACTCGGGAATTTACCAAGAATCGTGTTTACAATCACTGGTGGAATTGTAGCAAACTCGGACCTAAATAGAATTTTAAAATAGACCACCTCCTGAGGTGCGTGTTTTGCTGAAAAATACACAGATCAGTGTGATCTGTGTATTTTTCTGCGTCTACAGACAGTTTGAAGTGTTATTTATTTTTTTAAATGACGTAGGGTCCCCCCCCCCCAAAAAAAAACAAACCATAACCAGCCCCAGGCTGCTTATCCAGTCCTGGTTCCAAAAATACAGGGGGGATGGAGGGAAACGAGTAGGGTTCCCCCGTATTTTAGAAACCAGCACTGGGCTGCTCAGCCAGTCCTTGTTCTAAAATAGGGGGAAAAAAATTGTGTTGGGGTCCCTCTACCAGCACTGGGCTCAAATCCGGCTGAGGTGTAATGCCACAGCCAGGGGACCCTTTCACCGGGTCACCCCAGCCAAAGCATTATCACCCTAAGCCAGTCAGACCAAACCGGGGATTTCAACGGAGGTGGGGACCCCCCAATAAAGAGTCCCCCTCTCCCGAGCACCCCAGACTTAAGCTGAAGCCCGGGGCTCTTCCCCACACTCCTGGGCTGTGGGTGCAGGGGTTAGTGTTAAAAATACCATTAAACTATTGTTTTTTTTACAGTGGAACTACAGGTACCAGCGTGCCTGCCCTTTGGCACTTGTGGAACTACAAGTGCCAGCAGGTGGCCGGATTTGAGCCCAGTGCTTGTTTTAAAAATAGAGGAACCCCTACGCATTTTTCCCGCCCTATTTTAAAAACAAAGACTGGCTCAGCAGCCCAGTGCTGGTTCCTAAAATATGGGGGAACTCTACTCGTTTTTCCCCCCATACTTTTAGGAACCAGGGGCTGGTTATACTTTTTTGGGGGGACCTTACATAATTTTTTTTTATTTATTAACCCTTTTTTTTACAGTTAAAACACACAAGGAGCCTTCACATATCTCACTGATATGTGCAGGCTGCTTGTTCGGGAGTGTTTGGCTGCGTTCAGACACTGCAAACTCGGGTAAGAAATCTCAATCAGATACACCATCGGAAAACACACTCTCAGCAAAGCACGATTCTTGGTAAATTTGAGTGTTTCAGAAGCCTAAAATCACTCGAGTTTCAGCGAGTCAAATAGAGTTTAAAAACGGCAAAAATCGACCAAACGTAAATGTACGTTAAGCTGTCTTGGGTCATGTAGTTAAACAACAGCTTGCTGGTGTAGTTGCAGCTGCTGATGTATGGATCTAGCCAGTGATTAAAATCTGTACACAAACAGCCTAATGCAGAAGCAACAGAACATCTTACCATTCCCATGTTTTTGTCATTCTCTCATAACTGCTCAGATGCAGAAACTTTTACATATTAGAATTATTCGCCTAAAGGCCCCCATACATCAGCAATTTATTGCAGCAATCGTGCAATTTGCAATCGATTGTGTATAAAAATCTTTCCCTTTTTCAATCGATTGTGGCAATTCTGCAATCGATTGAAAAAGGGAAAGATTTTTATACACAATCGATTGCTGCTATCAATTGCTGATGTATGGGGGCCTTAACAGTCCTAGGGGCCCATTTATCAAAGGGAATTTGAGGTAAATTCCCCGAAAACACCTGTTTTCGGGGGTTTACCTCAAATACTAAGTATCCCCAGGATGTATGAAGGAGGAACCGCAGCAGGTATCTCCGATACTTGCTGCGATCCCTCCATTGCCGCCGGCAGCTGCCTCCCCCATAGATTTCTATGGGGGATGCAATGCTGCAAAATGTATCAATATCGGGAATGCGAAGCATTCCTGATATTGGCCCCAACAGCTAACACTATCTAAAGATAGCGTTAGCCGCTGTAGCCTATGGGGACTTACCGCATATCAGCTGGCGGAGGGATCTCCCAGATCCCTCCGCCGGCAATGGGCGCCGCTCATGTGCAGTCCGCGGGACTGCGCATGCGCAGAAGCCCCGACTGCCCTCCGGAGACATCCCAGGGACGGGCTCTTTTCGGAGCCCGTCTCCCTGCATGTCCCGGATAATACATCCGGCAGATAGGATCGCATTTTGCAATGCGATCAGGGGCGGTACTGCATGCCCTGATCGCATTGCAAAATGCGATCATTAATAAATGGGCCCCCTAGTTTTAGTGATATCCGTGATTGTGCACAGATGGTTACTAATTAAGTCACTTGTGCTCAATATGGCTATCCCTAAATTCTGGACTGTTAGTGTGCCTTGAGGACTGTGGTTGGGAACCCCTGGCCTTAAGGGGATAGCTCTCTACAGTGAGTCACAAGGGGCTATCTTTAGTTTTGTGTAGTATAATGCTACTTTCTGCAGCGTTACAAGTTCCCCTTTTAAACTGATTCATCCCATCACATCTGGCTGTGTAATCCTGACTGCATGTACTGTGCTGCCTATAAATAGCAGGGCTGTGGGCTTGCTGCAGTGACAATGGGTTAATAGCGTGTCTCCACCATTAGCTGCTGCACTGGTGAGTCACTCCACGTCGCCCCGGGGGGAGCAGCAGCAGCAGTGTGGGGTCAGTGTCTGTCTGGAGCACGTGTGCCTTGGCTCTGCCCAGTGGGTGGACACTCGTGACAAAGCTGCTCTTGTAGATCAATGTGAGCAGCTGTAGTGCAGAGAGAGACCCTCTGTCCCAGGAGCTGGCAGTCACACCGTGCCCAGGGAGAGACTGGCACAGCACCCAGCCATTCTACCAGTATAGGAAGAGCCCTAGCACTGAGCTGACTGAAGATCTCTGTATTTCTCCTGATAGTCCCAGGTCAGTAATAAAATCTCAGGGCATCATGTGCAGTGTGTATGTCTGTGTGCTTATTATAGCTTGGCATTGTTTGGGCAGGTGATAGGTCAGCATTGTTTGTATATATATTTATATTATTGTAATCGTTGCATTTCCCCCTATCCTTATGTAACCTTTGCAACATAAAACAGCCGGTGTAATGGGCTCGGATACATTGTAACTATTCGGGGACTGGTACACACGAAGACGCCCAATGGTCAGAGACTAGAATTACTGGGCGCATTTAGGAGGGTGATCTGGGCTTGCTGCTGCTAATACAATGTGTTTGCAGGGTTGTACTTGTGCAGTGCGATAATAGATCTGTCCATCTGTTGTTTGTGCCGGGAGAGTCCTCCTATTTCTACCCAAAATCTTCATGCACCAAATATAGAAGAGAGCCCTCTGTCTGAGTGACCTTATTTGGGAGCTAAAAGAAAGTTTGAGGTAGAATCTATGGCGGAGGTTACATAAAGACCTATGGATGGCCTGAATATACATTTCAGTAACTGTGGGAATGCTAAGTGTAAGTACATAGGTACAGTATACAGCAGTAAGGTACAGTGTATGAGGCAATAGTAGGCATAGAGAAGTATGCTACAGTGTATTGGGTACGTTATGTGTATTGCAGAGTATGAGATACATTATACATGCACATTGTTACTGTACAATACAGTGTATAATGAGATACATTATATAGAGACAGTATGCAGTATATGAGGTACATTATATAGGGGCAGTATGCAGTGTATAATGAGATACATTATATAGAGACAGTATGCAGTGTATGAGGTACATTATATAGGGGCAGTATGCAGTGTATGATGAGGTACATTATATAGAGGCAGTGTATGAGATACATTATATAGGGGCAGTATGCAGTGTATGATGAGGTACATTATATAGGGGCAGTATGCAGTGTATGATGAGGTACATTATATAGAGGCAGTGTATGAGATACAAGGGCAGAATGCAGTGTATGAGATACATTATATAAGGGCAGAATGCAGTGTATGAGATACATTATATAGAGGCAGTATGCAGTGTATAATGAGATACATTATAGGAGGGCAGAATGCAGTGTATGAGATACATTATATAGGGGCAGTATGCAGTGTATAATGAGATACATTATATAGAAGCAGTGTGCAGTGTATGAGGTACATTATATAGGTGCAGTATGCAGTGTATGAGATACATTATATAGGGGCAGTATGCAGTGTATGAGGTACATTATATAGGGGCAGTATGCAGTGTATGAGGTACATTATATAAGGCAGTATGCAGTGTATGAGGTACATTATATAAGGGCAGAATGCAGTGTATGAGATACATTATATAGAGGCAGTGTATGAGATACATTATATAGGGGCAGTATGCAGTGTATGATGAGGTACATTATATAGGAGCAGTATGCAGTGTATGATGAGGTACATTATATAGGGGCAGTATGCAGTGTATGATGAGGTACATTATATAGGGGCAGTATGCAGTGTATGATGAGGTACATTATATAGGGGCAGTATGCAGTGTATGATGAGGTACATTATATAGGGGCAGTATGCAGTGTATGACGAGGTACATTATATAGGGGCAGTATGCAGTGTATGACGAGGTACATTATATAGGGGCAGTATGCAGTGTATGACGAGGTACATTATGTAGGGACACAGTATACAATGAGAGAGAGAGAGAGAGAGAGAGAGAGAGAGAGAGAGAGAGAGAGAGAGAGAGAGAGACAGTGTATATGAGGACAGTATATTATATATAGTGACACATTGTATAGGAAGAGGTACAATATATACAGGGTCACACAGTGTATATGGGATGAGGTACATTATATTCAGGGTCACACAATGTATATGGGATGGGGTACATTATATATAGTGACAGTGTATATGTGAGGTACATTATCACACAGTGTATATGACGAGGTACATTATATATAGGGTCACAGTGTATATGATGACGTAATATATATATATTTTAATATTAG
Source organism: Taudactylus pleione (assembly GCA_031769625.1). Classification (NCBI taxonomy): domain Eukaryota; kingdom Metazoa; phylum Chordata; class Amphibia; order Anura; family Myobatrachidae; genus Taudactylus; species Taudactylus pleione. The sequence continues at coordinate 6,579,347 of JAUIMM010000436.1, read as the reverse complement.
GGGGCACAGTGTAGGCATATATAATATACATGCTATATGACAGGGCCGGGGTGAGGAGAACACAGCGTTAGGCACTGACCCCCCCTTCTCAGTCCCCGGCCCCATCTCACGTCCTCTCTCTCTCTCTCGTCCCCCAGATGATCCGCCGCTGAGGCCCGGACCATGGACAGAGCGCTCCCCACCTCCCCCGGCTCGGGCGGAGGAGGCACCCCCGAGGCCTCGCTGCCTTTCTTCGACTCCTCTCACGCCCTGCACCTGCTCCGGGGCATCAGCGAGCTGCGGGCCGAGCAGAAGTTCTTCGACATGACGGTGAGCGCCGGCGGCCAGGACTTCCCGTGTCACCGCACCGTGCTGGCCGCCGCCAGCACCTACTTCCGCGCCATGTTCGCCGGCCGCCTGCGGGAGAGCCAGGCCGAGCGGGTGGAGCTGCAGCAGGTCACCGGCCCCATCCTGGCCCTGCTGCTGGACTTCTGCTACACCGGCCGGGTGACCGTCACCCAGGAGAACGTGGAGCTGCTGCTGCAGGCCGCCGACCTCTTCCAGTTCCCCTCGGTGAAGGAGGCCTGCTGCGCCTACCTGGAGCGCCAGCTGGACGTCAGCAACTGCCTGGAGATCCAGGACTTCGCCGAGGCCTACGCCTGCCGGGGCCTGGCCGAGAGCACCAAGCGCTTCATCCTGGCCCACATGGCCCACCTGGCCCAGGCCCGGGAGGTGGAGCGGCTGCCCTGGAAGCGCATGCTGGAGTACATCATGGACGACCGGCTGTGTGTGGACAAGGAGGAGACAGCCTACCAGATAGTCCTGTGCTGGGTCCGGGCCGACCTGCCCCACCGCCAGCACCGGTGGCCCGAGCTCTTCCAGCACGTCCGCCTGCCCTTCATCCGCCGCTTCTACCTGCTGGCCCATGTGGAGAGCGACCCCCTGGTCTACTACAGCCCCTCCTGCCTGAGGCTCATTGGCGAGGCCCGCTCCTTCCAGTCCTGCGAATACGACCGCCACGACCAGCCCTGCGAGCGGATGAGGCCCCGGCCCTCCACCGGCCTGGCGGAGATATTGGTGGTCATCGGTGGCTGCGACCAGGACTGCGATGAACTGGTCACCGTGGACTGCTACAACCCCCACACCGGCCAGTGGAGGTACCTGGCGGAGTTCCCCGACCACCTGGGTGGTGGGTACAGCATCACGGCACTGGGCAACGACATCTACGTGACAGGTGAGGCACGGTAACGCTATGGTGGCTTTATAGGATGATGGCGCATTCCGCAAAGAACAAGGGGATTGGGCTACAAAGTTGGAAACATTTGGTGCCAACGGGGGGATCAGGTGGCGTACAGAACATGCCCAGGCCAGATTTAGGCTATTGGTCATAGATCGGATTGGGCACCTTTACTAAGGACGTGTCCCACCTACCTTTAGGTCCATGTGGGCTGTGAGTGCAGGATGGGTCATCTTAGCAAAGCATTCCAGCCACTTCTGCAACCAGACAGCCACAATCCGTGGGCACATTTACATAATGGTGCGGTCTCCTAGATAATGTCCATTGCTGTTCTTTCGTAAGATCTGTCATATACGTTTTCACCATACATTTACTCCTACAAAAGGCTGCGTGTCTGGAAACTGGCAAGAAGGGCCCCTACGTTTCTTAAATTGCAGCTGGCACATGAGCGGGCTTCTCTGGCCTTATGTCAGGTTTAACTGGCAGTGGTATAAAAGCAGCCGTTCCCTCAGTCTTGCCATTACTTATTAAGCCAAGGGGCAAAAAGCCAATGGAGAAATGCAATTATCAGGCCACCTCTGTCAGGTCTGTAAACGGGAAGGTTAGTTCCGTACCCTAAACTGGACCATCCTACAGTGGCGGCAGTACACACGTCCTATTGGATATCCTCTCCTGCCTGTCACCCTCGGTGGCAAGCTTAACAATGGCATTTTGCTGGAAGGTGATTTCATACAGCAACAGATGTTTCCATGGTACAAGGTGACGGGGTAAGATGTGGCATTTGTGGCCAGCTAAATCTGGGCAAAATCCATCTAACTATACCCAATTCATAATTCTCCAGTCACTGCACTGAACCCTGCAATATTAAGGATATGCCCAGCGTTTGTGTGTTACCAACATGTTTTCCCTCATTGGTGAGCACGGGCAGTGGGTATGCACGTACCTCTATTGGCTCTCGCTGCACATGTCACAGACAGGCATCATTATATACACATGTGTGTATCATGTTATTTCCTTTTATAAGCAAATTCCACCCCCCGTATATTGGTAAGGTCATATGGGAAATTATTTGGGTGTATGGAGAAATAATAATAATGTCATTTATATAGCAATTTTCTCCAAACAAGACTCAGTGCTTTATATTTGCCTTTACCGCACAAACTACAAAACAAGCTTAACAAGGGACATTAGTGAACGGGCGATCTATCTGTAGTGCATCGCCGAGTGTGTACAGCGGATATGTCTGTGAACGACGTCGTGCACCGACATATCGATCTGCGGTGCAGCACAGCAGATGCTGCTGTATACGAGCGACCTGCTGATCATCTGTACGCATGCTGCAGGGACCCCGCGGTGATTGACAGTTCAACTGGACAGGCCAATTTAAATGCCCGCCCAGATGAGCTGTTAAGCCTGGCACAGAGGGAAGACGATTGGTGTGTATACACTTGCCAATCAGCAGAAAGGTTGGCTGTCAGCCGTTCGACCTAGTGTGTACCCAGCTCTAGTGTGTACCAGGCTTTAAAGGCAAATGTGCAGTGTATTGCTAATGGTGAGGGACACAGATTGTGAAAGGATTGTAGATATCCGATAGCAACTATCTGATATCTAGTAGTGTGACTAACAAAAGCTGAAAAGGGGCACATCCACTTGCCGACTAGTGAAGGACTGAACGATATCGTTCAGACGTTCATTAAACTGTGCAGTGCCCACACTGAACTATACATCGTTCAGTGCAGGCTCCCTCCCTCATCCCTGAACATGGTCAATCTGTCATTATCGGCAGATTGACCGGCATGTTCAGGCGATGATCGATGTCGGAAACGACCAGCGGGAGCGCACATCACTGGTCGTTTCAGACATTATAGTGCACGATTATTAATGAGCGATTGAACGATAACGATTTTGTTATTCAATCGCTCATTTATATTGCCTAGTGGATGTGCCCCTTTAAATCATCTTTGTTAGTAGATGGGATCAGAAGTTTTTATTTACTTCCTAAAAATTGTGCCCTACTCTGGGAGGAGTTACCTCAGTTATGGGCCCATTTACTAATTATTGTGTTTTTGTCCCGATAATTATTTCTTATCGCCGTTATTCGCGGCAATAAGAAATTATCTACTGCGCATGTGTGGTCTGCTGACATTTTGCGATCTGTAGCCTATAGCTACCGGGGCCAAGCATTCTGGAGCTTGGTAAATTCTGCCAGAAAGATCCCCCTATAGGTTTCTATGGGGGCTGCTTTTGCCGAAACGGGAGACCGCAGAAGATATGTCCAATATCACTGTAGATACATTTGAGGGATACTTATTATTTGCGGGTACCCCCCTGATAACAGGTGCTTTCGGAGGTATCCTGCACATAATAATTGATAAATAGGCCCCTTACTGAGGGGTGTAATCCGATTTCTTTGTCTGCTGAATCATTCTATGCTTACGTTGCAGCAGTTCTCTGTCTTGTTCTCAGTGTACCTTGTCAGCGGAATAATTCCAGCTCTTCTCTGCCGTTGGCTGAGATTCCTGTTGGTGTTGTCAGGATCACAGTTTGTGAACAGCCCGAGTGTCCTCCTCCACCTCGTGGTCACGCGGAGGTGTATTAATAGCCCACCAGCACCAGAGTATTGAATAAACAGCCTGAATCAGAATTAAATAGATCATTTTATTTGCAGCAACCGGAACATATTTAGACCTTGAATCATAACAGCACTTTGGTCGTAAGCGCAGATTGCCAAACATGAGACGTTTATAGAAGCGCACGTAGGGTTATTTACTGTCCTCGCTGAAAAGGTGCCAGTCTGCGCTGAGACCATAGCAACCAATGATAAATGTGCCTTTATATACCTTCCGACAGTCCCTATCTTGACAGGACTGTCCTGATTCACAGACCCAGAAAAGGTGGATATATTTTATCAATGCACATCTGACGTCTCTCTTTAACCCTACGAGAGGACACTGCGAGCAGTAACTTTGCATCTGAAATGGCTGATAGCAGAGAGCAGTATATTGCAGTCAGCTGTTTAGTATGTGTTAATACAATGTCAGATTTCTTAAACCGGCAAGGTTTGGCAAATGTTATGCAACACACAGAAAGCACTCAGCAATTCCAACCACTACGCCAACCGTGCTGACTTAGAATTAGCAGTCTGAAGAGTGAGGTTTGCAAAAAACGTGGTTCCTCCATACTTACATGCTTCTTAATCAGCCAGTTTGTAAGCAACGATACATGGCATTGCACAGTCACTCGTATCGGAATACAGGCCCTGATTCAGAGCCGGACGCTCTGACAGAGCTCTCGCTCTGAATCAGAGCCGGCCTTCTGTTTTTTTCGAGCAGCCTCCCGACCGCACGCATAGCTGTGGGTAACCACCCACAGCTATAGCGAGCGGCCAGGAAGATGGTCGCGATGGTCAAGACCATCGGGCTTGCGACGAGACCCTTGTGGTAGGGTCTCGTGGCCGCAAGCCCCAGAGAGATTTCGGCTCTAACAGAGCCGAAATCTCTCCCACTGACGGATGTCAGTGGGGCCGCCCCCAAACGGAGGCGTTCACATGGGAACGCCTCCGTTTGGGCAGCCACTCCTCCGGCCCGCCCACCAAAGGGGGCGTGCTGTTACTCAACATCGACAGCTCACCCCCTTTGTTGCGAGACCCGGAGCAACGGAGTGCCTGTCGCTATCCGTGTCTCGCGCATGCGCACTGGCCCACCATCGACCCGGTTGCGAGCGCATAGCGCTTGCGACCGGGTCTGAATCAGGCCCACTGTCTTTTGCTTCTTTACACAGAAGCTACATGAAATGCTGGCTTCAGTATTTAGTGGTCTATTTACTAAGCAGTGTTAGGAGACAGAGTGAAAAGTGATAAGGTGCCAGCCAATCAGCTCCCAACTGTCATTTTTCAAACACAGCCTGTGAGATGGCAGTTGGGAGCTGATTGGCTGGCACCTTATCACTTACTTATCACTTTTCACTCTGTCTCCTAACACTGCTTAGTAAATAGACGCCTTAGTGTTTAGTATTTAGGGTGCATATTTTGGGAAAAGTCTCTGGCGCTATGCTTGGTGCAGCTAATTTGCAAAGTCCGTGATGCGCCAAAGGTGCAAATGTGGACACATTTGTACGTTCGTCATTATTGTGTGCTGATCAGACCCCACCTAAAAAGATCCAAGAGACTTAAGCTGGGTACACACTGACAGATATATTGGCAATATATCTGGTGCCCGTCGGCCAGTGTGTACCAGCGATATGTCTGTGAACGACGGCAGCAACAGGTCTCCATTTTGGGAAACGGAGGCCATGGCCGCCCCTCTCCACCCACAAACGGCAGCAGACTGTCAATCAATGACAGTCTGCTGCCAGGATCGCAGACTCATTCTGCGTCAGGCACCTGCGCAGATTCCCTATCATCGAGGATCTGCGTTCAGCAGAGCACTAGCTGAAATAAGGTCCTCAGTGCATAGTGGCTATATTAGATCTGCTGATATTTCATCCAGTTTATTTACCCCTAGTAGCTGCAGACCAGCTTTGCCCTGCATTGCCCCTGGGATTGCCCTCTGCTGGGTTACGTCCTGTGTGGTCACTGCAGCAACGTCACAGGAATTCCCCTTCAAAAAGGGACTCGGCACATAACGTTCACACTGAACGCTGCCAATAGGATGCCAGGAACCAAGCGAGACCGTTCTGGCACCTTCTCCTGATCCTCCAGCTGTCATTGACAGCTGGGAAGTAATGATGTCAGTGCCCCCAGAAGAACCTGGCCGGCCGTAGGCAAATGGTTACTCATGTACCAATAGAGCCAAAGACCAGAATTGATGTTACTGTTATTGCTATCTTCTGTCTATATAGCACCAACACTCTACATTGCTGTAGCAATAGGCAACCCAGGCTCATCAGTACCTGCACCAATGAAGCTTCACATCTAGCACCTGGTAACAAGTTGGACAACACGATTATCTTACTGCTACTGATCTGCTAGATCAGGGAACTTTTTTACCTTTTACCCCAAAATATATTTAGATACACCGACGTTACCCCCTTGATTTGAAAGGAAGGAAATCATAAAGTAATGCCCCCATATAATGCCACTGTAGTAGTGAGTGCCCCCATAGTTATGCCCCTGTAGTAGTGCCCCTGTAGTAGTGCCCCCATATAGGCCCTCATTCAGAGGCGGCCGGAGGATGCAAGCGGTCGCTCAGAAACTGGGCGGCCGCTTGCATCCTGACCGGCCGCCTCTGTTTCGGTCGTTAGGCTGTGGGTTTACACCCACAGCTCTAACGACAGCTAGGGTGATGGTCGCGATGGTCATAGACCATCGCGACCATCGGGGCTTACGACGAGACCCTAGGGTAGGGTCTCATTTGTCGTAAGCCCCGGAGAGCTTCTGACTCTGTCAGAGCCGGAAGCTCTCCACTGACATCACTAGTGATGTCAGTGGGGCCTCCCCTAAACGGCAGGCGTTCCCATGGGAACGCCTCCGTTTGGGCTGCCACCCCCCCGGCCCGCCTTCCAAACGGGGCGAGCTGTCAATCAACATCGACAGCTCGCCCACTTTGGAAAGAGACCCGCTACGACCGGCGCTGTCGGTTGTAGCGGGTCTCACGCATGCGCACGAAGGAGCCGGCTCCCTCGTGCGCATGCGCACTGGACAAACATCGAGGCGGCTGTGCGGTCGTAGACCGTACGGCCGCCTCTGAATGAAGCCCATAGTGCTCCTGTAGTAGTGCCCCTGTAGTAGTGCCCCCATATAGTGCCCCTGTAGTAGTGCCCCCATATAATGCCCCTGTAGTGCCGCTTGTACAAAAGAAACCACTTGCCTTAATCCCCGCTCCTGCATCCGCCGCCGTCCTGTCCGCCCGGCTGCTCCTCAGAATTGTGGGAGAGACGTCATGATATCTCTCCCATAGTGCGCATGGAGAGAGGCGGAAGCTGGAGTTCAGAAGAGAACTCCGGCTAACGCGGCGCTGAAGGGAAGGAGCCGGGCGCCCGCTGGTAATAACATCTCAGCGGGCGTCCGACTTAGAGCCTCCCTGTGGCACTGCCGGGCATGCATATGAATCATTCTATATTATAAAATGATTCATATGCATGCCCGGCTGTCCGTCCATTACCCCCAGGAATTTCATTTTTACCCCATGTGGGGTCATTTACCCCTGTTCCCCGACCACTGTGCTAGATGCTGGATTGTAATTTACGAAGAACTGGTCACTGACCAGCAAATTTCTTATGGGTAGATGTTTAACCTCCCTGCCAGTATAGCATCATGCATAGTGAGCTGCAGGTGATAGTCGCAGCCTGGTACTGCCTGTAATTCTGTCTTGTGAGCTGCGATTGTCGCTTCAGTCACCATCTATTTATAACAATGTGACTTGTATGAACTCTGATATCTCCCCAGAGATGTGAAGGAGCAGGTGCAGATACACTGAGCCACGTGCATGCTCGCCCATTACCAGATTCACAATGCTTCAATTCCACTACACTATCACTGGGGAAAGCCTTTATCGATTGTATTATAGTCACAAGCCGCCACTTGTAGAATAAGAGACGTTTGCAGCATCTCTTCATAAATGGGATATCCTATCAGGAAACCTGTTCTGCAGTTCGTTCTACGGTCATAATGGTGAAAAGTACATTAGTGCCTCTGATCTGTGATTTTAGCCGTATTACACAGACATGGTGACCAGACTCATACAGTGACTGAGATGAGCACTGTTACACAATGTACAGATGTACCACCACCTAGGGGAATATCTTTCTCCTAGGTGGTGGCACACAGGAGTCCCCATGCATTTGTTGTATTTCTGCGGCTCAACCCTCTCTCACAACCCCAGCAGGAAACTAGGAAGGTGGAGGTGGAAGTGGGAGGTGACTGTTAAAAATAAAATGATAAATATACGTGTAAGGTTACGATCACTCTGGGTGGAGTTCGGTACTCCATGGGTATGTTCACCAGCATAGAGAAAGGTAGACAGTCATACAGGTCTGTGCAAAAGTTTTAGGCAGGTGTGGAAAAAATGCTGCAAAGTAGGAATGCTTTGAAAAATAGAAGTGTTAATATATTATTTTTTATCAATTAACAAAATGCAAAGTGAATGAACAGAAGAGGAATCTAAATCAAATCAATATTTGGTGTGACCGCCCTTTGCCTTCTCAGCAGGGAGGTTGTTCCAAACATCTTGGAGAACTAACCACAGATCTTCTGTGGATGTAGACTTGTTCACATCCTTCTGTCTCTTCATGTAATCCCAGACAGACTCGATGTTGAGATCAGGGCTCTGTGGGGGCCATATCATCACTTCCAGGCCAGGACTCCTTGTTCTTCTTTACGCTGAAGATAGTTCTTGTACCTCTCATCCATCATTCAATACCATCAGGGAGGGGTCTGATTGGCTCCAAATGTGTTCTGTAGCAGGACAACGACCCCAAACATACAGACAATGTCATTAAGAACTATCTACCGGCACAAAATATGTATTTATTTTGTTTATACTTGTATTCCAGGAGGGTCTGATGGTTCCCGGCTTTACGACTGTGTCTGGAGATACAACTCCAGTGTGAATGAATGGACGGAGGTCTCGCCGATGCTAAAGCCCCGGGAATACCACAGCTCCACGGTGCTGAAAGGCCTCCTCTACGTTATTGCCTCCGACAGCACAGAACGTTACAACCACACCATAGATTCCTGGGAGTCGCTGCGGGCAATGCTGTACCCAATGGATAACTGCTCAACCACCTCCTGTCGGGGCAAGCTCTACGCTATCGGCTCTCTAGAGGGCAAGGAGACCATGGTCATGCAGTGCTATGATCCAGAAAGTGACTTGTGGTCCCTGGTCAACTGTGGCCGGCTGCCCCCTTGGTCCTTTGCACCAAAAACTGTGACACTTAATGGATTAATTTATTTTGTCAGGTGAGTCTCGGCAATACTAATGCATTTGGGGGGAAGTGTTTGGGAGGAGGGATCTCGTCATTGCAGGACTTGTCTTCTGGTAAGATCTGGTTACAGGCCTGAATAACAGATGTGCGCTCCGTACAGTGAAGATCCTGTATCCTACTGTGAGGTCACAATATACATACAGCTGTAAAGCGCACCCGCTGAGGATTAGTGTTCCTCAGTGATGTTATTAGTTGCTATTAAAGTCCTCTGCTGTTTGCAGGTGACACCAGTTATGTGACTGCATATTGAGGCTGGGGAGGGTCTCTTGAATTTTCAGACCAGTCACAGTTCTAGTTGGTTACTTATCACTGTTTTATTGGTGCTGTAAAACTCTGCTTACCACCACATTCCGGTATAAATTAAATTGTTTTTTAATACCTTTTTATCACCTTTACAGTTGTTGTTTTTTATTGATACCATCCTAAAAGGAAAATCACAGTAGTCTATCCATTCGCTACTGTAATTGTGACACCGCTATAAAATATTCCTTCCGCATATCAAGTGTCAGTGCACAGGTTCTAATTACATACATTGAGAAATCCAAATTTAGGGGTCTATTTACTAAGCAGTGTTAAGAGACAGAGTGAAAAGTGATAAGGTGCCAGCCAATCAGCTCCCAACTGTCATCTCACAGGCTGTGTTGAAAAATGACAGTCGGGATCTGATTGGCTGGCACTTATCACTTTGTTATCACTTTTCACTCTCTCCTAACACTGCTTAGTAAATAGACCCCTTATTCTAGAACTCTTACTGCTTGACAGTATATAGAATTTGTGAGCTTATTAATAAATAAAACTCAACAATAAAGGTTTGTTTTTTGTTTTTTTATATTTTTCCTAGTAATAAGACCGTAATTGATTGCATAATTGTTCATCATTTTCCACTAAGATTTACCTAAATAAATCTTGTTGAAATGATCTGTCTTCCATGGACATATAAGTGTTGAGCGCCCACCCGTGTGCAAGTAATGTTTCAGTTGATTTAAAAAATAAATTAAAACTGTCTGAAAATACACTAATCACCTGTGGGGCATCTCACAAACAAGAGCTTCATCATGAAAATCAAAGAACAATTAAACCCAATTTAACAAAAAGCTGTTTAAAAGATCCAAACGGGAAGGACATAAGAAGATTTTAAAGACCTTTATTATCCCCCAGAACTCTATCGAGTTCATCATTAAGAAATATGGAGATTGTGGCAATTGGTGAATACAGGGCCGGTTTAAGCCTTCCGGGTGTCCGGCGCACTAAAGACAGGATAGTCCCTCCCCCCTCTTGTAAGCACCGCCCACACTCCTCATCTGGCTCGCCCACACTTGTCCGGCCCTTCAAAAATGTACAGGATTGCGCAGGTGTGTGAGGGCTATAGATCTAGAATTTGGGCCAAGACTAATATACAAGCAGTACCATGACTAAAAACCACATTGGCGTGGCATAAAAATAAATATATATATAGTTAAATATCTCTGACTGTCCCAGCTGAAAACTCAGGCTCTTCAACAACAAGAGACCTCCATCCAACCTGATTGAACTAGAGCCATATTGGAAGGACGACTGGGGTGGAAATTTGTAAATACTTCACTAAATAAACGCTCATCTCTAATTGCAGTTAAAGGAATATAATCAAGGCGGTGTAAACACTTCTGTAATCAGTTATTAGCTGTTTTTGTTTTTTTTATTTAGTTTAGAAGCATATTGGTGGTGTTTTGTAAGACGTCTGAGTAAATCTTGTTGTTTCCGTGAAAATGTCTAAAATGATAAATGATGGCCGCCTCTCCCAGCACAACAGAACAAAGCCTTGTGTTGTACACAGTGTCTGTGTTCTGAGTATTCTTCCAGCAAGGTCTGTACTTTGCATCCGTCCAAAGCTCCCTCAGACTATTTTTCAGAAGTATAAATATAGAAGGCTGCGGGATATAAAAGCCCATCTTGGCAGAACTCTTCTCCCTTACAAGAACATTGCATTCCCTTAAACACCCAGAACAAAAACAGGACTGAGCATGACATCGCCACTAAATATAATGTTTATAGGCTCTGATCCACAGAGGTTCCTCCGAGGCATCACGTCTAGCCGACATAAACCAAATATGTTATTTATGCCAAACCCAGTAGTGCCTGTTTAAATGTCCTTCCTCAGTAGTTACCATGACTATTCTTAAGGGCGGCAGCTGTTGATCCCTCCGCCAGCCTCGGCTAATGCTCCTCACCTGTTCCTGTCACACACATTTTTCCTATAATAAAACCATGAGAAATGTCTGCAGGATCATGTTCCCCCATTGCTGGGAACAACTGACCAACATGTTTTGTGCAGGAGCTTTTATCTCTGGAATAACCCTTTATTTATTGTTTTTCTTCTGCATTGGGCAAAATTATTACTCTTCCCTGTGGGAGTACAGCATTGCAGACTTTCAGATTTAAAGCGCACCTATTTCCTACTCACATTGGAAGCGGTTATGTTTATTATATACCCGGCTGCCAACCCTCTAGATACCAGCGACACAACAAGGCACCTTGCGGGTGACCACTTTGGACAATACAGGCCTGGAAGGCGTCTGCACATTCATGATGTCATTTTTCAACAATTTTATATGATTATAATGTGATGGATTTGGTATTAATGGGCATCATGCATGGCGGGTGCATGGTGTCGCTGCCGGTGCATTAGCACGTGCGGCCATTTTTAAGCGCTCAGAGGGAAATTGATCACATGGCCTTCAGAATTGCGCAACACAAGTGGAGCTCTTTGAAATACTGCAGGCACCCGGATCGATGTTTCCGTATACGCGTCTGCTACCGATCCGGGCAGCCGTGTAACCTGCAGGTCGCAGCACGTTGCCCGGCGTTTCCGTCTGTCCCACAGGTGCGCACAGGGTTTTGTTTTACGTAATCTATTTGGAACATGGTGGGAGTGTAAACAGGCTCTATCCCTTGCAGCTGCTGCTGTAATTCAGTGTGAACGAGAGACACAAGTAGGTTTTTACTTCTCCAAATCTCTGATGGGCATGTTTGCAGTCCTATTCCTTCGCTGGCAAAAGTAAAACGGAGGGGGAGCTTCTTTATCTTTCATCGTGTGGCTAGAATGAAGACAAGATGGCAGTCAAAAGAATTGCACATCTTAGTTCTGTCTGTGACAACATGTTTATAAGTGATATCGATGGGGGTAAAATATCGCTCAGCGTGTCGGTATTCTCAGTAACACACTTTTTTTCATACTACAGAGACGACTCGGCTGAAGTGGATGTATACAGTCCTGTGGAGAATGAGTGGAACAAAATACCTGACATGAAGCAGGTAATGTTCTGTTCTTTCTATTGTCTTCCTGTACTTATCATGGAATTGTGATTGAGCTGGTGTTTGTGGATTTCTTAGATCTGAATTATACAGGTCAAAATCATTAATAATAAATCACCGTATGCCTATATGATCATCCTTTAGTCCAGGGGTCAGGGAACTTTTTTACCTTTTACCCCAAAATATATTTAGATACGCCGACGTTACCCCCTTGATTTGAAAGGAAGGAAATCATATAGTAGTGCCCCCATATAATGCCCCTGTAGTAGTGAGTGCCCCCATAGTTATGCCCCTGTAGTAGTGCCCCCATAGTTATGCCCCTGTAGTAGTGCCCCCATATAGTGCTCCTGTAGTAGTGCCCCCATATAGTGCTCCTGTAGTAGTGCCCCTGTAATAGTGCCCCTGTAGTAGTGCCCCCATATAGTGCTCCTGTAGTAGTGCCCCCATATAGTGCCCCTGTAGTAGTGCCCCCATATAGTGCCCCTGTAGTAGTGCCCCCGTAGTAGTGCCCCCATATAGTGCTCCTGTAGTAGTGCCCCCATATAATGCCCCTGTAGTAGTGCCCTCATATAGTGCTCCTGTAGTAGTGCCCCCATATAGTGCTCCTGTAGTAGTGCCCCCATATAATTCCCCTGTAGTAGTGCCCCTGTAGTAGTGCCCCCATATAGTGCCCCCATATAGTGCTCCTGTAGTAGTGCCCCCATAGTAGTGCCCCCATATATAGTGCCCCTGTAGTAGTGCCCCCATATATAGTGCTCCTGTAGTAGTGCCCCCATATAATGCCCCTGTAGTAGTGTCCCCATATAATGCCCCTGTAGTGCCACTTGTACAAAAAAAAAAAACCCACTTACCTTAATCCCCGCTCCTGCATCCGCCGCCGTCCTGTCCGTCCGGCTGCTCCTCGGAACTATGGGAGAGACGTCATGAGTCTCTCCCATAGTGCACATGGAGAGAGGCGGAAGCTGGAGTTCAGGAGAGAACACCAGCCTCCGTCTAACGCGGTGCTGCGGGGAAGGAGCGGGGTGCCCGCTGGTAATAACATCTCAGCGGGCGTCCGGCTTAGAGCCTCCCTGCAGCACAGCCGGGCATGCATATGAATCATTCTATATTATAAAATGATTCATATGCATGCCCGGCTGTCCGTCCATTACCCCCAGGGATTTTAGTTTTACCCCATGTGGGGTAATTTACCCCTGTTCCCTGACCACTGCTTTAGTCAGTAACTACAAGCTGTGAAATGTGTGTCTTTGTATTTGTGATGGCGAGGGAAGAATACTTTGTTACACTTTATCTTTTAATATTTAGTTTGTCCGTTTTAAGCTGCACCTGTCACCTGCACATAGCCAAGGCAGCCATTTTGTTCAGCCCAGAAAATGCATTGGTTACGTACCCGCCATTAATTATTGAATGTTGGCTGTGCTGTCACTGGTTATAAGTTAATTGCTTGATTTGGATAATAACTGAGAACACAAACGGCGGCTTCTATTGTGTGTAGGTGGCCATTACCATTTATTTAGAGAAATCACATTTATTTCAATAAATCTTTGCGGCAGCACCGTAGATTTTGTGTACTCGCCAGTCCCTGGAATTGGTATACAATATACCACACTTATGGGTGTCTAAACACTGTTATAATAATTTCAGGTACACGTTGGAGGGAGCCTGGCCGCGCTAGGCGGGAGACTGTACGTGTCCGGCGGTTACGACAATACCTTTGAACTATCTGATGTGGTGGAGGCATACGACCCAGAGACAAAGGAATGGGGCATTGTGGGACATTTACCTCAGCCCACTTTCTGGCATGGCAGCGTCAGCATATTCAGACAGTTTATGCCTCATACCCAGTACAGCTTTGATGGCGTCCCGCTAGACAACGCCAATATTGAAAGGAACACGATCAATCTGAACAGACGACGGCAGAACTTGCACAACCACAATCTGAATGAATTGCACCGACGATAGATCGATATATTTCTTTTATCTCAACCTAATTTAACCAAACGACCAGATCGATAGAGGGCCAATGGCGCGTTAGAAGACGACACGGTTTCTATTTTAATAACATTATATATTTATATACGCTTGTTTTTTTTCCACATGATCACGTGATGCACTCTGCAAAATATATATATATATATATATATATATATATATATATATATATATATATATACATGCCAATGGGTGTGTCTGTATGCTGAAAGCTGTTACTTTTCTTTTGAATTTTTCAAAAAGGAGAAGAATTAGATCTTTATAAAATATATTTTTGCTATCAAACATATAAAAAACAAAAATATGTAAAACACACAGCCACCCCGCTAATAACATCATCAGGAATGTAAGCGTTGAATGTCATTGTAGTAGCCATCATGTCTAAACTATCTCCCAGAGCTGGACGCCATTTTGTGGAACAAAGTCACTTTCATGAACTAATCTATTCAGTAGATGTCAGTAACTTCAGCGAGAGCTTGTTCTCTTTGTGTCCTAAAGAACCCATAGGCGGCATGCTAAAGATAAGGTGAGCCCACAAAATGGCCGCAACAGTTGATAATGTAGGTTGTCATGACACCAATTTCCTGTGTGTGTATGTGACACTGATCAGCCATAACATTAAAACCACCTGTCTAATATTGTGTTGGTCCCCCTTGTGCCGCCAAAACAGCCCTGACCCGTCGCGGCATGAACTCCAGAAGACCTCTGAAGGTATCCTGTGTATCTGGCACCCTGACCAAGATGTTAGCAACAGATCCTTTTAAGTCTTGTGAGCTGCGGGGTGAGGCCTCCATGGCTCAGACTTGTTTTTCCAGCACATCCCACAGATGCTCGATCTGATTGAGATCTGGGGAAATTGGAGGACAAGTAAACACCTTGGGCTCTGTCATGTTCCTCAAACCGTTCTTGAACAAGTTTATTCACATCACCTGTCAGTGGTTTTAATGTTATGGCCAGGGAAGCCAAGAAGGAAGGGGAGGGGGTTAGTAATTATCCAGCCTGGGCTTAAAACCCCACCCCAACCCCCCGAAAATTCCCAGGGCCCCGGACGGACTATCTACGGGCCTGGTTATGGCTGATGTATGTATGTGAGTTGTATGCTATTAGTTCAGACTAGCTTAAACACTAAGAGGAACTGTATCACAAAACACTAAGGTCAAGATTTACTAAAGGTGTTCTGTTTTGGGGTTTTTTTGGCAATTTTTCCTGCCAGATTTGAAATAGCAATGATTACCTAAGGCCAAACCGCTGAAATACGTGATGTCTTAAAAAGCACCACAGAAATCACCAACTTGATTTACTTACATAGAGTAAAACTCATACCCTGAAGTCTATCCAGCTGCAGTTTAAAGCCCGCTAGAAATATGAGCTGGTGCTGAGCGATGAGATTCCTCAGACGTATCCTGTCTGCGCTCTCCGACCAATCAGCACATGCGGGGGGCTCAATACACTTATTATAAGGGCAGTCATTATTTATTGATCATAATATATTCAGAAAATCATTTTGCCCCATAAGATAATTATAGAGGACAAATTAATTTAGAATTAAGAGCACATTATAATGTATTAATTATGTTATGGGGCATTAAATATGTATTTATGGGGCACCATTTATAGTGCTGTAATATGTTTGCCCCCTATAAGGTAATAAATAAGATAGCTCTCAAAATAAGTATACATTAATTTGCTCCCCATAATATATTCATATTATAATATTGATACTGTTTCCCCCTCCCCCTCAATCAATAATGATTGCCATCGTAATAAGCATATTGTCCGTTCTCCTGTGCCGGTTAGCCAGATGGCCTCGGCGGTTTTGCCTAAACTGCGGGCGCCATTTTTGCATATTCTTTCCCCTATAGTTCGGGTCATTAACTCCTATATCCACACTGGTTCCTGTCATTCTGTATAATAAAGCACTCTGCAGTGCAAGCCATGCAGGTATATACCAGGCTGGACTTCAGATCTGTACTGCAGCTGGGTAAAACCTACACATACCCCTAAACGTATTCATTGGAGTGCAATTGCAATGCAGTGTTGCCAATATCTGTCCAGGTTTACATTAGGTGACCTATAAATCCTACTCTGGTGTCACTCTGCTTTTATCTGCAATTCAGTGTATCTTCCAGACTCGCACCCGCCTTGTAGCAACAGTGGCACCGCTCTAGAAAATAAATGTTTGCAGATTTGTGTATTCACGTTATTCTAGATTCTATTTTATCCAGAGTTGCCAAAGCGTGTTCCCAGGCCTCTCCAGCTCAGTGGCTGCATTACCTATGAATCCACCATAGAATCATGAGCAGTCATAGGGCGGAATTCAATTGTTTTCATCCCCTATCGCGCCCGACGGAGCTATTCTATTCTTGCTCCTGTCGGGCGCGATCAGCTGCCAAACGCTACATTTCAGCTTGCAGCCCCTGGGGGATGAGAGCTGAAATGTGCGAAAAGTGACATGTTTGGGCACCCAAACATCACTTTTCGCGATCGCGCCCAGCACTTTGGTCGGGTTTAGCTGCTTTACGCGGCTAAACCTGACCTCTATGGGCGCGATCAGCGCGAAGAACGGCAGCAATTGAATGGCGGCCCACGATCTCCTGTCACTTTAGACGGGAGATCCGGACCGCGTAATCAATTGAATTCCACCCATAGTATCTGGTGATGGGAACACCGTGTAGTTGTCACACAAGCGCTCCAGTTGTGAAAACGCTATATGCTGTTATGCTCTTGTATGATAGGGAAACAGTGTTTCCCATTGAATGCTATGTGCCACTGATGAGATCCTGAATTATATCATGTGTTCGCTGCATAGTGAGTAGTTGGGGTTCTGCTGCATTAGATTATAGGCTTTCAGACTTAGTTATGTCTCCGCCTTTTTACATGGATCACTGCACACGTATGGTTCTAACGTACGTTCTGCGGACAAAGCTGGTGCAGTATAAACCGTCATAGTAACCTGAGACCCACTGTACATTTATATCCAGCCATTGTTCAGTGGACTCTCCTAGACATTCATAGCTATAAAGGACGATTAAACCTAAATTGTTTTTATGTAAAGCAACTTCTATCACACAAATACATATGTAAACCATCGGCAGCTTATCGGCAGTGGAGATATTGGAGGAAAACCTTCGTGGCCAAGTATTTTGCTATGTTGCCCTAGTATGGGGAAGTGGGCGTCCTTATGTCAGGCTGCAATCGCAATGCGAATGCAAACATTTACATGTCACCGCTGCTATTAGCAACTGCGTTGCGTGCGTATAAGCAGAATAGTGATCCACGCTGCATCAGGTCCTTTTTACGCAGGTCTGTTCCTGAAAAGCAGAACTGGTTTGTTGTTGATAAGCTCCTGCAGAACGTTGTGCTACATATATACCAGATAGGGCAATCTGCTCACCCATTCCCTGCTGCACTACATATATATATACCAGATAGGGCAAGCTGCTCACCCATTCCCCGCTGCACTATCCATAATGCGTCTTCCTATACGGCAAGACGAGCGTCACCAGTTCACATTGTGCCACTGACTGTTTCTGGGATCTTGTATGGTGTGCGTTCAGGCTTCCTGTGGGGTATTCTCCGCTCGCTGCCCCCGTTATGTGTAGGCGGCGGTGATCAGGATATGATGTGACTTGATCGCTTCCTACACACAGTTTCACCACGCAGAATTACAGATGCTATTCGCCTGCAAATAAATGTTTTCATAGAAAACTGTATGTATTTACATCATTAGCTGCAAACTGTGACATTTGTGCTGTTCTCATGTTTTGCCTTTTATATTGTTTTTTGTTTTGTTTTTTTGTGTAGAATGATTTAGTTTTTATTTTACATGATCATTGTATTGTTTGGAATGGAATTTAAATTAAATAAAGTTGGACAGAAAACAAAACCTGTTCTTGTTTTTATGCAGTGACGTGCGTCTTAATCTAAAGCTGGGTACACACCGTACAGTGGGCCTGATTCAGAGCTGGACGCTCTGACAGAGCGGACGCTCTGAATCAGGGCCGGCCTTCCTGTTTTTTAGAGCGGCCTCCTGGCTGCTCGCATAGCTGTGGGTGACCACCCACAGCTATAGCGAGCTGCCAGGAAGATTGTCACGATGGTCAAGACCATCGTGACCATCGGGCTTGCGACGAGACCCTTGTGGTAGGGTCTCGTTGCCGCAAGCCCAAGAGTGCTTTCAGCTCTAACAGAGCCAAAAGCACTCCCACTGACATCACTTGTGATGTCAGTGGGACCGACCCCAGACGGTAGGCGTTCCCATGGGAACGCCTCCGTCTGGGCAGCCACGCCCCCGGCCCGCCCACCAAAGGGGGCGTACTGTCACTCAACATCAACAGCACGCCCCCTTTGGTACGAGACCCGGAGCGACGGATTGCCCGTCGCTATCCGGGTCTCGCGCATGCGCACGACGGAGCCGGCTCCGTCGTGCGCATGCGCACTGGGCCACCATCCATCCGCTTGCGAGCGCATAGCGATTGCAAGCGGGTCTGAATCAGGCCCAGTGTTTCTACAGATCCTCCTATTCCTCTGTCCTGATCATCGGAAGGGAAGATCGTGTCCCAGTACGCACCGCGCAGATTATCTGTATAGTAGCCACCTAATCAAAATAAAATCTGTCGGCAGATCGGCCGTCAGTGTATAGACACGGCAAATTGTTCACGATACCGTGACCAGATTTATGGCATCTTATGAGCACCCTAGAAGATGCGATTGTGCGATGACAATGATTTATGAGGTCAATGGAGATTGTTCGTGCGTACACATTATACAATCTTCTGTCAGATCATAAAATCCTCAGATGATCTGCCAGATAATTGTAGTGTGTACCCAGCTTGAGCTTCCATTTCCTCCATCATCCCCCACCCCCCTTTCTATAGCGGATGAATATAATTGTGCAGAATTATAATAGGAGCACAGTACAGGCTCTGCATTTCCTGGCTAGATGATGTAATGCTTAGCATCGCACCTGTCCAACCATATATAATAATTTGCTATACTGTGTACTATAATATTAGCGTGCCTTCATATCTTAACACATTATAGTAAACTCTAGGGGTCAGGAGTAAAGAAACTATTGTCTGGGTCCTCTGTCAATGACTATAAATAGTCACTTTGGGATATATTTACTAAAGTGCAGGTATTTAGAAGTGGAGATGTTGCCCATAGCAACCAATCAGATTCTACTTAACATTTATCTAGCACCTTCTAGAAGATATTGGCTACAAATTTGATTGGTTGCTATGGGCAACATCTCCACTTCTAAATATACCCCTTTGCGCGAATATTAAAATAATCCCTAAGGAGGTAGTTTGCACCTCAATGACCAGAACAATTTTTGTACGGTGGTTGCTTACAAAAAAAAAAGTATTATTCCTAAGTGTTTTTTATTTTTTCCTCCAATAAAATAAGAGGGATTTTATTTTGTACTATATTGTATTAAATGTATTTTTATTTTCTTGGCATTACATAACAGGGATACAGGATGTTGTCCCAGCGGCTTAACAATTACGCCAGACCATGGTTCTCTGTACAGAGTTTATTACTGTACACATTTACCTCCTATTATTAAGAGGCATTTGAGCCATCAAGTTGCTTAAATGAACAGTGCCCCCGTGTGGTGAATTAATTGTATTGCCAGACTTTGCAATATGTTCCAGTAAATCATAGCAGCCAGTCGGGCATTTGTTTATTTCAAGTTTTATGGGCACATAAACTTGGCCAGAGATAAATGTTGGGGCAGGGAAACTGTGCATGTAAGAAAAACATATTCAAGGCAAATCGTCTGTAGCAATTGCCTTGGACTGAACACAAGGAATATATAATGTACCGATTTGTGTGAGGTCACTGGATAGTGTAACTTGCTTGTTGCGAAGGGTCTTCCACGGTGGCCTGGTGGTCCTCACTTGGAGTATAGCATCACTAATACAACACATTTTACACTTTGGGCATTTCATATGGCCAGCATACTTTTGGAACCTAGATCCATCCAGACAGCAGACACATGACTGAAGGGAAGAATCTAGCTAAGTGAGAATGGATCATCTCATGAGGACGGTGGCACCATTACACATGGGCACATTAATAGAATGTTTTAGCGAGTTTGACCAGATTTGTTGCCAAGCGTCACATGATCAAGATCTGTTCCCAACTACTAGCGTGGGGGGGGTCCCTGGGTAGCAGCAATGGTGTCACAATAGCAATGAAATTCCTTGCTGGGCATAACCTCTTTCATGCAAGGTCATGGTTGTGATATCCACCTCCTACTGGAGGGTTTTGACAAAAGGCATACAGTGGCAGATATGCTGGTCAATGATGTGTATTCAATTGTGCTTAGTCACGCTTGGACCAGCTGTAGGCCAAAGAGTTTATCCCAAACGGGCGGATAATGTCTTTAGCTCTCTCTAAAATAAAAAATATTATTCTACCAGCGAAAGGCCAAGCAAACTCTTGTGGGGCCCTTACATCAACAATCTATCGGCACAACGCTGCATCCTACCGAGAGACTGTGTAAAAAATAAAAAATAAAAAGTTGGCAAAATCCTCGTTTCAACAATTTCTGATCCAAAAATGGTCGGAATTTCTAACATGTTGGATTTTGCTGATCGGGGGGCTTGGGCAATTTTACGTCTGTGCCCCATTACACGTGGCAAGACTGCATCCGAAAAACGGCATAGGTATACAAGGAGAATAGCGAGAAGAGCGGTGATATGTTTTCTGTAGCCTTTCGCACAAGCCTAGTAAGTGTGAGAGGCAGATTCCACTATACTGTGCTATCGCATGCCACAGAGATGAAAGTAAGATACTCAAATAGGTGCCTAATAGTGTCCCAGTAAATGGTTTAGGCTCTGCAGGGCCACCGATAGTCCACTTGGAATTCTAGCTTGTCATCAAATCCATGAAATCGACTGAGGTAATCCGTACCCAACCCAATCTGCCAGCTTGTCCTTCTCCGCTACATGGGAGCTCTGTAAGAGATTTTAGGTGGTGTCTGCCCATGATTGGATTGTTGATATTCCTACCATCATGTACCTGCTCTTGGTGCCTCTTTGGCGGATTATGAAGAACACCACCATCCAATAATCTGAAAATCACTTGTTTCTCCACCAGTATTTTGTAGGCTAGTGCACAATGCTTTCCTTTGCACTAGAGACTGTGAGAGCCAAGGCGCCACAAAAAAAAAAAAAACATTTACTGGGTGCTACCTGGAAATCTATTTTGTATTCATTTTTTTTTTTTTCAGAAGTTCTGCACCAAAAGGTCATGTGCAGCAAGTAATCCAAACACCCACCACCCTCAAAGTCCTGCCACTCACTAGGCTCGATGGAGGCTTTTAATCCATTGATCTTGTAGATTTCTTGGTTGTCTTCCCGATTTTCCGCAAAAGGGATTATAAGGATGCCTGAGTGAGGCAATGAAGTCTGGTATACTCGCTAACAGAACAATTACTTCTGGATTCCTAGAATAAGCCGGAAAGTTATTAATCATTAGTGATTGATATAAAAAATCTTCAGTACTTGTTGAATAATCGTATCCAGTTTTTTACTATACAGAAATCCACCCTCAAATGTGAGTGTAGTTAGGGGGTTTGTAGACTGCTGAACTGCTGTCCCTCCCTACCACCACTGCGGGTGCTATACCTCTAGCTGTCCCGTGTCTATTCAGGCTGAACAAATGAGTAATTCCATCATCTCAATATCCTTCCATATGTTGCGTCTTAGTTTTTCTTGAGTATCGGTACTCACATTGTCCATATAATTCCTGATTGCTCTGGAGACTGAAGCCACAGCAAGACTTGATTTAGTTGTCAAACCTATGGAACATGTAATTCCTTCAAACATTTCTCCATTTTTATCCATTGGATGTGTAAGAGGACCGCCAATCTCTAATGGTATAGCCCAGTGGTTCCCAAACTTTCTCAATTTTAGGTACACTTAGGGTCTCCATAATTTCTTTCAAGGCACGCCTAAACCAAAATAAAGTAGTTTGGTCAAAATAACATTATAAGTATTTAAAAAAAAAAAAAGGGGGACAAAAAGAGAAAAATAGTGCTCCTCTTACCCATTGCCCCCTTCATCTCCCTCTCCATGTCCCCTCACCCTTACTTACTTTTAGTTGTGATCGTCAGCACTGTTCTGCAACATCGCCCCTCAGATCTAATACCTCCTGTCTGATCTCCCACAATGCCCTATGTTGTAGGACCCCATTCAGCAACAGGCAGCTTCAGGATTCACTGCCTGTTGCTTTACAGTGGCAGCTCTCCCCCCTGCTCATCGCAACATCCCTGCCGCTCCGCTGTACTCCACGCAGCCAAACCCTCTCCCACCCGTGCACAAAAAATATTTTACACAAAAAAAAAAACCAACTGTCCCTCAACCAGAGGTTTCGTTACCTCCCTATATACAATGCTTTTGAGGAGCTGTCTCCACAGCGTGATTCTCATGAAAAGGCTTGGGAGGTGGATTTGGGAGTCTCTTTAGATGATGAGGAATGGGCCAGGGTCTGGGATAATGTGGTCTCTAGCTCAATTTGTGTTAAAATCAAAGAGAATACATACAAGCTATTATAGAGATGGTATTATGTTCCCTCTCGATTGAGCAAAATGTATCCTGGCACGTCAGATAGGTGCTGGAGAGGTTGTGCCACTGAGGGCTTCCTTTTCCACATTTGGTTGACTTGTCCTAAGATAGTAGGTTTTTGGAAAGAAGTAATTGGCCTTGTAAACCGTCTTCTCACTATACCTATTCCTTATGATCTTAAGTACTGTATATTCTTCTCCCTTTAGACCTTCCTACGCTGACTAGGCACCAATATAATTGATGCACCATATTGTTAATGCAATGAAATGTCAGTTAGCTTGGGATTGGAAAAAGCTTGATTCTCCCTCTATGCCAGAGATGGGGAACCTCAGGCCCGGGGGCCGTATAAGGCCCTCGGAATCATTGGGTCTGGCCCTCTGAGCTTTTTTCTGCTAGCCTCATCTGGCTAGCAGGTGCCTAGAATGGCACCCTGCAGCCAGAATCTATGCAGCAGTGCCGCCTGGAGCATCCTTAGGACGCTTCAGACGGTCACACCGCTGCCCTTACAGCTCCCCGGAGCATCCTCAGGATGCTCCGGTCATTGCTGTAATCACCGGCAATTGTGGCCCTGCCCCTGTGTGACATCACACGGATGTGGTGTGGCCTGCACCAGGCCCGCGATTAATGTTCTGTATATCAAAATGGCCCTCGGCAGAAAAAAGGTTCCCCACCCCTGCTCTATGCAGTCTGTTCTATCCCACATCTGGTATATTTATCGCATGGAATATATGACCAGCATTATTAACCATTCTTCTAAATCTTTTGCTAACATATGGGGGCATATTCAATTGGGTGCGAAATTAGCAAAAATCCAGCACCTGTGAGGTATTTCTTCTAGGTGCAGGATTCTTGCTATTCAATTAAGTGCGTGTTTTTTATTATTTTGAGGTCCGGGAGGTTTTTTCCTCGCACCTCCAGAGCAAGTGAGATTTTTCCTTAAATCATTAATTTAAGGAAAAATCAGCAGGACTTGCTCTGGGACCCCAGCGGCAAACCCCCCCCCTCCCCTTAGGACTAACCAATTGGAAGCTTCCAATTAGCTTAATTAGTCCTTAATTGCTTACCTTCTGCAGTGCTGTCTTCTGCAGCAGGGTGAGTATGTCAGTGTGTGTGTGCATGTGTATGAGTGAGTGTGACCCCCAGTGTATGTGTGGCCCCCCCGGGATTGGGCGCTGGGAGAACTACATCTCTCAGCAGCCCTTGCCCCTCCCACCAACCCCTGGAGCCTCCCAGCAGCCCCCTCTCCAGTAAGAAGAAAGAGGGGAGACCCCCCGGCCAGGTAAGTGCAGATTTTATTTATTTTTTTGAAATTATGCGACTGTTTTCAGATATGAAAACCCCGTGACCACTTTTTTAACATTAGATACCGCGGGTATGGGGAGCGAGTTTTTTAACCTCTTGTATAATTGAATATGCCCCATGCAGCCCGTGGTTAGCGTCTCAATCTGCCCCCTCCCAATTTGCCCTGTAAGTAATTTATATTGGAATATGTATAAATATCTATGTATATTTACAGGATGTGTATATGTAGTCATTTATTTCAGTCTTGGGACCCACCCCGGGGAACTTTCCTTTTCTCTTTTTAATCTCTTTTTTTTCTTTATTCTGCCTACTTTACCGTTGTGTACGCTGGACTGATTTTGATTATTATGATCTCTGTCATTCATTGTGATCCTTCTGATAACTACTTAAAAAAAAAAAACATCGTCTTGCCTCTGTAGGCCTGTGGCAGCACCCCAGGGGGCCACGGCACAGTTTGGGAAGCACTGCTATAGCCGCTCTGTGGATAGGCAAGTTACTATAGTTACCAATTAGCAGTCTCAATTTTTTGCAAGGGAAACATATGGTCTAATCCTTTAAAAATTGATTGTCCTTTCTCCAACAGATCCAGCAGCAGGTCTTTACTCACCTTGTGTACTATACTCTGCAAAGTCCGCTTGTAACTTGAATATAGGTGTATCATGTATACCCTGAGTTTTATTAATGTGTATAATTAAGGTTCCTAAGTACTTTGGGGTCAAATGTACAGATTCGTCTTTAATTTCCCCCTCCACGCCATCAGGTGGGCATATGCACCAACCTATACGACCTTCTGGGGAAACCTCCTGTACAGTATCCAGATCTATGCCTATCGGTGACCTTGAATCATCTGAACTCACTCACAATGGATTCAAAGTATCTCATCATCCAGTTAATTATTAATATTGTTCTGCAGGTTGCAATCGGCCATCTCCTTCTAGGCACAGTCCATACATAATGCTTCCTTGTAATCATGGGGTAAATCCTTCACAAGCTCCACAAACCTGGTAATGTGCTTTAGTAGTCTGACTTTGCTTTACAGGCCCGGTAAGACTAGTGGAACGTATATGTGCTAGATGTATGGGGGGGCAGGTCCCAGCTCCCTACATCAGACTGTATTAGCACTCAGTGATGCAGCAGGACCTGAAGTGGGTACACCTGCTACTCTTCGCCCGCTGTTTGTCCTCATGATGCCAGCCATATGGGCATCCACAGTGCTCACTTTCTCAAATGTAAGGATCTCTCTTTTCCATGCCTTCTGCCTGTGGGAGCCACCACAATTGGGCGAATGGCCACCAACATCCATTGTATTCTACTGGGCGATGAGAGACTTCAACATTGAAGGCACTATCCAAGCATTGGTGAAAAGCTGTGCACGCACGTTCACTTGTTCACATTTGCACTATCTGCATGAAAGCACATTTAGTAGCATATAGGAATGCAGGTTAAACACTTAAAATTACCACCTGTGTGTACGAGGCTTTGGCTCTCAGACCCGATTAGGGTAACCGTGTGGTGGAACTTGGATAAACAAGACTAATTTATTTTTTTTACAGCCCAGGGTAGTAACTTTGTAATGCTTCTGCTGTAACAACCAATCACCTCATGACTTGTTACCTACAGACTCCATTTTGTGGGCTGAGCCAATACTCACAAGAATGCAGCCACTCACTTCATTGGGAACCAATGACATGGCTGAGGTGCTAGATGACCAGTGTTCATGAGGCAGCGGTTACCATTACCTGCGTTCTCATGGTTCAGCGCACAAAATGGCTGCTTCTATTGTGTAGTTTGTGGCTTTAACAATGGAACTAAACCCCCAATTTAAAATAATTTCAACTAAAATCCATTTTTAATCCAATGAAAAAGGATAAAAGTATTTTATTTTTATTTACATTAACTCTACTATCCTGGCCACTGCCGACTGGGGTCTGCTATGGAACATCCCGCATTTCGACAACATAAAACAGTTAAATAAGAAAACACAGTCGGGCAATGTAACGGGGCAGCTTACTATAAATGTGCACACTTTTTCCCTTTTTATTTGGAAATAGAATGCACCAATGTAATAAATAAACACGCTATTGTGGGCGGGGCTCTGTCAGCTGATCACGTTTCGCAATCGTCAATAGGTATGGTTGCGGTGATAATTATGGACTGTTCCATGACTTCCGCTGGAAACCCGTCCTCTGTGCACAGTCTTTGCTCTGTGACCTCTTCCGGGAGAGAGCTGGAGTTGATGGATTCCACGACGATCTCCGTAGGTCCAACGTCCAGTTCGTGCGGGCTCTGTAATCCGATCACCACGCTCTTATCCTCCTCCACTATTAGATTGCGTAGTTTCCTCTGCCGTGGATTGTAATTTTCTATTCGGTTGTGAATTTCCATGTGCCGTCGGAGATGAGCCTTTAGAGAGAGGAATAAAAGTGAAATATGCTGGGGATGGTGCTTTCATGTAACAAAGGATATCTGTAACGTGAATGATCGCAGACACGCTCAGCTAGTACTAAGGCTTAGGAAAACTGCACAACCTAAATTGTGATCATATGTACGAGTAATACACGTTTAATACCAGGGTCCAGCCCAGGACACTGAACACGGGTTTTCAAGCCATGTCACAGCCGCTTGAACCCAGTTTACACGGCAGGCTGGGCCCGGGATATTGCCAGGGCTTACCTCTGCCAGCACGGAGACTATATAATCTCCAAGCGCCAGGAAATGCGGCTCTCCCTATGCTGTGCACGGGACCTGGGACGGATGACCTGGGATACCCATTTCCACTGAGCCTCACCCGGGTCTTACCCACGTAAAACCCTGCTCAAGACCCGGGAAGAAATGCCGGGGTCAGTAAACCAAGGATTTTTTTTCCCAGGAGCCTTTTCCACTGAGCAGAGACCCAGGTTGACATGACCATAACCCGGGTTTTAACGGCAGAGGAAAAGGGGTATAAGGGGACTATAAACTTAATTCCATTTAGAAATAAATGTTACGCTTTGTTCAAGATTTTAAAGGGCCCTGTTACTCATCAGTCAGACATTCTAAGGGTTAATTCGAGATTAATTAGAATGATTAGACTGTAGTTTATTAATTCGCAAGGGACTAGTGACATCTTCGAGGAACGCAGGGCTTCTGTGCTGGCACTGGTCTCTAGCCAACAGATAGGTTGCATTCAACTACGTGCAAGTGATGTTTCCAGGCGTTCAGAAGCAAAGTCAATATTTCTACATATCCCTTGGGAATCTGGAAACTTTCCTATTGGAGTACATGGGCAATCTGCACCTCTACAGACCAAGCAAATGGTAACTTTCATTAATAAATGCAAATATGCAGACAGAAAAAGAATGGAGCACAGTGCCCACACCTGGTATGAGTGAATTATTGCCAACATTCTAATGTAGCGCAGGAGATATGGGGTGGTAAGTGAGGTTGCATTATAAGAAGGTAGGAGGAGTAGTGTTATAAAGTGTGAGCACTGTAATACCCCTTTTCCACTGCCAGCAACAAGCCAGGTTATTGCACGTGAGCGCACAGCAACCCGGGTTATTTTCCTGTGTGAAAGGGCAGGGTTATACACTGGTTCAACCCGGCTCGCGGTGCGGTGAGAACGGGTAACCCGGGTCGATGCAACCTGGGTCACGTTCTCTGCATAGGGAGAGTCGACGCTTGGAGGTGATCCATGTCCAAGCGCCGGCTCATCACGCGACGATGATGGTGTCATAAACCCGGCATTAGTGCCGGCTCGGGCCCCCTGTCTAAAAGGGATCTCGGCCGGGTTGCACCCGGGATGGGCGTGTGATCATCCTGGGTGTGACCCGGCAAAGCAGTGGAAAATGGGTATAATATACTGGTTGCAGTGTGGGGAGATCATACACTTACTTTCTATGTAAGAACTTGGCTACATGAGCGATAATCTAATTGTGTCAGAAGGAACCACATGGCGCTATGTGACCGTCAGTCAGACGGAGTTACCGTGACAGTAATGATGTCTGTACATTATCTGTATCACTTGTATAAGCCTTATCCTAAAGCTTGATGTCAGCAAAACTGCTCTGGTGATGACTGTGATATACAGTGGATGATGGGCTCATATAATCTGGTCATTCACATATTACAACATCCGTACAGCAACAACGCAGCTCACAGGACCGTTCAGCCCTCACCTGCCGAGTGAACTTGTACCCGCACTCCGTGCACTCAAACTTCCGTACTCCCCGATGTCTGGCCACGTGGACACGCAACTGCTCGGTGGCTGCAGGGGAGGAATCAGACACAGTGAGATGACGCTACGCAGCGTTGAAGAGTCGCCGTCACCTGCACACAACGGGACGGACGCTTTGTGGGCTGAACCAACATTAGAGAGATGTAGCCTGTACTAGTGACACGGGGTACCAGACGCTATGCTGGCAGCTGCATTGACGTTACTGGTCTCTAGTGAATAGATAAACTGAATTTCCATGAATATTGGTTCAGCCCACAACATGACAGACGGCACTGGACAGGTTATATAAAAAAATATAAATACTACAAGATGGATAGACTTTAGTAAAGGCCTCGGCATGTCTCTGGGTTTTTCCTAATAACAATGACCTTTCAGAAAGGAACCATACAGCCGTTCCTACGGTATCGTTGTATGTGGGAAAATGTAGCAGATCTGATTAATGAATGATTACTCGTTGTCCATGATTATGTATAAACTGCTCACGGGTCACTGTCAACTGCAACCAAGTTGTAAATTACGTTGATGCCACAGACTGGCCTGGCATACGTTGATGTTTGTGACATAGGCATCAGTAATACATTTTGTCAGTCTGACACCCAAACCTGTAGAGTTAATTAGATCTTTGTAGGGGTATTGCTTGTTGAATCCTTTAAATATGAATCCTCCTTCTTCTATATGTCTATTTAGCACTTTACGTTACATTATTACGCCTACTTCTGTCATAATAATGGTCCTTCATGCAAATTAAAAAAAAAAAAAAAAAAAAAGTAATTTTTTTTCTATTTTTAAATATAGGGCACTGATTTGATGACATTTCACGGTAATCCAAATGACACGTGCCCAATATAAACGGTGATGTGGCAGCATGTGTGGTGTAACATTATGGGGAAAGATTATCAAACGTTCTACAGAGGAAAACAGGAGGTGGAGCACTTAAGGTGTGTACACACAGTACGATTAAAATGCACAATATCGATCATATCGTTATTGTTCATATCGTGCATTTTTCGGCGCCTCAAACCCACCAACGACCTGCGTTTCGCAGGCACGTATGGAAGATAACGATATCGTCGGTCGCCCGTGCATGAAGGCCAACCTGGTCGATATCGACCAGGTTACTATAGGGACCCTCGTTGGCGGTGTGCTGGATGATTGATATCTATCATCCAGCACACCCGGGAGATCGTTCAACAAAATCGTTGACTATAGTCCCGTGTGTATGCACCATTAGAAACCATTCAGATCATAGCTAACATTTATCAACATTTATATAAAATGATAGCTACCATCTGATTGGTTCCTAGGGGTAACACCCCTACCTGTCTTATTTAGTAGGTTTGATATATCCCCCCTATATGAGCTGAAGTGACAGAAGAGGGCATTTGATCACAGCATGGCAGCACATCTCCTCTTCTCTCTTTATTTACCTTTGAAGGTTTTGCCGCAGACTTGGCAGAAGTAAGGTCTCCCTTCCTGGTGTCGGCTGGCAACGTGCCGCAAGAGGGGGGTTTTGTCGGTAAAGCGCTGGTCGCAGAACTCGCAGCTAAACGGCCGCTCCCCTGTGTGTGTCCGGTTGTGCTTACGTAGACTGGCTGAGGGGAGAAAATGACAAGACCACATATAAACACGCAGGAGTTGTGCTGCGCACGGTACAGATAATAACCAATGGGCAGTGATGCCTACTGGCTGCTTACTAGGAGAAACAAAACATGTCATGACTGCAATCTGTTACACTTCACATATAAATCCCATAATGTGCCCCTCGTCACCCACACAGAAGGGACAACCAATTATCGGGATGAACCAGTATGCAGCCAATCAGATTACCAGGAACATCACTGCCTGACCTCTTCATGAGGTTACTCGGTCCTAGTAAATAAAACAGGCTGCATATGGTCTCTAATTCATAAATATATACATTATTTAGCAGATTCTAAAGGCAAAATACTTAGCACTAAACGTGTGAGTGTGTTTGGGGGGTGGGGAGGGGTCGTCTCCTCTGAAACTGGCTTAGGTTTTCGGAATGGATTCTGGCGGTAAGGCGTACATTTCCACCATTGTGACTCATTAGGAGCGCACATTACGAGTCGGGAGCAGGCGTAATACAGGCCACTATGCGGCAAGTGTGTCTCTTATCACCATCATCCAATAATCCTTTTCCCAGTGATTATCTTGTAGCCAGAACCAGTGTACTGTATTTGTAAAGGCATCTCCACCTGAAAACCTATTCCCCATCCTTCTCATCCCCTTATAGTGTAACCAGGTTTACTCTCATCATTTACCTAAAGCCACAGCCCAACTACAACCCTAGGTGCTGCCCTTCCCGTTTCCCAGCTGTGAGAGGTTATAGATGGCGTTCCTGGGATCTCGGCCCTGTGGCACAGCAGGATTGTGATAATGAGCCATCTTGGTGTAGGGCAGGGATGGGGAACCTCAGGCCCGGGGGCCGAATAAGGCCCCCGGAATCATTTGGTCTGGCCCTCTGAGCTTTTCTCTGCTAGCCTCATGTGGCTAGCAGGGTGCTTAGAATGGCACCCTGCCGCCAGAATCTATGCAGCAGTACCACCAGGAGCATCCTTAGGTTGCTTCAGACAGTCACACCGCTGCCCTTACAGCTCCCCGGAACATCCTCAGGATGCTCCGGGCATTGCTGTAACCACCGGCAATTGTGGCTCCGCCCCGTGTGACATGACACAGTGGGAGTGGAGTATATCGGGCCCGCAAATAACGTTATATATATCAAAATGGCCCTTGGCAGAAAAAAAAAGGTTTCCCACCCCTGGTGTAGGGTATTATAGTAGCTCGGGCTAAAGATTTTCTGAGATAAGTTTTAACCGGTTGAATTACAAATCCAGCAATGCAGTTTAATTAGAGGTTCCAGTTTAAACTGGAGGAGTATAGAAAACCCAACTGAGGTGCTGCTGGCACTTTTTGGGTAAAGCTGGAAGAGCCAGAAATGCAATCAGATCTGAAGCCTAAATGACTGACCCCCAACATAGGCCACTCTGTGCCCTACCTCCGGCAGATTACTCTCAGCATGTGCAGAGGGAGATCACCGGGAAGATGGGTGGGACTCGGGAAAGGAGCATCACGGAATTACAACCGTCAGACCTACCGTCACCCCGCCGTTCCCCGGCACTGTACTCTCTTCCCTTGCCTACACTCTTTTCCAGGAGCTTTCTGACACAACTCTCTAACCCTCTTGTCCATGTTTCAAATTAAATAAAAGATAAACATCAATTTATATATATTGTTTTTGTATTTTTAACGGGATAATATATAAATAACACATCAACTGCCACCCCCAAAAAAATAAAAAACGAAATCCCGAAACCCTGTATACTGTTCTGTTAAAGAGTAGCCAATTACAGTAAGCCGGAACCTGAGTGATCCACCAATTACAATAATGATCTCTTACGGTTGGGGACTTGGGGGGATTGCAGAACCTGCAGAGGTAACGGCAAATGCTGGAACTCTGCTGTAATTAATGAAAGTAAAGAGGGATTAAAACAATTTATTCTAAGAGTTGGAGTAAGTAAATCGATTTTATAGTGGGGAAATCTTTTCTTAGGTTTTGGGTCAAGAAGCAAAATGACTGAGGATGAGATCCAGCATTGCAGATCTGTCTTAGATGCATTTGGGGTATGCTCAGTGTAAGAGCAGCAAAGGGATTGAGAGGAAACTGAATAACTGCTCTCCTAAGGTAACCTGAGACGGCAGCAGCTAAACGCTCACACACAGGGGTAGATGTATTATCGCACTGCTATAGCGCTTCCTGCTTTGTCTCTTTACCGAGGCGAAGCAGGAGGCACTAACAATGAGATGTATTAACGTCTCATCGGCCGGAGCAGGGGAGTGATAACTACCCCCCTCCGGCAATCCCTGCTAGAGCACACAGTCTCACTCCCGGCCGGCTCCACTGTGCATGCGCGGAATCTCGTGTGCAGCCCCAGGGCCGGCAGCCGCAGCAGCAGGGACAGCTCTGCCCCTGCTGTGGGGATAGGGTATCGCCAGGCTGCAGCTGTCTATATCTATAGCTGCAGCAGGGAAGGGAGGGGAGTAACGGTCAGGTGAACTGACAATTCATACATTGCCCAGGCTATCTGCGCTGCTATCTTGTAGATAGCAGCGCCGATCATGACAGGGGCGCATAGCTGATGCCGCTTTGGCGGTTAATACATCTAACCCAATGTTACTTACCGATCACTGCCTGTGAGCTTACTAGGAGGAGAGGGCACCCAGTACTAGGAGCTGTGACTTGCTCTGTATACACACATTGTGGTGCCCTTGACTTGCCGAATCTCCATCACACATTACATTACAGCCAGTTATATAGGAAGCAATGCTGTTCAGTATATTTCATTAAACCAAATAAAGCAAGCTGTGTCCTATCGGGCTGCACTTCTATTGGCTGCAGGTGACAAGGGGTGAGTCACATGAACATTTTAGAAAGCACAAGGATTCAGAAAGTGGAAACCTGTACCATTAGGGGAGTGTGTTTTATACAGGGTACGGCGGGGGACATGACATAACCTTGCAGTATACAGCAGGGGTGGGAAATGCCAACAGACCGAATGATAAATGGGGCGGAAAATGTTTTTGGCTGGAGTACCGCAGGCCTTACTCTCACCTTGTGTCCGGAACGTCTTGCCACAGAGGTGACACTGGAACGGCTTTTCCCCCGTGTGAGTCTTCAGGTGCATGTTCAAATTGGTTTTCTGGGTAAAAGCATGGTGGCAGAATTCACACACAAATGGGCGTTCGTTTCTGTACAGGGGAGACACGGTTTTTAACAGGATCTGGAGAAATCCACTTCAAACTCTACTTACTACGGTTAATAAACATTCCCCCCAGCAACCCAAAGAACAAAAAGATCCATCACACAGCCGTTAGATCCTTATTATTACAGTGCATAGAATAAGGAAAGGAACCAGGTGCAACATTATATTAGGAACATTAATATACCTACTTTTATGTTAATATACAAACAGAGCTCTTACACAGGGAATTGTAGGATTATTGTAAAGAGAAATACATAACTGCCCGATATTGATGCCGCTTGGTAGCAATCGGCTCATTCTGGTTGGCAGACATGAAATGCCCACCTGTGCTTGGCTTTGATATGCATCTGTAACCCGCTCCTGCTGGAGGCTCGGTGTCCGCACTCCTCGCACACAAACAGCTTCTCCCCCCGGTGTTTGAAGGCTTCGTGCAGGCGAAGTTCAGTCCGTGTAAAGAAGCATTTCCCACACGTGGGGCACTGCAACACAACCACGGGATTAGCAGCCGCTGCCGGTAGTACACGTGAGCTGACGCTCAGAAACGATCGTCGCACGGACACGAAAGCACAAACAGCTACTGAGAAACGGAGCGTATTTCATGCATTGTAAATAAGTGACTCATCCAGCTGGGACAGACGTCAATAGGAGGATCTCTAGCAGATCACAGCACAGGAACAGGAGGGCTCTTTACATCCCATAGGGGATTACTCACAGCGTGGGGTTTGGGCTCTCCGTGCATTTTGATCATGTGGCTTTGAAGATGTTTCTTCTGCATGAATTGCTGGGGACACGTAGAACACTGAAAACATTGAACAGATAGAAAAAAAAAAAAAGCAATAGAGGGTTAATCTGGGACAAATGCACAGGAATTTGGCACCAAGTTTATTTGTACAGCAAGTGGCCAAGGTTGCCGTCAACATAATTGGCCTTTAAAAAGAGACGTTTGTTTCAGAAAAGTGACAAGTTCTAGTGGTCATTCTAGCACCCAGCACCTGTCACAACCCGTGCAGTTCCTCTTTCCTGCCTGAGGTGTTGCTCTCTGCTCTGGTGCTTCTAGCACACTCCGGTCTGTATCTCAACAGTTTGTTGCATCAGCTGAGTGCGCTAGAAGTGTCGGAGAAACGCAGGCGTGCCAGTGCGGTTGAACGCCGTTGCAGGGGCGTGCATAAATTAGTCACTGCGATGGCCTACGCAGCCTGAGCTCTCACTGCGCGCAGGAAAGTTAGCAATGTAGTGGTAGGGTCAGACATGCCTTAAATGTGATGTGCGAGTGGCTCCGATGTACTTCGATGTTACCGATATTTTGGATGGATTGCAAGGTAACACGGATGGGTGAGAGGGGAAGTGGGAGTCTGCATGTTGTCCGTGCGAGCATTTTGCGAGTACAATTATTAGCATACTCTCGCAGCAGAACTGAGTGCGCGATTGCAGCCGAGATTCTTGCTGAATCAGGCCCATAGTGCCAAACCAATGAGCTGAATGCGTACAAGCATATAACTAGGTCATGCTGGGTATTGTGCTTTGCTTTTAAAAAGACTTTTACACTAAAATATAACGGGAGTACTATAATCGATCTACCGATACACAGAAACTACCCGCCAAATAGCACCCTGTGCTTTACACCTGTTGCAGGTGACATCTGCTGCATTCTATAAATGTTATATTCTGTAAGAACTTGAGGCTATATTTTATTAACACTGAAAATTAACATTTTGCAGGTGAAACACACAAAACAATAACCCCCCCACAACAACCCTTTTGCCACAGACGGATCTACCGGTGGTGCAGCCGATGCTTTGCACCAGGGCCCGCAGCCGGTGGCATTATCAGACAGCAGTACTAATAATGAGTCAAACTGACTCATTACAGTACGACGCGGCTGGCCACAGGCTGTAAGGAAGGAGAAGGCAGCGGTCCGGCCAGAGAAGAGGGGAGCCCCTCCCCTTTGTATCCTCTACTGTCACTCTAGACTAGAATGACTATTCTTCTACATGCTCCCCGAGTCACCACTCCCTCTTCTCCTCTGTCTATTCTACTACAGTCACCCTCCTATCCCTGCCCGAGACCCTGTCCCCTAACTCAAGAGTCCACGTCCCTTCATCTCTGGTCCATCCCTGTCTCTCTCCGCGTTATCTGTGTCCTGAAACTCCGCAGGGACCACACAGATCCACCTAGTAGTGCTTTCTGCGTTATCTGGCGGTCCCTGCGACGCTCTCTGCATTATCTGGCGGTCCCTGCGACGCTCTCTGCATTATCTGGCGGTCCCTGCAACGCTCTCTGCATTATCTGGCGGTCCCTGCGACGCTCTCCGCATTATCTGGCGGTCCCTGCGATGCTCTCCGCATTATCGGGCGGTCACTGCGACGCACCCTGCATTATCGGGCGGTCCCTGCGACGCTCTCTGCATTATCTGGCGGGCACTGCGACGCACCCTGCATTATCTGGCGGGCACTGCGACGCTCTCTGCATTATCTGGCGGGCACTGTGACGCTCTCTGCATTTTCTGGCGGGCACTGCGACGCTCTCTGCATTTTCTGGCGGGCACTGCGACGCTCTCTGCATTATCTGGCGGGCACTGCGACGCTCTCTGCATTATCTGGCAGGCACTGCGACGCTCTCTGCATTATCTGGCAGGCACTGCGACGCTCTCTGCATTATCTGGCAGGCACTGCGACGCTCTCTGCATTATCTGGCAGGCACTGCGACGCTCTCTGCATTATCTGGCAGGCACTGCGACGCTCTCTGCATTATCTGGCAGGCACTGCGACGCTCTCTGCATTATCTGGTGGGCACTGCGACGCTCTCTGCATTATGTGGCGGTCACTGTAATGCACCAGTATGTGATCCTGTGGCTGGAGCAGTGACGCAGGCAGCCAGCACTTATACACTGAGTGCTGCATTTTTCCCATTTGCATTATACATGAATAAAATGGATACAGTGTTCGGCAAAGCCACTTCCCTTCCGCACAGGGGCCGCAAAGCAGATTGTGCAGCTGTACCACCACTCACTAGTTTCGCCACTGCCTTTTGCCCCACCCCCAATAGATCACAATGAAAATTAGACAACCCAACTAGCTTCAATGACTTCACCTGCAGCTTTATTAGCACCAATGGTTTGGCACTTGTATCAATTTACTGCGCTCGGTCTTAAGCCTAATTAAAAAGCCCTCATTGCCCGGTACAACACCTGGACCCGCCGGTCATTATTGCTTTGTTTTATTTGTAATGCTGCATGTTTAGTTATAAATCTGTGATGCCAAACTTTACATTTCCCAATGCTTTTACCTGTCTCGGGTATTCAGAAATGCCCCAGACATAATCTGATAACTAGTAAAGGTGTGATGACTAAAGTAAACAAGTGTTCTACAATTGCAGATATTAATAACAAGAGATATGGTAAGAACTTACCTTTGTTATCTCTGTTTCTACGAAGTCCATAGGGTCCACAGGGTTGACCTTGGGGTATAGCTTGGATCTGGATCCACGGGCACCATACAGTTAAAGCTTTAGCTCCCAGGATGCACTTGGGTCCTCCTCTATACCCCGCCCCCGAGCCACAGGCACCTCAGTTGGTAAGTAGCCTAGGCCGAAGGAGGAGACTAAACAGAGAGAAGGAAGACTGGAACACACAAGAAACCATACTCACAGAAATGGGAGACGGAAACACCGGTGACCAGTACCACAGCCCATTTGAAGCCAGGTGTGTCAGGGCGGGCGCCCTGTGGACCCTATGGACTTCGTAGAAACAGAGATAACAAAGGTAAGTTCTTACCATATCTCTTGTTTTCTACTTCAGGGTCCATAGGGGGTCCACAGGGTTGACCTTGGGGATGTCCCAAAGCAGTTCAACTAAGGGCGGGGACGCTCCTGAGTAGAAAGGAGAATCCTGCGCCCAAAGGATGCATCCTGAGAGGCAAAGGTGTCAAACGCATAAAACCTCAAAAATGTCTGAATTGAAGACCAAGTGGCTGCCTTGTACAGCTGAACAGCGGAGGCACCACGTCTAGCAGCCCAAGAAGGGCCTACAGACCGAGTGGAATGAGCCTTAACCGAGGCTGGAACAGGCAAACGTTCCTGTATATAAGCCTCCCTAATAACAGAACAAAGCCAACGGGCTAAAGTTTGTTTGTTGGCAGGCCAACCCCTCTTATGGAAACCAAAGAGGATGAACAACGAATCGGACTTCCTAACAGAGGCCGTCCGTTCAACATAAATTCTGAGAGCCCGGACCACGTCCAGCGAAGCCTCGCCAGCCGTAAGACCCGGAGCCTGAAAAGCTGGCACCACAAGTTCCTGATCTATGTGGAACTTAGCAACCACTTTAGGCAAAAACTCAGGAAGGGGGGGATACAGGAAAGTGCCCCCAACTCGGATACCCTCCTGACCGAAGCAAGAGCCAGGAGAAACACAGTCTTAAGTGTTAACCACTTGAGGTCAACCGACTCAAGAGGCTCAAAAAGAGGTCCCTGCAGGACCCGAAGAACCACCGCCAAGTCCCACGGAGCCACTGGAGGCACAAAGGGAGGCTGGATCCTCAGAACACCTTGGAACAAAGTGTGAACGTCAGGCAGTGTGGCAATCCTTCGTTGGAACCACACTGACAGGGCCGATACATAAACTCTTAGGGAAGCAAGCCGTAAGCCCAGGTCAAGACCTGACTGCAGAAATGCCAAAATCCTAGAAACTCTGAACACCCGAGGGTCATAGCTTCTAGACTCGCACCACTGAAAGTAAGTGTGCCACACTCTGTGGTAAATCCGTGCAGAGGCAGGTTTACGTGCCCTAAGCATGGTACTGTTGACAGAGCTTGAAAAGCCCCGGGACCTTAAGACGGCTGTCTCAAGAGCCACGCCGTCAAAGACAGTCGACCCAGATCCGGGTAAAGGCAGGGACCCTGAGACAGCAGATCCCGACGTTGAGGCAGAAGGTACGGAGCGTCTACAGACAGGCCCCTGAGATCGGAGTACCAAGGACGTCTGGGCCAAGCTGGAGCCACCAGCAGAAACGTGCCTCCGTCCTGTTAGATCTTTCTGAGTACCCAAGGGAGCAGGGAGACTGGAGGAAACAGATACGCTAGGTGAAACGACCATTTCACTGACAACGCATCCACTAGGCTTGCGCCTGCATCCCTTGTCCTTGAGCCATATATGGGCAACTTGTAATTGTGACGAGAGGCCATCAGGTCCAATTCCGGCCGTCCCCACCTGTCCACGAGAAGTTGAAACATCTCTGGGTGAAGCGACCATTCCCCAGGATGCACGTCGTGACGGCTGAGGAAGTCTGCCTCCCAATTGAGGACTCCCGGGACGAAGACTGACGATATTGCTGGAAGGTGGCACTCCGCCCAAGTCAGGATTTGGGACACTTCCAACATCGCAGCTCGACTGCGAGTTCCTCCCTGGTGATTTATGTATACCACCGTGGTGGCGTTGTCTGATTGCACCTGAACTGCTCTTCCTAGAAGAACGGTGCCTGACGCCAGAAGAGCACGGTACAGTGCCCGTAGCTCTAGGAAGTTTATGGGAAGGACGGCCTCCTCCGCCGACCAACGGCCCTGAAGAGACAACGAGCCGGTCACTGCCCCTCAACCCCGGAGACTGGCATCTGTCGTGAGCAGAACCCAGTCCGGAATCCAAAAGGGGCGACCCTGGCTGAGATGAGCTGACTGCAGCCACCACGCCAAGGACCGGCGCACTTCCGGGGACAATACCAGTATCTGGGATCGTATCCGGCGGGACAACCCGTTCCATTCCACAAGAATCTGCCCCTGGAATGGAACTGGGCGAACTCCACCATGTCGAATGCCGACACCATGGACCCCAGGACTCATTGCCGAATGTATTGACACCCTGCCACTGCTTAGGCAACCGTGTATCCTCAGGTGTAGGGAGGATACCTTTTCCAGAGTCAAGAAAATCCTTTGTTGACTGGAGTCCAGAAGTGCTCCCAGATGGACCATCCGTTGAGATGGGATCAGAGACGACTTCTTCCAATTTATTAACCCCCCATGTGCTTGAAGACAAGCAATTGTCAGGTGGAGATGATGAAGAAGCACCTCCGGGGAGCTCGCCAGCAGCAGCAGATCGTCCAGGTACGGCAGCAACCGTATACCCTGACCCCGAAGGTGGGCAGCCATGACTGCCATCACCTTGGTGAAAACCCTCGGAGCCGTGGAAAGAACGAAAGGCAACGCCCGAAATTGGCAGTGATGGTTTAGGATAGCAAAACTCAGGTACCGCTGATGTGCCGGTGCCACGGGCA
The DNA here is from genome assembly GCA_031769625.1 of Taudactylus pleione. NCBI lineage: Eukaryota > Metazoa > Chordata > Amphibia > Anura > Myobatrachidae > Taudactylus > Taudactylus pleione. The sequence goes on along the minus strand of JAUIMM010000436.1, from coordinate 6,539,789 downwards.
CATGGAGATAGGCGTCCTGGATATCGAGGGAGACCATGAAGTCCCCCGGTTCCATCGCCAGGATGATGGACCGCAATGTTTCCATCCTGAACTTGGGAACTCTGAGGTACTTGTTCAGAGACCTGAAACTCAGAATAGGGCGATGAGACCCACTGGGTCTCTGCACCAGAAACAGAGATGCGAAGCTTTGGACTCGTCCAGCGAAGGACTCGTGCAAAAAAATTTGGTGGGGCGGCCTGCACCGAAACGACAGGGCGTACCCTTGAGAGACTACTTCTCGAACCCAAGCATCCGTGGTGGTACTGAACCAACACTGGGCGAATCTGAGAAGTCGGCCTCCCACTCTGGGGTCCCCCAGGGAGAGGCCCGTCCCGTCAGGCAGCAGGTTTATCCTCCTGTTTGGAAGAGGGGCGCCAAGCATTCCATATGCTTCTTGGGTTTGGATGAGGCTTTGGTCGCTGAATGTCACGGGAAGGACTGGCCCTTGGCCTTACCCTGAACCCGAAAGGACCGAACGGCAGTGCTCCTCACCCTAGCCGGCGCAGAAGCCGAAGGGAGGAAAGCCGACTTGGACTTAGCCAAGGTATCCACTATTTTGTCCAAATCTGGACCAAATAGCAAATCTCCATTAAAGGGGAGAGCCTCCAGACCCTTTTTAGAGTCCGCATCAGCCCTCCAGGACCGCAGCCACAAGGATCTCCGAGCAGACACAGCCGCAACTTAGAGGTTAACATGCTTGCGTCCAATGACGCTTCCCCAATATAGGAATCGGCATCCCTCATTTGTGCCACTAATGCTCTCTAAACATCCGGAACACCGTCCGTAAGAGAATCCTCCAAGGCTTTGGCCCAGTTCTCAATGGCTTTAGCCATGCAGGAAATGGCCATGGACGGGCGCGCCACCGCTCCGGAGAGCGACTTCAAACAAATCTCCACTTTCCTGTCCGTTGGATCCTTTAAAGAGGAAATAGACGGCAATGGTAGCGTAGCGGTTTTAACCAAGCGAGTGACATGTGAATCCACCGCCGGTGGAGTCTCCCATTTCCTGCAATGATCCTCAGGAAAGGGATAATGAGAAGCCAACCCTTTCTGCGGTTGGAATCTCCTTGCTGGGTAATTGCCAGGCCGCCGCCGCCATATGATCCGCCAACTGATCGGACAGAGGGAACACATTAGAAGTAACCTTAGCTTTCTTGAAGTCAGGAAACTTCGACTTAGGGACCGGTGCCGCCTCCTCTATATTGAGAATAGCCCGCACCACCCTAACTAATGCTGGAACATTAATGGAGGACCTAGGCTCAACCTCCTGTCCCACAGCATCCAAATCAGAATCCTCATGGACCTCTCCATCATCTGAAGAGGGATCCGATTCTGATACCTGCGCAGTGAGTAAACTCACAACAGGACGCTTAGTCGCCTTCTGTGGCACATCACCCTGCAAAAATTACTGAAAAACCGAGGATGAAGGCGCCAAACTCTGTACCGAGTTGGAGAGAACATCCACCCAAGGCGGAGGAGCCGACTGAGGGAAGCCCTGAAAAGGCACTACAGACTGTTGTGATACAGGGGGAGGCTGGACATACACAGGCAGCCCCGAATACTGTCTCACAGTCTGGGCCCCTGAGGGAGACCGCAATACCTGCGGAATATCTGGGGAATGGGAGATAGAGTGCTGGGACAATGCCCCAGAAGGGGTCACTGTAGGGATCGACATCTGCAATAGATGTCAGCACTTGTGAAAACATCGCCCAAGGGGGGTCCTGCTGCATAGGGGGTATAGAGGGGCCTGGTGCCAGCTGGCACTGCCCGCAAAGACCATCCTGAGATAAATCCTCCCATTAACACCAGCAGAACAGCGTCTGCAGGAAAGCAACACAGGAGCCCCGGAGTGCTCAGTCTCCTCATCAGACATGATACAGTAATTATACAATAAATACTTATCAGCAGAGGACATACGGTGTTAACACCCTCGCACTCACCAGCATGCAACACAAACAGGCCCAAAAATATGGTACTGTGTAGCACACAACAGTATGCGACTGACCTCACAAATACATGATTTATAAAAGTGAGGTTAATAGAAAAACGCCCCTCCCCCACACACCTTCGGGCTGTAGGAGAAGCAAAGGGATAGATATAAGCTGACAGCAAGTAGAAAATGAGTACAGACAGCAGCACTAGCAAAGTCACATACAATGCAGGAAGATTGTACTTACTGCACCAATCGCTGCCCTCAACCACCCAGATTCAGTGTCTGGGGGGAGTTATAGCGCCGTGTACACTGTCCTTTAGGTAGGGGAGAGGTACACAGGGGGACCTGACCATGCACCTGCCTGGGAGCCTGCGTTATAGCCGGAGAGCTCTGCGGAGGAGTGGCCAGCAGAGGAGCAGCTCAGCGACGCCAGTACACGTGAGAAAAGGCGCGCTGAGCTGAGGGGAGGAGCCGCTAAACCAGGGAAGGCTGCCTCCCCAGGCTAGTATTTAACCCCAGGGATGCCGGTTCCCCTCCGGAACTTATACCCTGGTGGTCCAGCGGAGCGCGGGGTATGCCTGCATAAGGGGGAGCCCGCCGCCGCTACTAGCGCCGCCGGTCTGTCCCCAGAGACCGGCGGCAACTGACTGCATTTACCCCCGCGAGCGGCTCTAAGAGCGCTGCTCGCGGCTTACCTGTTCCCCGTAGAGTCCGGCAGCAGTCAGAGGGAGGTCCCGGAGCCATGCTAGGACTAACTCCGGGGTCCCGCTGCAATCGCCAGATCAGTACTGGCGTCGCAGCGGCAGCATGGACGTCCAGAAGGACAGTCCTATGCTGCCGCATTAAGTGTAAAGCCATAGAGAAAAAAATAAAAAACTTTTCTTCTGTAAAAATAAAGCTTAGGGGCTGCTCCTGCAGCCCCACTGCACAGTGCAACCGACTTCGGCCGGCACCAAACTGAAACTGAGGTGCCTGTGGCTCGGGGGCGGGGTATAGAGGAGGACCCAAGTGCATCCTGGGAGCTAAAGCTTTAACTGTATGGTGCCCGTGGATCCAGATCAAAGCTATACCCCAAGGTCAACCCTGTGGACCCCCTATGGACCCTGAAGTAGAAATGTAAAGTTCCCTATGTTTGAGTTTTGCACAGAGGTTGCTGGTGTCTATGGCTTATACCAAATAAAAGAAAGCCTTTGCTGCAGCGACACCTAGTGGTAGTGTGAAAGTACTACCCCACCTTTTGAACGTTACATTTCTCCCAAAACAAAACAGGGTCTGATTGGTCAAATATCTTAATTTTACCATACAAGTCTCCTTCTTAAGGCCCCCATACATCAGAGATTGATTGCAGCAATCGTGCAATTTGCAATCGATTGTGTATAAAAATCTTTCCCTTTTTCAATCGATTGTGACAATTCTGCAATCTGCTATCGATTGAAAAAGGGAAAGATTTTTATACACAATCGATTGCAAATTGCACGATTGCTGCAATCAATCTCTGATGTATGGGGGCCTTTAGCCATCTACATTGTCCCAGAGCACCCAAGGATATTTGTGTTGGATAATCTATACATAGTATAACATAGGCACCTGCCTGGTTGTTCGGGCTAATCTCGAGAACCACTGGACAGATTTTGATGCAGTTGTCACAATTCTATACAGCATTTGCGGAGGAAGGTTAAGGTGTATGAAACATTAATGTATGATAAAAGGGAGCAGAGCAGTGACTATTTCAGTGAAGCAAGTCAATGAAAAAAAAAAAAAAAAACACAGACTTTCTTGGCTTACGCTGCCTAAACCGTTAAAGAAATATCACAATGATGGACTTTATTATATAGCATGCAGAGCGTGATACGTATTATCCGGTTTCTCCAGAAAAATTGATGTAAGCCCAGTTTACTGATACAAAATTTAAGTTGTTCCCTTTTATTACTGTTCATTTATGTGACTAACAATTCTTTAATTTCAAACAAGTCCAATTTCCGGTAAGACCCTGCTGTGGCATGACAATAAAACACAGGGACAGACACTTAACGTGGCTGGAGATGACCTGAGTGGAGACTGTTTATAATGGACAACTTTACGTGGTCCTTTTGCGTGTCTCACCCGCAAGTGGATGGCCTCTGATCCTCCTACCTTTTCCTCCTGGGTGGCTCTATTCAATCTAACAATTTCTCATTAACATTATATGTATCAGAAGCGAATTTGCCCAAGTAAACTTGATACAGTCTGGTCCTGCCGGTTATGGCCTCCCCGACCTTTAACATTTCAGGTCCTTTTCTCATTTCTTGCCAGCCGGCATGCATTTCATTCACAAGGTCAATATTGTTAATGTTAACTTTATGTATTATTTCCTCGAACTGTCCTAAATTATGTTTTGAAAATTCAATACCAAATCTCATGTTAGAACACCATTAGATTTACCAATACGCTTAATATGATACTTTGATGTCACACATTGCTTATATATATATATATCGGTGTATCTGCACTTTTTTCTTTATTGTTAAAGAAATTTAACAAAAACACTACAACCTCACTGCTAATCCCTCCTCCCACCCCCCTCTCCAGGTCACTTGACCCCACATCATTAATTTCCCTTCCTGCCCACCTTCTACTGGCTCCCCTTCTAGCACTGGAGTCCGCACCATCGCTACACTCTATTCAGCTCGGTCCCCCAAATTAATCTCACCCCCACGCTACAGCAACCCTGATAATCTCATTCAAATCTCTCCAACAAACTCTGTCCCTCTATCCTGTGCCCTCTGGAATGCCAGGTCAGTCTGTAATAAACTGGTCCCAACCCATGACCTTTTCATCTCCAACTCCCTGAATCTCCTAGCTATTACTGAAACCTGGATTCTACCCTCTGACACCACTTCTCCTGCAGCTCTTTCCTCTGGGGGCCTTACCTTTTCCCACACTCCACGACCTGGGGGTCGCCATGGTGGTGATGTTGGGGTCCTTCTATCCCCTGGTTACTCATACCAACCCATTCCCTCTGAACCATCCCTCACATTCTCCTCATCTGAAGTCCATACTATACGCTTCTTCCACCCAGTACACCTCCAAGTAGCTGTCATTTACCGTCCCCCTGGCCCTCCCTCCAAGTTCCTTGACAACTTTGCTTCCTGGCTCCCTCACTTTCTCTCCTCAGACCTTCCCTCCATTATCCTAGGTGACTTCAACATTCCAATTGATATCCCCACAGAATCCTCTGCCTCCAAACTCCTCTCCCTCACATCGTCACTTGGTCTCTCCCAATGGACCTCTTCACCCTCCCATGTGAGTGGCCATGTGCTTGATCTGGTCTTCACACACCGTTGTGATATTTCTGACCAACCCAATTCCCCATTCCCTCTTTCTGACCATCACCTTCTCTCTTTTAACCTGTCCCTCTCTCCTTCCCCTCCTCTAACTGCAAAAGCCTCCATTACTAAGCGTAACATTGACGCTATCGACACAGGTTCCTTTTCTTCCCTGCTTGACTCACTTCTCTCCCCTATCCTCTCTCTCTCTTGCCCTGAACAAGCCACTTCCCTATACAACTCCTCCCTTACTTCTGCTCTGGACTCTGTCGCTCCGGCGATCACTACTCACACTCACAGATCTACTCCTCAACCCTGGCATTCCAAATGCACCAGATACCTGCAAAAGTGTTCTCGAACTGCCGAGCGACAGTGGAGAAGATCACGCTCTAAGGCAGATTTTCTCCATTTCAAATTTATGCTCTCATCCTATAGTGCTGCGCTCTCTAAACAGTCATACTTTAAGAACCTCATCTCCTCTCAGTCCTCTAATCCCCAGCGTCTCTTCACCACTTTCAACGCCCTCCTTCGCCCACCCCCTCCTCGTCTCCCCTCCTTGCTCTCTGCCCTTGACTTTGCTACCTACTTTACATCTAAAATTGATTCCATACGTCAGGACATCATATCCAACCAGTCCCCCAGCTCTCCACCTCCTCCTTTCCCAAATCACCCCTCCCCATCCATTTTACCAACTCTAACATCCTTCTCCCCTGAATCTGGAGAGGAAGTCATGGCCCTCATCCGATCCTCCCCCCCTTCCACCTCCCCCCTTGATCCCATCCCCTCCCGCCTCCTCCGCTTACTCTCTCTCTCTGCCTGCTCCCATCTTGCCCACCTCTTTAACCTATCAGGCACTGTTCCTTCTGCATTCAAACATGCCCTTGTCTCCCCCATTCTTAAAAAATCTACCCTTGATCCTAACCTTCTTTCTAACTACCGACCCATTTCTCTCCTCCCCTTTGCCTCTAAACTCCTTGAGCGGGTTGTCTACAACCGCCTTACCACTTTTCTTTCCTCCCAATCCCTCCTTGACCCTTTTCAGTCTGGCTTCCGTTCTCTCCACTCCACTGAAACTGCCCTCACAAAAGTCAGCAATGACCTCCTTGCTGCCAAATCCCAAGGCCACTACTCTCTTCTCATTCTCCTTGATCTCTCTGCTGCTTTTGACACTGTGGACCACCCTCTCCTGCTGAATATCCTTCACTCCCTTGGTCTACGTGAAACTGCCCTCTCCTGGCTGTCGTCCTACCTCTCTGACCGATCTTTCTCAGTTTCCTCTCACGACTCCTCTTCCCCCCCACAGCCTCTTACAGTAGGTGTTCCCCAAGGTTCTGTTCTTGGTACTCTCCTATTCTCCCTCTATACTTCCTCTCTAGGTGAACTCATCAGCTCTTTTGACCTCCATTATCATCTCTATGCTGATGATACTCAAATCTACCTTTTCTCCCCTGATCTCTCCCCCTCTATTCTGACTCGTATCTCCAACTGTCTCTCTGCTATCTCTTCCTGGATGTCCCAGCGATTTCTTAAACTTAATATGTCTAAGACAGAGCTGATCATCTTCCCACCCTCCCACATCACCTCACTTCCCACTATTTCTTTATCAATTGATGGAATAACTATCTCATCTAGTCCCAAGGTGCGCTGTATTGGAGTCATCCTGGACTCATCCCTCTCCTTCAAACCACATATCCAGAACCTTTCACAGTCCTGTCATTTCCATCTCAAAAATATTTCTAAGATCAGACCCTATCTCACCCAGGATGCTACTAAAACACTCATACACTCACTGGTCATCTCCAGATTGGACTACTGTAACCTCCTCCTATCTGGCCTCCCCAAATCCCATCTCTTACCTCTCCAGTCTATCCTTAATGCTACTGCACGGCTTATCTTCCTCTCCAAACGCTGTACATCTGCCTCCCCTCTCCTACAAGCCCTCCACTGGTTCCCCTTCCCTTTTAGAACCCAATTTAAGGTTCTCACGCTCGCTCACAAAGCCCTCACCCAATCTTCTCCCATATACATCTCTGATCTCATCTCCCTTTACGCTCCTCTCCGCCCTCTTCGCTCAACTAATTCACGCCGACTTTCATGCCAGCTGATTACTTCCTCCCACTCCCGCCTCCAAGATTTTGCCCGCACTGCTCCCCACCTCTGGAACTCTCTCCCACTCCCCATCAGACTCTCCACCTGTTTGCAATCCTTCAAACGGGCTCTCAAGACCCACTACTTCATCAAAGCCTTCCAGCTATCATTCTAACTCCTTGCTACATGCTCCTTCGGCCCCATCTACCCCAGTTTGTCTTCCCCCACCTTTTTAGATTGTAAGCTCTCACGAGCAGGGCATCTACCCTCTTGTGCTTCTCCTTACTATAGTGTAATTTACTTCTTACTCACCACTAGGGCACCTAATACTTGGTTGCTTATGCTCTGTTGCTTATCTGGGTGATATGGTCGCTAATGTAGCAATATATATTATCCATGTCCTGTATTGTATTGTTCTGTAAGTCACTTGTTTTTGTACTTTGTAAATCGCTGCGGAACACTTCTGGCGCCATATAAATAAATAATAATAATAATAATTACAAAAAAATTAATTGTGGTGCCCTAAAGTTCTTGGTAGAGGAGAATAACGCCCATTTTTAAGACTGCTGTCACAAGGTAAAGGCTTTGTTGCTCAATGTGGTTGTTCCACCCTATTTAGCAGAACTCTTTATGACAAATACCATCAATACCGATTCATTATCCCCAGTAACTAATATCCATAATATCCTCCATAACTAAGGCGGTTACAGCCAGGATTCCCCCAGTCACAGTTTAATAGAGCTCTCAGTCTAAGTGGGTCACTTGCCTGACTATGCAGAGACAAATTAAAATTAATAAATGGGTCTTTATATCACTGTACGTTCAGCTAATTAGTTTGGTAGAACTTAAAGGTTTCAAACTAATAAATATACACAGACTTAAATCGGCAATCAAAACTGCACTTTTATAGAAAGAAACAGTGATCATACACAGCGAATATAAGTAATGTATTACCGAGTGCCTGTTCATACTGCAGGATACACTTACTTTATAAGGCATTACTCCCGTGTGGGTCACCATATGCATCCTCAGTTCCATCTTTCTTTTGAAAACCTCGTGACAAGATGTGCAATTAAAAACCTACGATAAGACGACAGAAATGACAGCTAAATTCAGGTACCTGTCAGGAGCAATTCAGAACGAACAAGAGGACGGAGTCCTCACTAACACGGTGTAGCATGTTATTCCAGGATGCGTTATTCAGCCCAAATAAGAGTATGGCTAAAATACATTTCCAGCATTTGTACTCTCTTATTAAAAGCAGTACTCAAGGTGGCTGCACTCAATCCAGCCGCCTGGCTCGCCCGTACTGACTGATAATACCATCCATACATGGGATGTGGATTGAAAGATCTACAGTAAAAAGATAGACACCAGATGTTAGACAGTAAATTGGTCGACAGGAACAAAAGGTCGACAGGGACAAAAGGTTGACACACTAAAGGTCGACATGTAAGGAGGTCGACAGGTACAAATGTTCAACAGGGTTAAAATGTCGACATTCATTTGGTAGACAAAAAATAATTTCGACATGATTTTTTTTTTTGTTTTCTAACCCTAATCTTCACCTTAACCCTCCCTCCGGGTGCCTAACCCTAACCCTCCGGTAAGTGCCTAACTCTTGGGGTAAGTGCCTAACCCTAACCGTTGGGGTAAATGCCTAACCGTGACACTCCGTTAAGTGTCTAACCCTAACAAAAAAAAAATAATGGGTTGACCATTTTCATGTCGACCTTTTGACCCCGACGACCATTTGTACCCGTCAACCTTCTTAAATGTCGACCTTTAGTGTGTCGACCTTTTGTCCCTGTCAACCTATTGCCTGTCTAACATCTGGTGTCTATCTAGACATTGTCTACCTTTTTACTGTAGATCTTTAGACCGGATCCCCATACATGTACACTGCCATCTGTGGACAATTCTGACAGATCACAGAATATCTGGATCAGACAGGGCGCCATTAGTCAGACAATGGTTATATGCAGGCATTGCCAGACTGAATGTATCGTTCTGACCGACACTGTGCTGCCAGTACGATCTAAAGCAGCCTCACAGGCATCGCAGGATGTATCCACTAACAGGAGGACCAGGGGCTGAGCTCAAAAGCATTTAAATCTAATTCTATTTTTACATTCCAGGACTGTGGGGGAGGAAGGAGGTGGTGGTGGTGGTGGTGGGGGGGGGGGACCAGTCTGTGAGTTACTTCCTGCTTGGAACTCTCCCCAACTTTCCCTCTCTACATTCCTGAGAAGTAAGAAAATACTGAACACTGTACAGGGGGGAGAACGTTTTCGTGGATCCAGTCGGTGTCTCGCTCGTGTTCATCCATTACTTTGCAAGTGCTATTTAACCGGCAGGTTCTTTCCACTGTGCCCACGCAGGCAGACGCGGGAGGTGACAATAAGTCCTGTGGGAGCAGTCACACTGTAACTGGCATTGCAGTCATAGCAGATGTTTGCAGGTTGCACATTGCAGAGCACGTGCTATAGGACTTCTGTATGCAGGAAACCCTGTGATGTCACTTTCCCCAGGATTCACCACTATGGCTGTAGACACGCTGTATCTCTGCCCCATATTCCTCCTCACAGAGCCCACCCGTCACTCTTACATATGGGCAATAGCCGGGTGGTTAATAGGACACGGAGAGAACGTGGTCCGGCTCTGGAGACCGTAAAATGGCAAAGTTGGACGACTCCTAATTCACTTGTATCCTATACAGAAACCTAGCATGAGTAGATCTCCCTTACGCTTTCCTGCTCATCTGGCACCATTCAGCATTGGCATATGTTACAGCTAGAGTGCACTGAAGTAGCAGTATTACATGGCGCTGCATATTACTCTGTGTATCACAGTGCACAGGTCAAACGAGGTAAGCTTCAGTCATGGAAAGTGACACATAATAGGACCTGCAAACCTGGCAGAGACCAGACCCTGGCCCCCTGCTCAATAAGCACCGACAGGGCTGGTGTCCCCAGCCAGAAGGGTGATGACCTGCCCCATACCCACCCGCCAGTAAGGCTGCATCCACCAGATGGACAGAAGCAGCGCTGTACACCCAGCTGGACCCACCTGCTCACTTCTGCTCATGCAGTTCCGCTCCTGATGCTCCACCAAGTTCTCTTTCCTGAAGTAGCATTTACCGCACTTCGTACATTCAAACGGCTTCTCTCCAGTGTGCTTCCTGGTGCAACGACAGAGCATCAGTACAAGCCGCCCACTGGTTACATTACAGGTGCACAATATACTAGAAGGGGGGATTGTAAATAAACTTTTGTTCATTCAGACCCCTTTACTCACTAACCGTACTAGCAGCGCGCCAAATGCACTACTCCATACCCAGCCCGTTATTTCCAGGAAGCATAGCAACATCTGTCCATGTTATATGGTATCCAATGTGGTCCCGTCACCCAGGAAAAGCTCCCTGACCACTGGAATCTCAGTCTTACATTGACACCACCAGTGGCATTTAATTATTTATTTTGTCAACTTTAAGCAGAAATTTGTATTTACAAATAATGAAAAAAGCAACGTATATAGGCAGCAATGTTTATTGGGAAATGTATAAAGCCCTCTAAAGAGGCTTGTTCATATCAACCAATCAGCTTCTAGCTAGCATTTATCAAGTGCATTCTATAAACTGCTAGGTAGAAGCTGAATAGTTGCTATGGGTAACTTCTCTCTTTAGAAGGGTTTAATCATGTGAGTGGAAGTGCTCTATTCAAAGTTATAATAAAGAGCTGACACGGATTTAAGCCAGTGGCTCAATATTCAAGTGGTAGGCGGATATATTCCTACTCTGTTTTTTAATAATGAGCCCAGGCCTATCCCATGGTAATACATAATTTTACATTTAAGGCAAAAGCCTACAAGCATCTTAATACTAGCTCCACCCATTATAGCTGGCCCCACCCACTACAGCTCATGTCCCAGACATGTATGGCCAAAGCTATACCTACACCTTTGATCACCTCAATAAGCTCCTTACTCCTTTAGTAGACACAATCCGTGCAGTTCCTATTTCCTGCCTGTGGTATCGCTCTACTCTGGTGCTTCTAGTACACTCTGGTCTGTATCTTAGCAGTTTGATGCATCAGCTGAGTGTGCTAGAAGTACCAGAGCGTAGAGCGACACCCCAGGCAGGAAAGAGGAACTGCACAGTTAACAGGTGCAGGGTGCTAGAATGAACACTATCCCTGTATATCCCGTGATGAATAGAGCGAAGCTGCTTCGTACCACCATTAGGCGTTTGGAGTATATGCAAGGGCAGAGGTAGGTAGACTTTGGCTCCCCCGCTGTTAGTGAATTACAAGTCCATGGGGTAGATTTACTAAAGCCTTCTAAAAAGTGGTTGCTTTGGACAACACCAATCAATCAGATTCTATCATTTTCTAGAATGCAAAAGAGAAATGACAGCTAGAATCTGGTTGCTATGGGAAACACCTCCAGTTTTTATTTTTAGAAACTTTCGTAAACCTACCACCAAGCCTCTGGCTGGTAGGACATGGTAGAACTTGTTCCTCAACAACTGGAGCATCACAAAATGCTTCGATCTGCTTTACAGATTCCTAGAATATGAAGCAATCCCTGCTGAAGACCTGTATGACCCTCTGACCACATCAGTAATGGAGAATTGAATCTACTACATTACCTATTATGGACCTTGAGATAATATTTGCTGAGAAACCTTTTCTGACATACGGGACACTCCACCGGGTTATTGGAATGCCTCTTGTTCTTTAGATCTCCATCCAGTGCGGCATCATTAGCAGAAGGTTCCAATGGAACAAGCTTCTTGGGCGCGCATATCCTTCGTTTGGAGTTTGGGATCTTCCGTTCTAGAACATAGTCTTCGTCTAGATCATCCTGAATATAGTCGGTGTCCTCTGCTATGACATCATGGATCTGGTCTACCTCCAAGTCCCACTTTAATGGAAGAGACATTATATTATCTTTAGGGCCTTTAAAACATTACAGTAAGAGGACTTTTGCTGCAATTCTACTAAAGTTTGCAGTAGACACTTTCTTTTATTTGATTAGGCCTCACACTTGTGGTAACACTGATCATTAAAGTAAATTCTATAAAAAAAAACAAAAAAAAAAACGTAGAATTAAATATAAGGTGAACCACAACTACTTTGTGTAATTATAAAATAAAGAAAACAAATAGGGGGCGCAGGTTAATAATAATAGTGCATGATTCGTTATAACACACAGCTACTTTAGCTGCCCCTACAACATAGGCCTGGATATCTATATAAAATGATCCGCTGTGTCATAGGTAGTAGAAACACGCCAGCTGACTTGGCAATCTTTGACAAGGGTTGCACAAAATTTGATTTAAAAAAAAATTTAAAAAATTATAAACGGATTTATTTGATTTAAATCAGTTTTTTGGGGATTTAAATAGGATTTTTTTATTAAAGAAATATTTTAAGTAAACGTTTTAAATTCTTAAACGTTTATTTACATTTTTTTTTTAATAAAAAAAACCTATTTAAATCAAATAAATCAGTTTTTTTTTTTTTGTTTTTTTAAATCCAATTTTGGTAAAACACAGGACCGGAAGCTGACCAAACGGAGTGAAGTGACTAGCCTGGGTCTAGTTACCAGCCAGGGCCGCACAATCCGCGGTAGATACGTAGTATTGAGATCTGGGAGGCTTATCCGGCGAAGCTGGTAGACGTGCGGCACATTAGCTTCAAATATCGTCTATGCAGTGCCTTATAGGAGAAACAGAAGATCTCACTCTGCGGCACCTCAGTGAGGTCACAGCCCAGGGACTTTGCGCTGTTGCAGACCTGGTGGAGCACTGAGGGGCAAGTCAGGCTCAGGTACATCATGGCATATACGATCAATTGAAAAATATCCAGGGAAGTAAAGTTAGAAGAAAATCCTGATGGATGGTGGTCTTTCTTCCTATTAAGGGATACAGTGATGTATCTTATTTTCCAATTGTATGTTGCAATATGTAACATGATTGAAATATCACGGCTGTATTTCTTCCTTTTTTTCTTGTAACTTTACATTGGAAAATGTACAATCTTTGTGTCTTTTTGCTGTTCCTTTCTGAATTAAAAAATATTATATATAAAAAAAAAGATACAGTGACTATAATCCGTATGTCTACAAACTTTCTCCAGCATTGCTGGGAATACCCCTGCTTCTTGCCTCTAAATTATGAACCATGCACACGAATGCAATCAATCTATGCTTCTTGGTGATAACTCTTGCACCTGATGCTGAAATAATTATTGAAAACAGCTGGACTTGTATATTAATTTATTGTACATGTATTAATTTATTATTTATCTGTGGCCACAGAAATATATACAGTCAGGTGCATAAATATTGGGACATTGACAGAATTTTCATATTTTGGCCTCTATTCACCACCACAATGGCTTTGAAATGAAACAAACAAGATGTGCTTTAACTGCAGACTTTCAGATTTAATTTGAGGGTAATTACATCCAAATCAGGTGAACGGTGTAGGAATTACAACGGTTTCTATATGTGCCTCCCACTTTTTAAGGGGCCAAAAGTAATAGGACAAACTAAACAATCCTAAATCTAACTTTCACTTTTTAATACTTTGTTGCAAATCCTTTGCAGGCAATTACAGCCTGAAGTCTGGAACGCATAGACATCACCAGACGCTGGGTTTCATCCCTGGTGATGCTATGCCAGGCCTCTACTGCAAATGTCTTCAGTTCCTGCTTGTTCTTGGGGCATTTTCCCTTCAGTTTTGTCTTCATCAAGTGAAATGCATGCTCAATCGGATTCAGGTCAGGGGATTGACTTGGCCATTGCATAACATTCCACTTTTTAGCCTTAAAAAACTCTTTGGTTGCTTTTGCAGTATGCTTCGGCTCATTGTCCATCTGCACTGTGAAGCGCCATCCAATGAGTTCTGAAGCATTTGACTGAATATGAGCATATAATATTGCCCGAAACACTTCAGAATTCATTCTGCTGCTTTTGTCAGCAGTCACATCATCACGCCATGACACTACCACCACCATGCTTCACTGATGAGGTGGTATGTTTTGGATCATGAGCAGTTCCTCTCCTTCTCCATACTCTTCTCTGCCCATCACTCTGGTACAAGTTGATCTTTGTCTCATCTGTCCTTAGGATGTTGTTCCAGAACTGTAATGGCTTTTTTAGATGTTGTTTGGCAAACTCTAATCTGGTCTTCCTATTTTTGTGGCTCACCAATGGTTTACATCTTGTGGTGAACCCTCTATATTCACTCTTGTGAAGTCTTCTCTTGATTGTTGACTTTGACACATATACACCTACCTCCTGGAGAGTGTTCTTGATTTGGCCAACTGTTGTGAAGGGGTTTTTCTTCACCAGGGAAATAATTCTTCTGTCATCCGCCACAGTTGTTTCCCGTGGTCTTCAGGGTCTTTTGGTGTTGCTGAGCTGTCCGGTGCGTTCTTTCTTTTTAAGAATGTTCCAAACAGTTGATTTGGCCACACGTAATGTTTTTGCTATCTCTCTGATGGGTTTGTTTTGATTTTTCAGCCTAATGATGGCTTGCTTCACTGATAGTGACAGCTCTTTGCATCTCATATTGAGAGTCGACAGCAACTGATTCCAAATGCAAATGTCACACCTAGAATCAACTCCAGACCTTTTACCTGCTTAATTGATAATGAAATAACGAGGGAATAGCCCACACCTGACCATGAAATAGCTTTTGAGTTGATAGTCCCATTACTTTTGGCCCCTTAAAAAGTGGGAGGCACATATAGAAACCGTTGTAATTCCTACACCGTTCACCTGATTTGGATGTAATTACCATCAAATTAAATATGAAAGTCTGCAGTTAAAGCACATCTTGTTTGTTTCATCTCAAAGCCATTGTGGTGGTGAATAGAGGCCACAATATGAAAATTCTGTCAATGTCCCAATATTTATGCACCTGACTGTAGTTCTAATATATTATACCAGTCCAGATGGGCCTGTGTAATCCAAATATGATGTGATTTTATTATATGTAACTGAAGCTATTGTTAATTTTGCCACATATATAACTTCTAATCAGCAGCCTTTTTTAGCGCCCCTACTATATCTATATTTTTTTTTTTCTTTGTGTAATTATGTATAGTACTCTTAGTTAAAAACAGTTTGCATGGGAGCTCTAAATGGATTTATTCACAGGATAAATATACTGCAGCCGCAACTAACCAAGTGTCCAAGTTCTGGTAAAGACTCCGCACCAAAGTTTCCTAAATTTCATCTCAAATCTTACCTGCCAGGGCAGTACATACGTACCAATTATACATGAAGCCTGATTTTAACGAAATGACCAAGCGAATGTGCTTGGTCTGGCTATGAAATGAAGTCGATATTCCCTGCCAATCCAAGTGAGTTTATCAATAGGTCTGGTCAATGAAGCGTATTACCAAATCTAATGACGCAATCTTTGCTTTTTTTTCTGGGTCGCATTTCAGTGGTTTTGATTTACTGCTCTCCCTCTGCAGGGAAGTGGGGGAGCCGGACAATCCAGGATCTTCACATAGTCAGGACCTAGAACAGCACTGTGCCTGGTTTCTGAGTAGCACGGAATGCGGTCACAATTCCGGGTACATACAGCTACTGCAAGTCCTATGCTATTATATACCTGGTCTTATGCATTTATGTAAACGCAAGTGCTCACCCTCCCCCCAGGCTGTGAGAGCAGTGGTCAGCAGGTCATCACTAGCAGCGGCACTTACGCCTACCCCATGCTTGGGTGAAGCAGATTCCACCAAAGTTGGCATGCACAATCCATATGCTCAACGCAGTTTCGTTACCCTGGCTACACGCCCACGGGACGCTTCTCTTATGTGCAAATGCCCAGTAACACCCATTCTGCTGTCAGTGAGAGGTGAATTAGATGCGTAAGAGTCAAAGTTGCATTTATCAGCTACAGGGTTGCCTAAAAATTGGGAGAACCTTCAGTATTGGGACTTGCTCGTGACTCAGAATCAGGCCCTCTGGTAGTGCCAGCACTGGAGAGCTGTTCTAAGCCAAGCATGGATATTTACTTATATTAAAATATGGGGCTTTGAACAAATGAGTAGAATTGGAAATAAATACAAATATATTAAAACAAGTTGTTTTGTGCTAAAAAGGTTTCACTGCAAAACTTTGACTTGACAGAGAAAATATAGTATTACCGCAATATAATCCCCATCATCGCTGATACAGAGTCCACTCTTCTGTCCTCTCCTTTGCCGCTTGAACTCTCTACGTTCCACTGGTTCTGTACCAAGAGCTGGATTCTTCATGGTGGTTTCCTGGAAGGTGGAGACCTCCACGGTCCCTTGCAGCAGGGAGAGGCTGCTGTCCTGACCATTGCTTTGCTCGGAAGGCACTACAGTGTCAGAGAGGACATTGCGGAGCTCCGAAATCCCCTTTAACGCTCCCTCTCCATCCGACTCCTCTGCCTCCTTCAGGTGTCCATTCAGGGTTACCATTGTGCCGGACTCTTGAAAATAGTCTTCACTTTGATCTACTGGATGAAAACACTTGGGTTGGAACCTCTCGCAGACCTCCACCGCTTCAAAAATGCCAAGTTCCTTAGAAGCTCGCAGGACTTTGTCAATGTTGTGCTGAGAAAGAGCCAGCTCGCCTGTGTAGAGGAAGTCCAGGAGCAGACCCATGATTTCAGAGAACCTTTCATGAAGGATAATGTTTGAGGAGCTGCCATCTCCATAAAGGCTCTGGAAAAAGTGACTGCAACAAGCCAATATGCTCCAGTGGGCTTTAAAATGGAGATCGCCAACAACCAGGGTGGCATCGCAATATTGCCCATCCTCTCGCTGCTTGTTAAGGGCTTGCAACACTTTGACACTATGCTGGACAAACACATTATCCATGGTCTGCAGAAGGAAAAAAAGCATAAGAAGATGCAAAGACTTGTCACATTTAATTCCATAGGAAGTATAAAAACACATCAGGCCTAAATAATCTATCTGTGCTACCACGCAGACAATATTTTACATCAGGAACAGTATTATGCGATTTCCAGAGCGATTCTTAGCACTGCTCATCTAACTTACACTCGGTCATGCTTTCATACAGGATCAGATACAAAACAGTGGGGCAGGATTGGACATATAACCAATATAGGCATCAACTTAAGAAGGTGTTAACCAGGGGGGGGGTATATTTATCTCTATCCAGACATCCAAATGTTATCAACTTCTTAAATAATATCATTGAGGGAAATGCAAGAAGAAAATGGGGTATATTTACTAAAGTGCGGGATTTTAGAAGTGGCAATGTTGCCCATAGCAACCAATCAGCTTCTACTTAACATTTATCTAGTACCTTCTAGAAGATAATAGCTAGAATCTGATTGGTTGCTATGGGCAACATCTCCACTTATAAAAACCCGCACTTTAGCAAATATATCCCAATGAATGGAGAATCTCTCCAAGTACACAAAAAATACATACAATTAATATATAATTATTTTCTTTCAGGCATAGTTGACTTAGTTGTCTATAATACACAAAGTAAACCATTAAATATGACCATGCACTCCCTCAACAACACCCGGCCAAACACATCATCAAGCGCTTTTAGACATAACGCCACAAAATATGGTGTCACATCACGACTGGTGTAACATTGCGCCATATAAAGGTAATATTACAGTCACCTGCACATCAATAGTTCTGTAAGCAAAACTAACACCTGCTAGTCTTACTTATTGCTAAGGTAGGATGATAGCCACCTTCAGATTTTTCCACTTGTTGCCCCATTTGTTAACTGCTGGTAAAATCCTGCACATGTGTTTTAACTCATTGAGCCCAGATTAAGGTCATTGGGGAATGGGCAGGGAAGGCAGACAATAACCAGCCTGTGAAAAGAAGTCATGAGGGGAATTAATGGGGAAAAGCAGAATCAGACTGCCACCAAGCTGATGGGCTGTGTTGTTATAATACATAGGTGGCTGTACAGGTGCAGCAATGGACAATGGCCCCCAGAGGTGGGCTGTGTGGCTGCTCCCGGGGAGATCATGCTCGGTGCTACCTGGACTCACACACACACACGGCCCAGCCCCCGGCTACACACTGCGACGCCAGCTCCAGCGACAGCCTCCAGACTACTACTACAGTACAGCTGCTTCCGGCGGCAGCCAGCGATGGATGTGACGTCACTGGAAGCACGCTGCACAACATGTCGTCTCATGGGCGCCATCTTGGGTGCGGCGTCCTGTGAGGAATCAGGACTGTAAGAGCGCTATCTTTGGTTATATATGATTCATCCTGCCCAAATGAGCCATTCATACCTCGTACCATTTTGTACCCATGGCGCGTTGTGATGGTTGTCACAAACTTGTGTAGCAACACGACGTCCATCTTGGTTGTGGCAGGAAGATTTTTTAATTATTATTATTATTATTATTATTATTATTATTATTATTATTATTATTATTATTATTATTATTATTATTATCATCAATCATAGTTATTTGAGGCAACATTTTTGGAACATTTATTGGGAAAGTAGCAGCACACCTTTTCTGCGACTTTTACTATATAGTACTTCAATATAATGCACAACCTACGTTGAATTGACAGGAGTTAATATTTATTTTATCCAACATGAAAATAAGGAATGCAGTCCAGGGTATTGTACATACAATGCAAGCATCGGCCAGTGCTGCAGACAAAAATCACAGAGAAAATGTTCGCAGCTGCCATTTTCCCTCAAGATTTGCACATCTACAATAGAGTCTCTGGGAACACGGCACGGGCGCCATGCATACCTCCCAACTGTCCTCCTGATTCCAGCGGGAGAGTCCCGTTTTAGGGGCCCTGTCCCACCCGCGGGCCGCAGTGTCACGCGGACGGGGGGGAAGTTGGGGAGAACACTGTCACACCGCTGCTCTGACTGGATGACGCGCGCATGTGCGCATCATCAATATACACAGTGCCGGCTATGTTTGAGACTTTTGAAAAAGCATTTCAGGGAGATTGTGAAAGCAGCACCTATGAGCGCGGCGGTAAAGTGGGCGTGTACTGATATATCTGAAAGGCGTGTCATAAAATTGTCTTACATCCAAATGTAAATGAGCCCAAAAGCAGTTAGTAAGATCTATGTTTTTATGAAAACACCCTGATACATTACAGAAAATGCATGTAGCCATAGGGATCACTGTGCCTTATAACCAACATAGGGAAATTATACTAACAATTCCATTTGAAAGTAAATATCTCTGTTTATTTTTATATATAACATCTTCATATTGGGGGCAAAGTAGAATCAGGGAGATTGCTAGGCCCTTCAGGGAGACAGGGAGACTGCTACTGGTTCCGGGAGTCTCCCTGACAATCAGGGAGAGTTGGCAAGAATGCAGTAGACTCTGGCAGAAAGGGGGGTAGGAGCCAGCATGGAGGCTCCACGCGGGCCACCTACTCTCTAAAACCGCCCCTGGTCCTGCATTCCTGTGCGTAAGGTTGATTTTTACTCGCAGCCTCAGGAGCTGCAATGGAAAACTGCGCTAAATGCGGTATACGTTTAAGATGGCGGTGGTCACTATCCCGACATCTAGACTACAGAATCCCGGCGTGCGTTAACTAACCTATGCCGGAAGACCGGCGCCCGGCATCCTGACCGAAATGATGCCGGGCGCCGAGCGCAGATAGCCGCGCGGGGGGGGGTTTAGGTTTAGGGCTCCCGGGGGGGACTTAGGGTTAAGCACTCCTGCGGGAGGTTAGCGCTAGTCTAGGGGGAGGGAGGGTTAGGGTTAGGCACCCCCGGGGACAGTTAGGGTTAGGCACCCCCCCGGGGGACTTAGGTTTAGGCAGCGGGGAAGGGGGGGTTAGGTTTAGGCACTTAGAGGCACTTAGAGGGGGGATTAGGGTTAGGCACGGGGGGAGGTTATGGTTAGGCACAGTGGGGGGAGGTTAGGATTAGGCACCCTAAAGGAGGGTTAGGGATAGGGGGTACAGTTAGGTTAGTTCATACTTACCTTTCAGACGATCGGGATTTCCTTCCACGTCGGGCTGGCGCTGCCGGGATTTGAACCGTGCGGCCGGCGGTATTTCATACCGAATCTCTAAATGCAGCCTGTGGGGTTTAATGCGTAGGGAAAGCCATAGATTCCAGCATTTTATGCAGAATCTATGGCTTACCACATGTTACCCCATAGTTTACCGTGCTGGGAAAAATGCAGAATAATTGAATTGCTCCGGACGTGAAATCTAGAGCTTTTAGCGTGCGGCAAACCCAGTATCTAATTGGATATATATTTATTTATTTATTACAAGTTATTTATATAGCGCACACATATTCCGCAGCACTTTACAGAGAATATCTTACCATTCACATCTGTCCCTGCCCGATTGGAGCTTACACTCTATATTCCCTACCACATGCTCACACACATATCCTACCCTCCAACATGACCAGTTCCATTAGGTACAAAACACTCTGCTCCTGGACTTCCCACTTAATGTATGATTGCAGTCACCTGTGTTGAACTAGGTAATTGATGAGATGGGTGTTTCAGCACAGGTGTCTGCAATCATACATTAAGAGGGAAGTCCAGGAGCAGAGCATTTTGTACCTAATGGAATGGGTCATGTTGGAGGGTCTGACATACACGCTATGGTCAGTTTTGTGGGGAACCAATTAACCTACCAGTATATTTCTGGAGTATACCCCATAGTCACCTCAGAATCAGACTGTGTCTATATTAAGGGAAGAAAAATTGTTAAAGTACTCGTAGTTAAATACAGGTCGGTGGATATCCTCCTCTGATTTTTCCCTCACTGTGTAATAAAACATCAAGGTTCCTAAAGCCTCTGTCAGGTTGTGTCATTTATAGCTTGGTTAATAACACAAGAGTCTATTCACCAATCTATTATCGCTGCTCTGCAGATGGCCTCATGGGAGATTAGTCTCTATGCAGTATGATCAGGATCTAATCAAACTGGATTGTGAGCTGCCCATCCTCCCGTCACCCTGAGGGATGTACACCAATCTGTAATATTAATCATCCGTGCATTGTGCAAATCAGGAGCGCAGCTCAATAACCTTATCCGCTAGATGCAGGCTCAGCAGATATTCCTGTCCCTTCTCTTATAGAGCAGATGTCTGCACCTCTGCCTCTCTCCTGGTCTCTGTCTCAGACAAGGCGATTGTCAGGGGAGCCATATTTGTTTTCTTTCTTATTATTCTAATTGTCATCGTTAGGTCAGTAAGGAACCCTACACCTCATAAAGTTAAATTGGCAGCTGTCTCGCTTGGGGTTCAATTTCGCTTCCGTCACAGCTAAATTTAAGACAAGGAGGAACTTGCTGGAGCTTTCACTTATTTTATACTAACCGATTATGTAATAACAGTCAGTATCGTATACTGGGGCCTGGGCGTCCCTGATAAAGTGAAGGAATTGCTCAACTAAAACTTCTAATTAGCTGTATCGCTACGTCATGACGTCACAACTGCTGCGATTCTAGGCTGAAGCGTCATAGAAGCTCTGTGACAGAGCTCAGATCCAGAAGCTCGGACCAAAGGGCAAATCTGGGGTAATTTGTGGAGACTGGAGAACCGTCCCTGGAGTTGGGCAGAAGCGGGCTCCCCAATGGTTAAAATTAATGGGTGACTGAGTTGGTTCCCCCCTCTTTACCGATGCGCGCGGCGACTACCATCCTGTCCAACTGGTAGTTATGGCCCTGCCTCTAAACTTATATCAGCTAGGATAGCATTGGGCAGCCTAGGCCTTGTGTCCTGCCCTCTTATACCAATTATAGCACATTGAAAAACATCCTATATCACACTACCAGCATGTACCGGGAACTTATCCTTTAACCCTTGATAAAGCTCAACAGGAATCATTGAAGATTTCCTATATAGGGCAATTATAAACCCTGGGCATAGTAAACAGTCAGATTGATAGACTCGATAGACTTCTTTCAATTTGGAATATCTTTTTATCTAGTTTACTGTATTTCACGTTTATATTTTTATTTATTTATATATTTATCTCTTTTTCATTTGCCCTGTACTTTTCATACTAAATTAGACTAATTTGTTGTGTTTGTCCTGAATCAAAGTATCAATCATGCAGAAACTACTTAACAATCAAACAATCTCCCTTTCCAACGTTATGTCGCACATTAAAGTTGTTTTCTATTAGCACTAAATGTTTTTGCTACTACTGTTTGCAGGCAGGCTATCAGCCCAGCCTCCACCGAGAATAGGAGACCCCCCCTTAATGCATCCCCTATAAAGGTACTAACACACTCCCTATTTCCTTTGTTCGCTTACATTTTAACTCTTTAGCTCATGTATATCCACAAAACACTAGTCTGCACCTTCCCTCTCTTTATTTTATTGGGATGTTGTTCGTTTAATATTAGGACTGGTGGGGGTGGGGGATAGGTTTATTTATCAATAAGAAATAGGTCTGTTTATTTAATGACAGTGCTATGAACTTAATGTCAGGGCTGGTGGAGGCCTAATTATTAAACATGTCCGTCTTTGAGGGGAAGTAGGCCTAATTATTAAACTTGGGTGCTATTCATTTAATGTTGGTGTTGGATATGAGGAAATAGGCATATTTATCCAATGTTGACGTGTATAATTTTAGTGTTGGGCTGGTTGGAGGGAGGAGTTATAATTATTCACTGTGAGGGTTAATGATTTAATATCGGCTGGTTGGATGAGGGAGGCCTAGAGCATTCACTCGTCGCTCAGCTTCACAGTAGGTAAATGCAGTACTGTACCTATCTCTTTTCCAAACCATGCCCCAATATTCCAGGATCAGAACAAGCTGCTATGAAGTTTAAGACACCAGAAGCTGCGCCATATTGTCTAAGCTACAGGAATTCTCCTCAGGCAGCGCTCACTGCTTGTAGGCAGCATGTTCTCCCAACAAGAAGGGGGTACCAGCGTTACCTCTCATCCAGGGCACTAAAATGTCTACTTATGGCTCTTGTATATTATTCAGCACAGTATTACACAACATTTAATATGTATTAGCGTCAGATGTTATCTTTACTGGCTCTTTAAGCTGTCACACACAGGTTGGGTATGGATTGACGGCGGTCGGGATGCCTCTGGTCAGAATACCGACAGACAGCGGCATCCCGACAGTCAGAATCCCAACACCCATCAGGAAACAAGGTAATGTCTAACCCTAACCCCTACCCTAACCCTCCCTCCCCGATGCCTAAACCTAACCTCCCCCCCTAGTGCCTAAGCCTAACCTCATCCTCCCCACACCCTAATCCTAACCCTCCCTCCCCGGTGCCTAAACCTAACCTCCTCCCCTAGTGCCTAAACCTAACCTCCCCCACCCCGCACCCTAATCCTAACTCTCCCTCCCCGATGCCTAATCCTAACCCTCCCCCCATAGTGTCTAAGCCTAACCTCATCCTCCCCACATTTTAATCCTAACCCTCCCCCCCTAGTGTCTAAGCCTAACCTCATCCTCCCCACATCCTAAACCTATCTCTCCTTCCCTGGGGGAAGCAGTCGAGAAGCCGACGGACGGAATCCCGACCACCAGCTTCCCGACTGTCTAATCCCGGCAAGGGTTAAATAACAGACATCGAACTCCCAGGGGGGACTTAGGGTTAGGCACCCCCCCAGGAGGGTTAGAGTTAGGCTAGGGGAAGGGAGGGTTAGGATTAGGCACCCCCAGGGGGAGGTTAGGGTTAGGCACCCCCCCAGGAGGGTTAGAGTTAGGTTTGGGGAAGGGAGGGTTAGGGTTAGGCACCCCCGGGGGAAGGTTAGGGTAGGTACCCCATGGGAGACTTAGGTTTAGGCAGCGGGGAAGAGGGGGTTAGGTTTAGGCACTTAGAGAGGGGGCTAGGGTTAGGCACTGGGGGGGAGGTTAGGTTTAGGTATCCCTAAGGGAGGGTTAGGGGAGGGGGAGAGGGTTAGGGGTACTTACCTTTTTTAGCTGTCGGGATCTTCACCCCTGCCGGGCTTCCGATGTCGGGATTTGAACTGCCGGCCATGCGGTAAATCATACCGATCCCCTCCCCGGTGCCTAATCCTAACCCTCCCTCCACGGTGCCTAACCCTAACCTCGCACCGTAACCCCAACCCGCCCTAACTGGCGATACTTACCTTGGGGATGCCGTTGGTTGGGATACAGGGTGTCAAGAGCAGTAGGAGGGTCCTAGCTGCCCTATGCAGAGGCGGTTTAAGCTAAACAGTACTGGTGACTGCGCAGACCACAGGCACAGTCTTAGGTTTCCTGCACAATCACATCCCCTTGGTTGCAAGCACTCTGTACCCCCATCAGCGTGGGTCTCAAGTAACCATCACGGTGGGTTACCAGCTTCTGCTCTGAGACTACTCATCTCCCTAGATAAGGGAAACATTGCAAGAAGCAGCTCTAGTAGAAAAAAATAAAGCCAATCTCTTCCTTTTAATTCTCAAATCCTGACAATCGTATTATAGTGAAGTAAGTCTGCGTTAATGACAATAAGACACAAAGGGTTCATTATCAAAATAGTTTTATTTATTCATTATATTAGCTGTACAGAAAGTTTCACTTTAAACACAACAATAACAACAAACAAAAACATTTTATACTTTATTTTACAAAACAAAACCAATAGTGCAAGAATTGTGGAAATGTCTCTTTCCATCTCAGTGTACCAGTCCCCCCCACAGGAAATAAGGTACAGATGGATCTACCTTACTATTTTACATGGGCAAATATTGCCTAGAAGAAGTATAACAAGGCTTCATTCACACACACCTAAGGGAATATCTTTATAAAAGACAATCATTTTCATAGCTGGCAGTACTGTCTAAGTGTATTGTATAAATAACCCATCATACTCTTTGTATAGCGACTTAGAGAAAGCTATATTTTCATGCTGATTAATAGTAATGATACAGTGAGCATTCCTGTTGCTATGGATCCCATCAAGTTATTCTGAATCAGCTATGAAACTTATTGATGGAAACCGTGATGCCAGCAGTAACTAGGATGAGCAGCTCCACATTACGACTAAATTACATTTTCTCCTATATAACAGTTTTATACAGTTTTCGTCAAATTACAGCTACAACATGAACAGCAAAGAAGACTCTAATCTGAGGTTTAGGAGAAATATCTTTTTAGACACATAACGTGGAGGGGATTTGTATTTTTTTTTTAAGATATTTAATTAAAAAAAACAAACTTAAATTTTATTTATTTTTTTCCCCATTAGTAAGAGCCTTATATTAACAATAGAAAAGCTAACCAGATATTTTTTTCTCTATTAATCAATATGGCTCCCCCAAAAAATGTATTAAACATATTCGCGTAATTGTACTGTAACCAGAGTGACCAAAAGACATGTTACTATTCCCGAGAAGGATAATACAGGACAAGTGCCACCCTAAATGGTCCTGGACGGATATTTTCTGCTGGTGTGCCCTCCAGATGTCCCAAGTTCATCCGCATTAGCGCATGTATAATGTAGTGATACTTTAATCCCTGGCAGGGTCACAGCAGTCCGTTATAATAACACATGACATAACGTTATTTATAGGTAACGCATATAAAAATCAACTTTCTTAAATTCCATTAAAAAATCACTTTTTTACAGTCATGTTACAGTGATTGTCTGTGTCATAATAATGGTCTACCAAGGCCTCCATAGCTCTGTGTTACCTTCTGGGGTGTTACAGGTATCTCTCTGCAGTGAGGCAGCACAGTAGTGGAGATTGTGTTCAGCAAGTGTTTCACTTTGATGCCTGCAAATGTGTCTGAGTATTTTCCCTTGTGTGTGATCCGGGTTATGCAGAAATCTCATGGTCTCTTTCAGGCACATGTAGTATCCTTGGTAATATAAATCCTGCGCGTTCTGAGGATCTGCAAGCAAAATAAAATACAAATTGAGTAATACAATAAATGCTCCACAGAACCATTAACAAACGGGTAAGTGTGCAGTTCTAAGCCACCAATAATAATATACTGTATATGTGTATGTCATTTAAATGGTATGCAGATGGTAGAGATGGCTGGCTTTTATTGGTTGAATTAATATTTACAGAGTTTAGAAAGGGAACTTTACGCTAGATGCAATATCTCTACTCTATCAACTCAGTAATCACTTCCACAACTCGGGTTCCCAACCACGGTCCTCAAGGCACACTAACGGTCCAGGTTTTAAGGATAGCCATAGTTGAGCACAGGTGACTTAATTAGTACCTCAGTTATTTTGATGTAACCGTCTGTGCTTAAGCATGGATAGCTCTAAAACCAGGACTGTTAGTGTGCCTTGAGGACCGAGGTTGGGAATCACTATTAGTCCCATCAGAAAATGCAACATTAATGCACTACCTGCAGATGGCGCCATTTTCACATTTCCTATATAGGAATCCTGTAAAATATCTGGTGCACTTCTGCAAAAACAGGCAGATAGGGCATTAGAATTGCCGTATGCTCATTCACTTCACATTCACCAACAAAGTTTCTAATCCAACTTGTGATATTGAGCCATACATTATTTTTTTTTTATTAAAATGTTTAAATACATGATTCGGAATAAAAATAAAAAAGTCTTAGGGTAATTTCAGCGACAGGACCATACTAAGATAGCAGTTTTTAACATATATTATCTCAAAGCTTAGTATACATTTTTAGCTTGATAAGAATATTTTGGGGGAGATTCATAAAGCAGTGAAAAGAGTAGAGAGGTGAACCAGTGGAAAAGATGCCTATAGCAACCAATCAGCTTTGCGGTAGCATTTACAATGTTCACTCTAGCTCCGGCGGCAGGCAGGGCACCGGAGCTAGAGAGGGCAACCTTGTGCGTGCGCCGAATGCGCGCGCGTCCGAAAAGGGGGGCGTGGTCATGAAAAGGGGGCATGTCTATAAGACGCGTCCCCTTTTCGTCATACTTGGGGGCGTGCCCGGCACTTACGGACTTGCCGGGCAGCCCCCAAGGCCTGCAGACAGGGAGAATAGATGCCGGGCGCATGCGCCCGGCGTCTATTCTCCGGCGGTGACCGGGTCACCGCACATTTCTCCACCCGCGGGACACTGTGTCCCGCGGGTCAAGACGGCACCCGCAGGCTGTGAGGGCAGGGCGCTTTTTTCCCTCCAGAAGGAGGGCAGGGCGCCGCGCCCCGCTAAAACAGCCTAGCGGGAGCGCTACATTTATCATGTTCAGTCTATAAAATGATAGCTAGAAGCTGATTGGTTGATAGGGCAACTTCTTCACTGGCATAGTACGCCACTATTTACCCTGCTTCATACATCTTTGTCTCCAGATTTTGTTTTCAAGATTTCCGGATACTTTGAAAATAAAACGCTAAAGGCCCTCATTTATCAACCAGTTTTATCACACGCAAGGAGTTTTAAAACTCGTTGCGTATGATAAATGGTGCTCCAGCCAATCAGCTCCCAACTGTCATCTTTCATACAGATGACATTTAGAAGCTGATTGGCTGGAGCACCATAACTCGTTGATAAATGGGCCCCTCTATCAAAATAAGATCACTTTACAAACCATTTTATTATGAAATAAAATGGCTTTAATTCCTGTTAGTAACTACTATATGTACAATCATAATGTATACCTTAAGGCTAGTGTCACACATGCAACCAAACTCTGACAACAGCTAAAGAAATCCAGAGTGTACATCAGGAAAATGCACCAATTAAATGCTGCATTTCTATAGCTACAGAACACTGGTGCAACATTAGGCGAAACAAATCAATATTGTCATTTTTAGTATTGCTGTGTACTTCTGTCTCCTAAGACCCCTATTGGGTATCTCACCGTCCATACTGTGCTGTCTCTGTTGCTGGAGATAATTCACGGCCATTTCCAAAATATCCGCCTTCTCTAGTTTGGAGTGCTGGTGGTGCGTCTGGATGTCCTTGTCCAGTAACATCCGGAGCTGCTCGATGCTGTTATTGATGCGATCTCTCCTCATCTTCTCAATGACCGGCTTCCTTATCTAAAGATCAAAAAGCAAAGCATACTATTACATTGTTCATATCGGTTGGAGATAAATCTCTGTCCCTCTCTATCTTTGCAGATAGATAGATAGATAGATAGATAGATAGATAGATATGGGATGGATAGACAGACAGGCAGACAGACAGACAGATATGGGATAGATAGATAGACAGATAGATAGATAGACACTGTCTATCTATCTATCTATCTATCTATCTATCTATCTATCTATCCCATAGTCTGTCTGCCTGTCTGTCTATCTATCCCATATCTATCTATCTATCTATCTATCTATCTATCTATCTATCTATCTATCTATCTGTCTATCTATCTATCCCATATCTATCTATCTATCTATCTATCTCATATCTATCTATCTATCTATCTATCTATCTATCTATCTATCTATCTATCTATCTATCCCATATCTATATCTCATATCTACCTATCCCATATCTATCTGTCTATTAGACAGATAGATATGGGATAGGTAATTATGAGATAGATAGATAGATATGAGATAGATAGATAGATAGATAGATAGATAGATAGATAGATAGATAGATATGAGATAGATAGATAGATAGATAGATAGATATGAGATAGATAGATAGATAGATAGATAGATAGATAGATAGATAGATAGATAGATATGAGATAGATAGATAGATAGATAGATAGATAGATAGATAGATAGATAGATATGTATATACATATATATATATATATATATATATATATATATATATATATACATACACAATTGACAAATTTGAATGCAGCTTTGTTGGTACCTTATTTTTTTTCAATCCACCCAGCTGAGCTTTTTTGGCCTCTTGCAATATGTGGAGACCAGGAGCCATTGGGGTGCACCGCGCGTGGTGGGCCTGGAGTGTTATGTGAGCGTACAGTGTATAGTCACGGCTAAGCCCTGCACTGTATTTATACACATCAGCCCATGCTGACAAACAAGTCTTGCCTGCTGCACTTTCCCACACTTGTAAACCGTTGAAGGGAACAATGCAGATAATGAAAGTGTGCCTGAGAGGCTTGACCATAGCCCAGGGGGGGAATGGGGGAATGGGGACATCACCCCCTCCTCTGCAGAGGAACAGGTGGACTGGGTGTAGTTCAATTGTAACATGACTCAAATGAGACATTTCACCGTGGGAAAGCTTCAATCTCAGCAATACCAGAGCAGTTGTTGATTGCAGAGGCTGATTACATTCCTGTGGCACCTGTTTTCCGAATGTTACAGAATTGGAGGAGATGTACAGTGTGCACAACAGGCATTTAACCCCTTCTCGGCTCAATATAGAGATCATACTGACCCATACTGTCTGGCTGGCAGACCTACTGTATACGGGTGTTAGTAAAATCAGATTAAATACTTTTTATGCTAAAAGGGGTATGACATCTGTATTTAGACAACCTAGCTTACCACTGTTTATGACCGTACCACTTATACCACATTAGATGGCGTAAGCGGTACAGTCCCCATTGCCTGTAAGTGTGGCATAATTATCACTATGATACTAAACAAAATATGCCGCCGGCATTAGGTATCATTGTGAAATGGAGCCCTATAGAGTAGAAATTGAAGGTTCTCCCCCATGGTTTGGCCCAACGCTGTGTACACGGTGCGATCATTTAACATTTCAAAATCAAATTGGGATCTGCTGGATATTTTGCCACCTAGGGGCCGTATTCAATTAGTTTCACACCCGCTATACTTTTTCGCATGCTGGACTTTTCGCCTATATCGCGTATTTTAGCCACGGAAACTTATCGTGCGCCCCCCCCCCTGCTATTCGCCTTATTCAATTCCAAAACACGCGAAAACGCCACCCGGCAAATGCAAACCAGGCAAAAAGTTCTGTCAGAATTGGGGAAATCAGCCTGACACCCCCTAAAAGATGCACTAACATTGGGGATCAATGTACATGTTCCCGAATAGCCCTAATAAAGCTATTTGGGGTACTTAAGTTGTGTCAATTTCTTTTAATTAGTGTCTTTGCACAAGTGGTGAAGAATAGCATTAAGCAGTTTTTTCTGGTTAAAATAAGTAGTCCTGTCAAATTTGGGGTACTTGAAAATGGGTGTAAGCATGGTTTAAAGTCGCTAAAGTAGAGTTTAAAAAAACGTAAAAACGCACTTGAAGCAAGCATCTGCAATCCTAAAAACACCTCACCCATACGTGCAGACCCCCCAAGTTTTAAGTTTGTACCCCCACTTTGAACTTTTTCACCCCTTTTTCAAAGTGCTTTTTTTTGGGGTGTTCCTCATTTATATTTAGGTTTTTTTAACGCAGTTATCCTTTGGGGGGCTGTCCCAAGGGTGCTGAGTGTTTTCCCCACCTTTGCACCCCAAAATAGCGATTTTGCACTTTTTTCACCACCTATACAGAGGCAAATCTTTTTCGCCTATTACATTGCATTGCGTTTTCGCATACGTGAAAAGTGTTTTCAATTGAATACGGCGATACTTTTCCGACTACTAAAAGTCGCAATCGGCGATATTTTTTTGCGGATCTCGGCTTTTCGCATCTAATGGAATACGGGCCTATGCTGGAATGTGGTCTGCTGGCTACACTGACTGGTTGGCACATCAACTTGTAAATCTGGAGCTGGTTAGGTATAATGTGATCCAGTGGGGTTGCTGAATTGTGCCATTGAATGCCGGCCAAACACGCTACAATTATCGGGGCGGTCCGCCTAATATCGGCGGATCGCCCCGATAATTGTAGCGTGTGTGCGGGCGACCGAGGGTTAAATATTGCTCAGTCGGGCATGCAGGATTGTCCAGCATGCCCTTCCGATGCGATATTTACCCGGTAACTGTCGGCCGCATCGGGCAGTGTATGCCCAGCGCGGCCGACAGACAGACATTTCCTGTGTTCCTTCCTACGGAAGGAACAGGGAAATGTCTCCTCCCCCGGGGGCGGAGCGCGGATGTCGGGCTAATACACTGAGATTTCTCTCACAGTGTATGCCGGCGACATCTGCGGCTGGCAGCCGGCCAGATAAAATGTCTGTCGGTCTGACAGACATTTATCTGGCTGTGTATGCCCAGCATAAGTTGCCTCATCACATTTGTGTCCAAGACTTAAAATTAAGGTGGTCTAAAAATGGCTCTAGGCTGGACCTATTCATTCTCTCCACCATGCGCATTACCAGTCACACTCCTAAAGGCACAAACATTGGTGCAGCTTGTCTATCTGAGAGCAGCTCACAAAACCAGAATGCCCATGTACCTACGCATGCATGAGTCACTTTGACAATTTGGCACTTACATTGTAATCTTCTGTAAATGAGCTTTACGGCCTGTGTACAGCTGATCCAAATAATAACTGATGTGTATGCTTAGGGGCGGATTGGTAATTTAAATTGGCCCCGGAAAAAAATTTGGGAAGTGGCCGGAGTTGGGCGGGACCAAGTCAACTGTAGATGGAGCATCCTTACCTACTATTAAAGTTTCCTGTCCGGGAGAAGCCCAAACATGTAACATCATGACGTCAAGCTGAGGGGGCAGGCCGCTGGCACCAGGCTGCAGGGTGTGTACCCGGGGCATCCGTGGGTAGCTCCGCGTGGCTCTACAGCAGCTCTACTGGCTGCAGCGTACAAGCGGAATGCAGGTGCCACTGGGCAGCGATGATGCCAACCCCTAGAGCCTATGCCCTGTGAAAATGGGCCGCCATGCCATATAAATATGGATTCCGCCTCTGAATCAGACCCTTTATTTCTTTTGCCAACATGTAAGCGTAAGGTGAGTCTACCCCCATCTGTGCTTATCCAAAATAATGATGTCAGAGGTCTGCTGCTAGCTGCTGTGGAACTACAAGTTCCAGCATGCATTACTAACTCATGTAGTCCGATAGCAGCCGGGGACAGGGGCAAAGGTTGCCCGAGCCTGCACCAAGCTGCAAGAAAACAGAATAATTCTCAAAACTAACACATTTTGTTTTAACATGCAAAAAAGAAAGTTATTTTGGATAGTTGTTATCTCCCTCTGTGACATATTGGCACCTGCTGACTCTTGTTCATTGCATAATATGAGATTTATAATCTGGGAGAGGTTATCATGGTTCCCTAAGGCTGGCCATAGGCGCAACACTCTTCATATCTTATCATCTTATTATGGCACACAAGGGGCCTCATTCAGAGGTGCACGCTGCTGCATCCACTGGTGCGTCTGTTGGCGGAGCCGCGGCTGCGATAATACACAAAATGCTAGTATCCGCCACCCCTGGTGCAGTAACCAGCGTCTGGAGGTGCTCACACCCACTTTCAGCGACTCGGCACACTGTAACACCGCCGGTGATTCTTGATCGCCACAAGCAACGCACCATCGCGTCCACCATCAACACTTGCACTAGCACTATGGCAGCTGCGGTGTCTCTGTCTGATCATGGCCTCTATGGCTGCGACTCTGCGTCAGTGTACACCCGTGAGATGTATTTTTTTTGCGCCCACTTTTGACCACCTCCCAGTCACCACACGGATACGGCCATTGCTTTACAGCCCCATTTTTGATACTGTCTTTCCCGATGGCAATAGAATCGCTGAGCGTAGACTCAGAAACGCAGGCGCTGTCTGGGTTTTTAGGACTTTTTGCGCATGCGCAGTAGCAAATAATCGCTTAACTCTATGAGCATCGGCACTGCGTTGGAATAGTGGGCCTGATTCAGACCCGGTCGCGAGCGCTGAGAGCTCGCAACCAGGTCGATGGTGGCCCACAGCGCATGCGCACGACGGAGCCGGCTCCGTCGTGCGCATGCGCGAGACCCGGCTAGCGACGGGCAATCCGTCGATCTGGGTCTCGCACCAAAGGGGGCGAGCTGTCGATGTTGAGTGACAGCTCGCCCCCTTTGGTGGGCGGGCCGGGAGGTGGCTGCCCAAACGGAGGCGTTCCCATGAGAACGCCTGCCGTTTGGGGCTTGCTCCACTGACATCACAAGTGATGTCAGTGGAGAGCTTACGGCTCTGTTAGAGCCAAAAGCTCTCTGGGGCTTGCGATGAACGAGACCCTACCACAAGGTCTCGTCACAAGCCCGATGGTCACGATGGTCTTGACCATCGCGACCATCATCCTGGCCGCTCGCAATAGCTGTGGGTGGTCACCCACAGCTATGCGAGCGGCCAAGAGGCCGCTCCAAAAAAAAAAAAGCCCGGCCCTGATTCAGAGCGAGCGGCTCTGAATCAGGCCCTGTGTGCGCCTCTGAATTAGGCCGTATTTAAAAGAAAAAATAAAGAAAATGAAGAATCTCTTCCTACTTGTTGTCGTTTGATTAGAATACAGACGGTTCTATAAACATCAGTTCGACCGCGTCATATTAAAGTTTTAACCAGTCCCCATTGTACATCTGATTGTATTTAATCTATTGTTACAAATCTTACGAATTGGATCTTGAGATTGGATTTTATTGTCATCGTAAGAGAGATACGGCAGCATCTGATAAATCCCAGCGTCAATCTGCCATTCTTTATAGAGAAACTAGTGCTTTCTGTTAGCTAATATCTTTGCTTTCTTGAGAGTCACAGGAATCCTGCCTCCTGTTTAACTTCCTTTTCTTGTTTAATTAAATGCAACATGGAAATGTGCTAAGTAGTTTCAAGTACTTGGCATACAAATGTCCTGGGAGTATTCAAATGCATGCTCCACAATGTAGAGTTTGTCCATCACATAGGGAACTCTAGGGAGGTGTCAAACCAGAAAATCATTGTCACTACAATGCTGGGACTGATAAGGAGTTGGACGCATTTTGTGGCAAAAGCATAAATGTAGAAACCGTTCGTAAAAAAATAAAGAAATAGCTGCAAGGATTGCTCACTGTATGTGCCAGTTTTATGCCTGGATACAACAGTACTATATGTGCCAGTTTTATGCCTGGATAAAACAGTACTATATGTGCCAGTTTTATGCCTGGATAGAACAGTACTATATGTGCCAGTTTTATGCCAGGAGAGAACACTAGTATATGTGCCAGTTTTATGCCAGGAGAGAACGGTAGTATATGTGACAGTTTTATGCCAGGAGAGAACGGTAGTATATGTGCCAATTTTATGCCAGGAGAGAACAGTAGTATATGTGCCTGGGTTACACCAGGAGAGAACAGTAGTATATGTGCCAGTTTTATGCCAGGAGAGAACAGTAGTGTATGTGCCAGGTTTATGTCAGGAGAGAATAGAAGTATATGTGCCAGGGTTATGCCAGGAGAGAACAGTAGTATATGTGCCAGTTTTATGCCTGGAGAGAACAGTAGTATATGTGCCTGGGTTACACCAGGAGAGATCAGTAGTATATGTGCCTGGGTTATGCCAGGAGAGAACAGTAGTACATGTGCCAGGTTTATGCCAGGAGTGAACAGTAGTATATGTGCCTGGGTTACACCAGGAGAGATCAGTAGTATATGTGCCTGGGTTATGCCAGGAGAGATCAGTAGTATATGTGCCTGGGTTATGCCAGGTGAGAACAGTAGTATATGTGCCAGTTTTATGCCAGGAGAGAACGGTAGTATATGTGCCAGTTTTATGCCAGGAGAGAACGGTAGTATATGTGCCAATTTTATGCCAGGAGAGAACAGTAGTATATGTCCCTGGGTTACACCAGGAGAGAACAGTAGTATATGTGCCAGTTTTATGCCAGGAGAGAACAGTAGTGTATGTGCCAGGTTTATGTCAGGAGAGAATAGAAGTATATGTGCCAGGGTTATGCCAGGAGAGAACAGTAGTATATGTGCCAGTTTTATGCCTGGAGAGAACAGTAGTATATGTGCCTGGGTTACACCAGGAGAGATCAGTAGTATATGTGCCTGGGTTATGCCAGGAGAGAACAGTAGTACATGTGCCAGGTTTATGCCAGGAGTGAACAGTAGTATATGTGCCTGGGTTACACCAGGAGAGATCAGTAGTATATGTGCCTGGGTTATGCCAGGAGAGATCAGTAGTATATGTGCCTGGGTTATGCCAGGTGAGAACAGTAGTATATGTGCCAGTTTTATGCCAGGAGAGAACGGTAGTATATGTGCCAGTTTTATGCCAGGAGAGAATAGAAGTATATGTGCCAATTTTATGCCAGGAAAGAACAGTAGTTTATGCCTGGTTTATGCCAGGAGAGAACAGTATATATGTACTAGTTTTATGCCAGGAAAGAACAGTAGTATATGTGTCTGGTTTATACCAGGAGAGAACAGTAGTATATGTGCCGGTTTTATGCCAGGAGATCAGAGATCAGTACTATATGTACCTAGTTTATGCTAGGAGGGAACAGTAGTATATGTGCCAAATTTATGCCAGGAAAGAACAGTAGTACATGTGCCAGGTTTATGCCAGGGGAGAACAGTAATACATGTGCCAGGCTTATGCCAGGAGAGAACAGTAGTATATGTGCCATGTTTATGTCAGGAGAGAATAGAAGTATATGTGCCAGGGTTATGCCAGGAGAGAACAGTAGTATATGTGCCAGTTTTATGCCAGGAGAGAACAGTAGTATATGTGCCTGGGTTACACCAGGAGAGATCAGTAGTATATGTGCCTGGGTTATGCCAGGAGAGAACAGTAGTACATGTGCCTGGGTTACACCAGGAGAGATCAGTAGTATATGTGCCTGGGTTATGCCAGGAGAGATCAGTAGTATATGTGCCTGGGTTATGCCAGGCGAGAACAGTAGTATATGTGCCAGTTTTATGCCAGGAGAGAACGGTAGTATATGTGCCAGTTTTATGCCAGGAGAGAATAGAAGTATATGTGCCAATTTTATGCCAGGAAAGAACAGTAGTTTATGCCTGGTTTATGCCAGGTGAGAACAGTATATATGTGCCAGTTTTATGCCAGGAAAGAACAGTAGAATATGTGTCTGGTTTATACCAGGAGAGAACAGTAGTATATGTGCCGGTTTTATGCCAGGAGATCAGAGATCAGTACTATATGTACCTAGTTTATGCTAGGAGGGAACAGTAGTATATGTGCCAAATTTATGCCAGGAATGAACAGTAGTACATGTGCCAGGTTTATGCCAGGAGAGAACAGTAATACATGTGCCAGGCTTATGCCAGGAGAGAACAGTAGTATATGTGCCAGGTTTATGCCAGGCGAGAACAGTAGTATATGTGCCAGGTTTATGCCATGAGAGAACTAGTATATGAGCCAGGGTTATGCCATGAGAGAACTAGTATATGAGCCAGGGTTATGCCAGGAGAGAACACTAGTACATGTGCCAGGTTTATGCCAGGAGAGATCAGTAGTATATGTGCCTGGGTTATGCCAGGAGAGAACAGTAGTACATGTGCCAGGTTTATGCCAGGAGAGAACAGTAGTACATGTGCCAGGTTTATGCCAGGAGAGAACAGTAGTATATGTGCCAGGTTTATGCCATGAGAGAACGGTAGTATATGTGCCAGGTTTATGCCATGAGAGAACGGTAGTATATGTGCCAGGTTTATGCCAGGAGAGAACAGTAGTACATGTGCCAGGTTTACGCCAGGAGAGAACAGTAGTATATGTGCCAGATTTATGCCAGGAGAGAACGGTAGTATATGTGCCAGGTTTATGCCATGAGAGAACAGTAGTACATGTGCCAGGGTTATGCCGGGAGAGAACAGTACTATGGGTTGATACTGAGTGGCACGCAGTGTGGATGCTGCAGGCAGTTGGCTGATGTTGTATAATCTGTACATGCATCCTTATAGTTAGCGCACAGAGACGCAGCACAGATTTGGACGCAAGGTGTGTGAAATGCGGTGGGCGTTCCTGGGAGGTAGCAGGGGGATGGGTAAGCAGATGCTGACGTGTCGCTGTACGCGGATGCACAGACGCTCACACAGGATTAGATCAGTTTAATGCTGTTTTTTACATTGTAACAAGTGGACCACTAATCTGTAATATATCTTTAATACCTTGGTATTCAATTCCAAGGTCTTGCATTGCATGACCTGGTGGATAACCATCTGTTTTATATCATTTGTCCCAAATTGGGATTGTTGCACACCTGTCTAAGATATACCCCTGAAGAAGTCTCGTGGAGAGACAAAACGCGTAGGGTTTTAAGAGCAGTTAGGGTTTTTATTGTGAACCCACATTTCCAATCTGAGGGTACAGGGATTTTCCCATATGTGGAACATAACAGCACGTTGAAAACTATGGGCCTGAATCAATAAGGATCGCTATTCTGCTAGAACGCACACACCGCAGTCGCTAATATTAGCGGTGAAATGCAAATGTTTGCAATCGCATTGTGATCACAGCCTAACATAAGGACGCCCACTTCCCCTTACAGACATCCGTATACTTGGGTAACATAGCGAAATAATCGAGTAACATCGGACCCATACGCATAGTTAAAGGCAGGTCAGACCTCACTCAGTAATTGCTAACTTCAGCGCACGCTATGAGCCCTCAGGCTGCGTATGGTATTGCAGTGGAAAATTTATGCATTTCAACGCACTGGCATGCCCCCCACAAATGGCACTTCCTCTCAATTAATGTGCACGGGGTCGCGTAGCCTCTGCAAACTCTGCAGTTCTCATTGCTCGCACTGAATCAGGGCCACCCACAGCTTTTGCGAGCAGCCTGGCGATGGTCGCGATTATTGCGACCATCGGGTTTGCAACGAGACCCTTGTGGTAGGGTCTCGGTTCCCGCAAACCCGAGTGACCTTCCTGCTCTAATAGAGCAGGAAGTTCACTACTGACATCACGAATGATGTCAGTAGGGCCGCCCACAAACAGCAGGTGTTCCTTCGGGAACGCCTCCGTTTGTCCAGCCACCCCCCCTCCCCGCCTACAAAATGGGGCGAGCTGTCGATCAACATTGACAGCCGCCCCGTTTTGTAGCGAGCCCCGGAGCGAATGAAGTTCTCACTCGCTCCGGGGCTCGCACACGCGCATGCCGCTTGTGCGCACTGGCCGACCATCGACCCGCTTGCGAGCGCTATTATAAACACTATATGGTTTGATTGAACTTGAGCACCCTCGCAGTGTATTTTCTGGACACACATACAGTATATATATATATATATATATATATATATATATATATATATATTCATACATATACAGACATGCACACAGGTTGCATGAATCCATGATTTCTAGGAACAGTGACGTGCAGAAGGGTGAGATCTGCAGATCCTGTGAGTATGAATTAGTTGCTGTTTCCCACACAACCAGTCAGTGCATTAGCATAAAGAACAATAGTGAGCGCGGTATCTTGTCTGAGCAGAGCCGCACATTGATAACCTGTTCTGGCTTTCTCATCTTGATCAGGTGCAGTTTCCAAGTGATTGTAGATGGGAGATAAGGTGGGAGAGAAATGACTTTGTGAAGACAGCCATGAGCACTTTATTACGGGTCCTATTCAGCGCCCACACCCCAGAGAGCCCTCTGTTATTCATGTGCCCCCCCCTTAGTCTCCAGATAAGGAAATTCAATTAGAAACCAGTAGCCTTATAGCTCTCCAATATTACGGGTGGCAGCGTCTGTCTCTAGTGTAACATGTCAGACCACCGCACATTAATCACTAAAATTACACAATAGGCTTTGGTGAATCAGGGGCAGTAATGAACCTTTAATGCATAAAGTGTTATGTTAATCATACAGGTCTAGAAAGAGTGTGGCCTAGGGCTGCACTTTTCAGGCAGAAGTAACCTGGACTGTTCATTTCATCCATTTACCAGCCATCCTGTTTATGCCATGTACTATATTGCTATATTTCATGACATAAGTGACACATAAATATTACATTATATTGTATTTATTAAGGAATTAAAGAGGATATGTCTCCAGATTGGCTGTTTAATTACTTATTGCATAGTGTCTTCTGCACGGTGTAATAAGCAATAAAATCTTGGAGAGAGCATGTGAGCTAGCACATGTGATCTAGCGCACTCTCACACTAACTTGAGACGGGCTGTTGACATACACTGCGCTGTCTGCCGCTATACATCACTGATGGCACGGAAATGAGGAGAGCACACAGTGGGCCTGATTCAGAGCCGGACGCTATTTGCGCTCGCTCGTTCAGAAAAAGGGTCCGGATATTTAAATTGAGCGCTCGCTCTTTGCGGTCTGTTGACGCCTCTATGTCTGAGCGAGCGAACG
This sequence comes from Taudactylus pleione, assembly GCA_031769625.1. Classification (NCBI taxonomy): domain Eukaryota; kingdom Metazoa; phylum Chordata; class Amphibia; order Anura; family Myobatrachidae; genus Taudactylus; species Taudactylus pleione. The sequence continues at coordinate 6,500,397 of JAUIMM010000436.1, read as the reverse complement.
AAACATGCGCTCGCTATTTTGTAAAGACGCCCCCTGGCTGCTCGCATCCTACGTCATCTCCGCTATTTATTTGATTAATCGAGTACATCGAAAGGCGTCTGAACTGCTCGCAGTGCTTGTGGTTGGATTTTCCTACCGCAATCATGTGAACAGTTCAGGCTAAGAAACAACTAAGTGACGTGGTCGATGACGCTGCTTTGTTAATTATGCACACCATTAAAACGCCCGTTTTGACCGTTTGGCACGCCTGCGTTCGGATCTCCACTCCCCGTTTTCAAGCACCTTCCCCTGTTACCACCCACAAATGCCTCATTCTGTCACTCAAATTAGCAGGCACTCGCTATTTTGCGAGCGCTCGATTTCCGACCGCAATGACTGGTTGGCGCATGCGCATTACGACCCATACGCATGCGCAGTTGTGCGAACATCGCTCGGAGCGAACGAGCGGCCGCTTACGAGCGGCTCTGAATCAGGCCCAGAGAGCACAACCTAGCAAATGCTCTGTTTTTGGAACGTCCAGGAACTAAGCCTAGAATAAGATCTGCAAAGTAATTGTCTGCATATCCTGACATTGATTAGAATATTTCATAATGTATATTTTATCCTTCTGTCATAATTGAGATAAAACTGTTGTCCTCTGGTATCAGCCACTGTGTTTGAAAAAGGTTCCCTGCACTGTCTCTTAATCACTTAACTGACGAATTCTCTCTCCAAAAACCGCTCCGAAATTGGCGTTTTTTTTATGATTCAATTAGGTCAGGAACAGCTTTTTAAAACTTATCCAACACGATTTTCTAAAAAAAAAAACAACAATTTTTTAAGCGCTGTATAACATAAAAAGGGCAATTTTTATGCTATATAGTACTGTTGGCCATCGATGGAAACATCGATTGTGACCACAGCTACCGATGTTTCCTTAACATCGGTTGGGGGCTGCCATCTATATACGTGTGTATATATATATATATATATATATATACATGCATATATATATATCGATATCTATATATATATACATGTGTGTGTGTATATATATATATATATATATATGTATAAATATACACACATATATATGTATGTGTGTGTATATATATATGCACACACACACATATATATGAACATATATATATATATATATATACACACACACACATATATATATATCTATATATATACATACATATATACATATATATATGTATATATATATATATATATACATATATTATGGCCAGGGCTCTGATTTATTCATGGGGGTGGGGTTATCATCAATGTGGAAGAGGCTGCTGATAGCGGGGGTGGAGTGAGGGAAGGACAGCGCTGACAGCGCTACCTTCCCTGCCCGGCGACTGCTGCTAGCCGGAGTTGGAGGGAGAGAAGGACAGCGCTGTCTTCTCTACCCCGTCCTCTCGGCAGCCGCCAGGCGGGGGGTGGGTTCGCCGGCGCTGTGCTGACTGATCACTGCAGTGATCGGCCCACGGGGAGGGGCAAAGTGTGCAGGGGGACCAGGAGGTCCCTCTGTGATTGGCGGCTGCTACAAAATGATTTTCCAGCAGCCGCCCATAGAGCTTTTCTGACTGGTCGTATCAGATACGACCATGTCAGGGAAAGCCCAGTCTGGTATGGTCGTATCTGATACGACCATGCCAGGCAAGTGGTTAAGCTGGGTACACACTAGGTCGATTCAGCCGTCCCGCCGAACTATCTGACGATTGGTAAGTGTATACACACTTACCAATTCGTCTGCCCGATGTGCCGGACTTGACAACTCAAATGAGTGGGCATTTAAATCGCCCACTCAGTTGAGCTGTCAATCACCACAGGGTCCCTACAATCGGCAGATCGTCCGTACACACCAGCAGATCGGATATGTTTGTGAACGACGTAGTTAACAGACATATCCGCTGTACACACCCGGCAATGCACTATAGATATATCACCCGTTCAATGGAAGGGGCAATATATCTATCAGTGTGTACCCAGCCTCAAGTGTACCCACCCCTACTCAAGAAACAGATCCTGGCCATAATAAAAAGAAAACCGCTGAGTGCTTTATTTCAGTATCATCCTAAGGACTAACAGTCAGGATGACTGTGAGCAGGGGCGCCGAGAGGGGGGGGGGGGGGCAGCAGTTACAATTTAATCGGGCTCGGGCTTCCAGAGGGGCCCGGCGGGGGCCCTGGTCCGGCGCCGCCCCCACCCTTCCGAACCTCCTCCCTCCCTTGCAGCAGCCCAGCACACAGCGTGTGCTGGAATGCAGTGGGGGATTGCTCGATGCCTATGCCTGAGGGGGGGAGCGATCACACCGATCGCGGCCCCCCTGGCTTTGGTTGCACCGGGTTGAGAGGCTCACAGCGCGGCCCTGCAAAAGTATGTTTTTTTGGTAGTTTTTTCAAGGGGGCGTGGCCACGCCTCCCGTGATCTCATTCCCAATCGCAGTGGCTAGTTCGAGCATACACACTCCGAAGCATACGCACGCACAGATCACGACAATCGTCCGACTGCATGTGTCTTAGCACTTGCGATCCTTGCTGAATCAGGCCCTATGTCTATGCCCTTTACATCGCAGACCAACATTGGAGACCATGGACCTACGCTGCAGACGGACGATCGGGGGCCCTACCCGCTAGCCAGAATAGCGGACTGCTACTATGGTAGTGTCTACATCCCCTTCACGGAGAGGACCCTGACATCATCAGCCAGTGTCCAGCGTCATTCCCTACCATCCAAGTGGGCATAGAGGGGGAATATAACCATGTAGCGAGACCGCGAGGGGACAACTTACTTCTTTAAGTGGAGACAACTTACTTCTTTAGCTGGCCTTAATGGGCGTGAACTGTACTTCCGCCCTCAATCACGTCACTTCCAGGTCACTAGCATGAAGGGGAAATAAGCTCTATCCTACTACTATCCCCTTGAAAAAAATTTACAGACCCGGCCGGGGGCCCGCTAGCAGTCTGCAGCCGCATACTGCACACACATGCAGGACAGGCCCGGAGTATAGGCAAATGGCCGGCATTGCCTGCAGAAGCTGAGTAAGCAGCAGCCGCACTGCTGCAGCACTGGGGTGGGGGCGGGGCCCGGCTGCCTCATGACTCCTCAGTTAATTAAGTCAGTGATCCGAGGAGTCTGAAGTAAGCTGAGTGTCACGACCCTGTCTGGTTTTTACCTTTTGCCTGTTGACTTTCCACTGCCAGCTGTTTCCATGCATCTGTATGTGTGATTGCCTGGAGGATCTGCTCTGGTCATGCTGGCTGCTACACTTCTCTGTGTGCATTCCCTTCCACACTGATTGTCCACCTGAGCCTCCTCTGTCTGTGAGCATTGCTAGCCCTGATTGGAGTCACAGGTGTGGTTCTGATTCTCAGTGCTGCAGAGATGAATACTCCCTCTGCATGTTGTGCCTTCCACCACTCAGAATGCTACTGCCAGACCACCTGTCCGTATCCACCAATTGCTGCCAGACCCAGGGTATATATTTCCTCCCCTGATAGCATTCTGGGCCTGAACATCTCGTCTTCCCGTGGTGTATGGTTCATGCTGTTTCTGTATACAAATGTATCCCTGACTCCTGCTGACAGCAACCCCTGGCGCATCCAGAAAACCTGTTACAGCTATACCTGGCAATCCAGTCCCAGCCCGGATTCTGTTTGTCCCAGCAGGGGACTCCAGTCAGCAGCCCCAGGAGGGGGTCTCAAGTCTTGCACCCCAGGAAGGGGTCTCAAGTCTCGTACCCCAGGAAGGGGTTTCAAGTCTCGTACCCCAGGAAGGGGTTTCAAGTCTCCTACCCCAGGAAGGGATTTCAAGTCTCCTACCCCAGGAAGGGGTTTCAAGTCTCGTACCCTAGCAGGGGGTCTCAAGTCTGGCACCCCAGCAGGGGGTCTCAAGTCTGGCACCCCAGGAGGGGGTCTCAAGTCTGACACCCCAAGAGGGGGTTTCAAGTCCCATTCCCCAGAAGGAGATCTCAAGTCTGGCACCCCAGCAAGGGGTCTCAAGTCTGGCACCCCAGCAAGGGGCCTCAAGTCTGGCACCAAGTCTGGCACCCCTGGAGGGGGTCTCAAGTCTGGCACCCCTGGAGGGGGTCTCAAGTCTGGCACCCCTGGAGGGGTCTCAAGTCTCATGCCCCAGGAGTGGGTTTCAGATTCCAGTCCCCAGAGAGGAGTGTCGTGTACTACTAATCCTGATCATGGTTCCTGTTCACCATCTACAAATATCGTTCCAGAAAATGACAATCTCTTTGTTTGTTGAAGCTACTGTCTCTAGCTCCTCTGGACCCCTCCCAGTCCCATCAGTTGGTCCGAATACCGAACATCTGTCAGCTTCAGTTATTTTGACTCCATCAATCGGAGCTTCCTCTAGTCTCTTCCAGCCCTGCACCCGAATGTGCTCCACAGTCCTTGAACACACAGGATTCGTTGGATACTCCACCATGCATTTATTTTGATGGGGACTTATCTGAATACTATGCATTACTGAAACAATATTCTGCGATCATGGAAACAGATCCAACTTGTGGTATCACTCCCATCAACATCGCTAAGTTCCTTTTCTTTTTCTTCAGAGGTAAGGCGTTGGACTGGGTCAATCCTATCATCGAGTCCAATTATCCAATGCTTTTAAATATGAAGACTTTCAGTGAAGCTGTTATCAAAGAATTTGGTCCTAACCCTGTAAAACAAAATTCTAGCGAAGTTCTCAGTTCCAAAATATTGTCCAAACAGTCTGTTTGTGCTACCAAGAATTTGTCCTCCACTTCCCTGAAGTCCAAACAAGGTCAAGTTGTCAAGGGCCAACGTGCTGAATTTGAAGCATCCAAGGAAAGTGGCACTATAGAATCAGCATCCCTGAACGTGAGATGTGCGCCCACCTCCTTGTCCTCTTCATACTGCGGTACCTCCCAAAACACCATCAAAATGGGTCATGTTTTGCTTAGTTCCTCCCAGGAGTCCTATCAATGTTCAAGTCCTACTAAGCCTTCCATTTTACCTTTAGATACTGACTCGGAGTCTGAACTCGATCCTGCATATGATAACTCTCCATTCCCTGAAAACCATCTGTCATTTGACCCTGTCCTTTCCAGTCATGTATTTCCACAGGAGTCACCAGAGATCCCATGTCCGTTGGTTGGCACAAAACGTTCTCGCAGCAGAAAGAAGAATCGACGAAGGTTTTGAGCTATCTTCTTTGTAGACTTTCCACTCCAAGTACCCCAACAAATTGAAAATTGGGAAGATGTCTGAAGAAAGTTTTCCTTGGTGTCCGGAGTCCACCCATAAAGAGGGGGGTACTGTCATGACCCTGTCTGGTTTTTGCCTGTTGACTTTCCACTGCCAGCTGTTTCCATGGATCTGTATGTGTGTTTGCCTGGAGGATCTGCTCTGGTCATGCTGGCTGCTACACTTCTCTGTGTGCATTCCCTTCCATACTGATTGTCCACCTGAGCCTCCTCTGTCTGTGAGCATTGCTAGCCCTGATTGGAGTCACAGGTGTGGTTCTGATTCTCAGTGCTGCAGAGATGAATACTCCCTCTGCATGTTGTGCCTTCCACCACTCAGAATGCTACTGCCAGACCACCTGTCCGTATCCACCAAATGCTTCCAGACCCAGGGTATATATTTCCTCCCCTGATAGCATTCTGGGCCTGAACATCTCGTCTTCCCATGGTGTATGGTTCATGCTGTTTCTGTATACAAATGTATCCCTGACTCCTGCTGACAGCAACCCCTGGTGCATCCAGAAAACCTGTTACAGCTATACCTGGCAATCCAGTAAACCTGCTGGTAGCAACCCCCCCCGGTGCATCCAGAAAACCTGCTACATCTATACCTGGCAATGCAGTAAACCTGCTGACAGCAACCCCTGGTGCATCCCAAAAATCTGCTACAGCAATACCTGGCATCCAGATGCCCTGTTACATCAATACCTGGCCTGGGCTCTGCTGCTAGCCTTACTCCTGGTTGATCCCTGTAAACCTGCATCGTGTCACCCTGCCTTGCTTCCTGCTGTGGATCAACTCCTGCTCTTTTTACCTACCTACTACCTCCCTGAACCTAAATCCCAAACCTACCCATTCCTTCCTGAGCCTGTAATTCCCAATTATCCAATCCAGCCTGCACCTGAGTTCCAACCTTTGTCACAGCATTTCCGGATCACCCTGTTTAACCCTCGTTTCAGCATTACCTGATTTCCCTTCAGCCATTGTCATGTTATTCCAGTCCAGAGTCAAGTTCCTGTCATATCAGTTTTATCCACATTGTTCCAGTCCAGAGTCAAGTTCCAAGCTCATCAGTTCAAGCCACGTAGTTCCAGTACAGAGTCAAGTTCCTAGTTCATGAGTTCAACTCAACAAGTCTTCCTGCCGGTCCCAGTCCGGTTCCCCCACGTTCCTGTCATCTATCATCAAAGGCAGTTTTCACTGCTACACAAATCTTGCAAATAGAGCTATTTACGTCACCTGTGGTTAGTCATGCCGGTCTCCGTTGAATCCCGATCACCACCTGAAACAGGTAACTCGCAGACACCATTTGTGACACTGAGCTGTCTGCTTCAGAAACCTCTGATCACTGGCTGAGGGAACTGATGAGTCATAAGAAGGCTCCGCCCCCACCTCAGTCAGTGCGGTGTTCAGCTTCTCCAGGGACCAGGGCAGCCAGTGTCAGGCATGACAGCAGCATGCAGAGCAGACTCTGAGGAGCCAACGGCCAGGGAGCAGGACTCTGAGAAGCTGCAGAAGAATGAAGCTGGCCCTGGACAACTTTCCCTTTCTAGCCAGTGTTATATGTAAATGTTGCCTGGGGAGGGAGGGGGGGCACAGTGTGGGTGAGATGAGGGAACAGGGGGCACAGTGTGGGTGAGATGAGGGAGCGCAATGAGGGAAGGTGAGGCACACCTCCAACATAAACCGCAATAAAGATTTTCTTGTGAACCGGCACTGCGTGACATCAAAGGGGTGGTTGAAGGGGGCTAGGTGGGCCCTGCCTATTTTGTCAGTCCCGGATCCACAATTTCTGATGGCAGCCCTGCGCGCGCACACACACACACACACACTTACACACACTTTCTCGCTTATTATATAGCTAATACGCAAGTCATGTTAATGAATGTATGAACTCCTGTCAATTATATCTGTACAAACAGTGAGTTCTGATGTCATATAACTTATAATCAGCCAGCTCTGATGTCATCACTTCAGGGTGATGAGGAAAGCTTGTGTATCCAAAATAATAATACACCCCCCAATTGTAAAGTATTATATCTATTAGAAGCCAAATTGGATTACTGTGACCTACTTCCATCGGCTCCTAATGATTTGTCCATCCGCTACGCCTCGTGACCAGCCGCAGTCACATAACTTGCGGTAGAGCTGCATGGGACTAGGTGTGTGAGCGCGAGAGTGTATAAATGCGTTTCTAAGTGTATGGACAGGAGAGATGCTGCGAGGGAAGGGCATCAGGCAGCTTTTCAGGGGCACCAGACACTGCATGGCCATGCTCAAATGCTTGGCCAACCTCCAGTACCAAACTTCAGCTGCTTTCTTGGTGGCCCTGGGCATGATTGACAGGAGTTCCCAAAGGACCACGTGCCTAGGGACCTCCATCTATCACTACCCAGCACTGCATAGAGAGTGTGTGTGGCGCACAACATAATGTACGTTTGGCATGTAGTCATGACTCCTGTGAGATTGGGATCCTTGGTAAATGTAGACCCTAGATCCTTTATCACCATTAAGATAGGGAATTATTCTATAAAACTGAAAATGGCATAAAGTGTAGAAAAGTATTTCTGAAACGATAAGAAAAGAAACATCAGTGCAGACTGTTACTTACCTGAGGCCCCAAACTGATCCACCAATACGGATGCCCGCCGCAGTTAGGGGGGACTGGGGCTAGCCCTGCTCCTGCTAGCAGCATAGTGAATGCAGTGCCCCCAATCTCACCCACGGGGGTATATTTACTAAGGTGCAGGTTTTTAGAAGTGGAGATGTTGCCCATAGCAACCAATCAGATTCTAGTTAACATTTATCTAGCACCTTCTAGAATATAATAGCTAGAATCTGATTGGTTGCTATGGGCAACATCTCCACTTCTAAAAACCCACACTTTAGTAAATATACCCCACAGTCTGGAGAGGCTCTCCTAGGCCTAGTTCCCAAGTACGTATTATTTTGCATTTATGTTTAACTGATATGATTCCTTCAATCAGAATTGGTGTAAGTTTAGACCTGTACTTAAAACTTAACCCTAGTGTTCAGAGGGAGATATATCAAACCTTGGATAAACAAAATGATCAGAGATAAAGTAGGAACCACTCAGCTCCTAACTGTCATTTTGCAAACACAATGACTGTACAATGACAGTTAGGAGCTGATTGGTTGGTACTTTGTTTCTCTTCACTTTATCTCTCTCCAAGTTTTGATACATCTTTCCTTAGTTTTATATAGTTGTCTTACGCTAAAAAAAAAAATCAATAAAGTAGAGACAAAAAGGTGTAATCGGAGTAAACTATTATAAATTACTTTTTAGGCCCAATTTTTAGTAAATATACCCCATACTGTCCTTGAGTTGTTTTCTCAATTTTCTTCAGTAAAATAATAATAATAATAAAAAAAAACTTCTTACACGGTGAGATGATCAACATATTATGACTACAAGAGACGCAAATGAATTTGAATAATTGGATTTAGATTTCAAGAAATGTGACAGAGACGGATGTTTGACATTTTGTTCCCAGCGTTGCACAATATTTATTCTCATACTCGAGGTTAGGACGTTTAGTAAGAAAACATGATACAATATAGCAGGGTGTAGGCAAAAGTTCACAGTCTAGAATACATTTGTCCTGAAGGTTAGTTGGGATTAAATAACAAATGTAATAACGTATATCTGTGTTCATGTGTTTGTACTTTGAGTGGGGTCCAAATATAAATGTTTTTGGCCTTGGCCTATAATGTTTTAAGGTTTGCCAGCAGTACAGGATGGCCGTAGCATTATACTGTACAGAACAGTTCTTATCTTTCTCTATATACAGTACCTTGCAAAAGTATTCATTGTCCTGCTGGAAGATGAACCTCCATCCCAGTCTCAAATCACAGGCAGACTGAAACAGGTTTTGCTCAAGAATATCCCTGTATTTAGCACCATCCATCTTTCCCTCGACTCAAATCAGTTTCCCAGTCCCTGCTGCTGAAAAACATCCCTACAGCATGATGCTGCCACCACCATGTTTCACTGTGGGGATGGTGTTCTTGGGGCGATGGGATGTGTTGGGTTTGCGCCAGACATAGCGTTTTCGTTGGTGGCTGAAAAGTTAAATTTTAGTCTCCTCTGACCAGAGCACCTTCCTCCATACATTTGGGGAGTCGCCCACATGCCTTTTGGCAAACTCAAATCGTGTCTTCTTATTTTTATCACTAAGTAATGTTTTTTTTCTGGACACTCTTCCATAAAGCCCAGCTCTATGGAGTGTACGGCTTATTGTGGTCACATGCACAGATACACCAGTCTCTGCTGTGGAACTCTGCAGTTCCTTCAGGGTTACCTTTGGTCTCTGTGCTGCCTCTCTGATTAATGCCCTCCTTGCCCAGTCTGTGAGTTTTGGTGGGCGGCCCTCTCTTGGCAGGTTTGTTGTGGTACCATGTTCTTTTCATTTGATGATGATGGATTTGATGGTGCTCCGGGGGATCATGAAAGTTTTGGATATATTTTTTAGAACCCAACCCAGAATTGTACTTCTCAACAACTTTTTCCCTGACTTGTTTGGAGATCTCCTTGGTCTTCATGGTGTGATGCCTTTTGCTTAGTGGTGTTGCAGCCTCTGGGGCCTTTCAGAAAAGGTGTGATTATACTGACAGATCATGTGACACTTAGATTTCACACAGGTGGATTTCATTTCACTAATTATGTGACTTCTGAAGGTAATTGGTTGCACCAGAACTTTTGAGGGGCTCCATAGCAAAGGGGGTGATTACATATGCACATGCCAATTTTCTGATTTTTATTTATAAAGATTCTTTTTTATATATATTTTTATCATTTCACTTCACCAAATTAGACTATTTTGTGCAAATCCATCACAGATTAAAACAATAAATAAATTACAGGTTGTAATGTAACAAAAAAGGTAAAAAGCCAAGGGGGTGAATACTTTTGCAAGGCACTGTACAATTTTATTCACCCTTTTTCTTCTTTTCTGAGCATTATAAGCTAATAGATATTAAATATCAGTATATAAACAGTGTTCAGTGAACTTGTCTCAGTCATACTTGCCTATTCCCAAATTTCGATGTGTTCCCCAACACTCCCAGATCCCGCCTACTTCCCCAGCAAAGCAGGGAGGATGGGTCGATGAGAATACAGTACTATTCGTGGTGAATGGCGTCATTAAGCCACCCTCATCAGCACCATGTATTTTACCCCCTCGAGATCTACCATATGGGAGCAGCAAAAAGTAGGTGAGTATAGTCGTGGTGCAAATTTTAATACACCAAGCTCCACTGAGACAGAATTGCTAGTAATACCATTAGATGCACCCAGCCAATAGCAAAAAGTGCCCCAGGAAATTATTTAGAAATGCTGCCAGCTATGGAAGTCAGAGTTCTGTAACCTTTATACTACTGGGTGTAACAGGGGAGCCCTGTACTGCTGGGTGTAACGGGAGCCATGTGCTGCTTGGTGTAACGGGAGATGTGTGCTGCTGGGTGTGACAGGGGAGCCGTTTACTGCGCATGTCTAGGACCAGTGCTAATGTGTTTGGCACCCCCTGCAAACTATAAATTTGCACCCTCCCTCCCACTTTTTATAAAGGGACAGCACGTGACTTTGGGCCACAAAAGAGGCGTGGTCTCACAAGGAAGGGGACGTGGCCACAATTTATCCCCAAGTCAAATTACACCACACAGTAGCACAATCTTATTCACATTACACTGCACATAGTGCCCCAGATTCACATTACAACACATAGTAGTGCCTCTTTTTCACATGCCACACAGTAGTAGTGCCCCTTATACACATAGTGCCACAGTAGTAGTGCCCCTTATACACATGCCACAGTAGTAGTACCCCTTATACACATAATGCCACAGTAGTGCCCCTTATACACACAATATCACAGTAGTAGCACCCCTTATACACATAATGCCAGAGTAGTGCCCCTTATACACACAATGCCACAGTAGTGCCCCTTATACACATAATGCCACAGTAGCAGTGCCCCTTATACACATGCCACAGTAGTAGTACCCCTTATACACATAATTCCCACAGTAGTGCCCCTTATACACACAATGCCACAGTAGTAGCACCCCTTATAAACATGCCACAATGGTAGTGGCCCTTAAACACATAATGCCCACAGTAGTGCCCCTTATAAACATAATGTTCACAGTAGTGCCCCATATACACATAATGCCACACAGTAGGGTCCCTTATACACATAATGCCACACAGTAGTGCCCCTTATACACAATGCCCACAGTAGTGCCCTTATACAAATGCCCACAGTAGTGCCCCTTATACACAATGTCCACAGTAGTGGCCCTTATACACATTTCCCCGCAGTAGTGCCCCTTATTCACATAATTCCCACAGTAGTAGTGCCCCTTACACATAATGCCCACAGCAGTAGTGCCCCTTATTCACATAATTCCCACAGTAGTAGTGCCCCTTACACATAATGCCCACAGCAGTAGTGCCCCTTACACATAATTCCCACAGTAGTAGTGCCCCTTACACATAATGCCCACAGCAGTAGTGCCCCTTACACATAATGCCCACAGTAGTAGTGCCCTTATACATTGCCCACAATAGTAGTGCCCCTTACACATAACGCCCACAGTAGTAGTGCCTCTTACACATAATGCCCACAGTAGTAGTGCCCCTTACACATAATTCCCACAGAAGTAGTGCCCCTTACACATAATGCCCACAGTAGTAGTGCCCTTATACATTGCCCATAGTAGTAATGCCCTTATACATTGCCCACAGACACACAACACTGTACTTCCCTGAAGCCCCGCTCCTGGCTCGCCGCCATCTGGGAGGTTCCGCAGGAGATATCAGTGATTTCCAAGTGGTTTACCTTTTTATAAATTGGGAGAAACAGCGATAACAAACTGCTTTCCGAGGCTAAAAAGCCACGAAAAGAGTTAAATAAACCCCACAGTCATATTATACGTGTACATGCTTTTATAAACGACATTATTTTTAGAGATACAAACTATCCATTGACCTGATTAAGCTTTATAATATCTAGTGCTGACATATTCTGTATTCGGGGGGTGTTTTTACCCTGGCCGAGCCCTAGGGCCTGATTCAGAGCTAGACTCAATAGCAGCCGCAACGGCGTCTTTTTATTCATCCACAAATGCATCTTTATGCTAATACCCTATGGCAGGTGCAATTTCTCCATCTGAACATGGCCGCAGGGCTCAGGGGACACAGTGGTTGGCCGACCACATGCCCACATCTGGCTATCCACCCCATTACCTCCCTGAGACGCCAACCGATCTGCGTCTTAAATGGATATTTACCAGTATGCCGACTTGAACGCACGTATGAGACCACACCACCCCTATCCATAAGCTTGGTTACATAGCCATCGTCATTATCACAGGGTACTTGGCGCAAGAGATCCGCATATCTCGGTTACACTCCCGCGGCACACCCTCACTAGACTTAGCATAGGTGCAGACACCCCATTACCACACAATGACGGGCATCGCCCGTAGTTGCGACTGCAACTGCATCAGCCCCAAAATGTTTAGGGCGACGATTAAAATGCGGGCGATGACCGCGACGTGCTGTTGAAACTGCGTCACTTCCCCACTGCCAATGTCGACAATTTTCCCTTGAACACAATAGAGATATGCAGGAAATGTTGGTGATGTTGGGGTACTGCATTGACAAATACTGTGGCTTTAGCACACACTTAGGGCCTGATTCAGAGGCGCTCGCTATTTGCAAGCTCTCGCTCTGAATCAGGGCGGATTTAAAAAAAAAAAAAAAGTCCGCCTCCAGGCCACTCGCATAGCTGTGGGTGACCACCCACAGCTTTTGCGAGCGGCTTGGCGATGGTTGCGATTATCGCGACCATCGGGCTTGCGACGAGACCCTTGTGGTAGGGTCTTGATTCCTGCAAGCCCGAGTGAACTTCCTGCTCTAATAGAGCAGGAAGTTCACTACTGACATCACAAATGATATCAGTAGGGCCGCCCACAAACGGCAGGCGTTCCTTCGGGAATGCCTCCGTTTGTCCAGCCACCCCCCCCCTCCCCACCTACAAAACGGGGCGACAGCCGCCCCATTTTGTAACGAGCCCCGGATCGAGTGAAGTTCTCACTCGCTCCGGGGCTCGCGCGTGCGCACTGGCCGACCATCGACCCGCTTGCGAATCTGAATTAGGCCCTTAATACACGTTTTAGGTACTTTACATTTTGTTTTAAGATATCAACTTATCGACCGCAAGTCGTAATATGAGGTTGTGTTTCCTGTGCTGACAGATATCTTATTACACTTACATGCTTACACAAGTAGCGCCTCTACTGAACATGTGCTACATACACCAACAACCAATTAAAGCTTTCATTTATTTATGAAAGGGTTCAAAGCATAAATTGTATCATCATAACTTCTGCCAGGGCTAGCAATTTGCACTCTTTAACTAGTACGGCTTTCATGTGCAAGGTGTTGTGGACAAAATATACAATCCATCCAGAGGTACAAGCACAATACAGACATTTACAATACACAATAACACTCACCACACAGATGTAATACACAGAAACCTCACCAAAATAACAAAATGCATTACATTGGTTCTCACAGAGAGACGTGCAATACTGAGATAGAAAGAGACTTTGGCAGGGGTACAATACATAACACTGGGCTTTCCTATACACAAAGTAATACAATGCACGAAGAACAATACATTGCACACAGATACACAGGGAGAAGGAGCTAGCACACAAACAATGCACCCAGCCTCCCTGCAAGGAGGGATTGTGCCTATGAAAGGGTATACTGACTGCATGCTGTTTTTAGTGCATTGTAATATGCTGAGCATTTCATAAATGAGTGGTGTTAGTGGACAGCACTGGTTAAGTCCACACATTTACTTATGTCTGTGTGATTAATTAGGCCCAATTCACAGTTGTACGCTATTTATTATTATTGGCTATGCCGCAGAGATGCCAACAATCTGGCTGCCCCTTCCGGGAGGGGGCAGCCAGATCGCCAAAATTGTGGGGCGTGGCCAGCTGTTGTGGGTGGAGCCACACACTAGCCCTGCACCGCTACACAATGCTGATAATCCGGGTATTGTGAAGCAGGGGGCGGGGCCAAAATGACAGGATTCGGCGTGAATCGCATCACAGGTCCCCACGCTGCTGGGGATTCTCATGTAATCGATGGGGGGGTGGGGGGCAGGAGGGGTCGTCAGCTTGCGGGAGGTTTGCCTGCCTTCCCGGGAGTCCTGGAGCAGCACCTGATTTTCGGGAGGCTCCCGACCAAATCGGGAGGGTAGGCAAGTATGCTATGCCGATGTTTTTCACAGTTGAGCGATTATCAGCCGCCTGGCAGTAGTCTGAGTCGCACTGTGCATGCGTCAAGGTACATTACCGTAGTCGCTTGCAGCGAGGATTTATTCCCAGTGTGATTGACAATCGGGGCATTTGAGGGAGGTAACAGTAAGCGGCGGCAAGGAACGCAGGCATGTCACGACCGTTCGGTGTTGGTCTCACCCTGCGACTGCGCACACGTACATAAGGAAAAGGCTCAGACATCTAAAATTCCCACATTCATTCTGCGGGACCATAGACTCATTTAGGACTGCAACAGTCACATGATCTGAATCAGGCCCTGTAATCCCCTGTCCTTGAGCTCACAGACCTTTGAACTCATAGTAGAAAGTTTTCTATAGCTGCCATGTTGCAAGCAGTAGTAGTTACCGTGCACTGCCAACCATCTGCACTTTACAACAGATGACTTAACTCCATGAGATATTGAAGTCTCGGCAATTGTGACCAAGGCCCCCCACTCTTGTACGCAGAGCTGGATCATACATTAGGCAACCCAATCTCCTGCCTAGGGTGTATTGGGATCTTAGAGGTGTTTTATTTTTACAAGCCTGGGGGGGAGGACAACCTAGTTCCGTGCCAGGGGCCCCATTTTGTTTTAATCAGGCTCTGTACCTCTGTAAATATCTTTAGATTGTTTTGTGTGGAGGTGTCGGCTATAGCTTTGTGCAATGAAAGCGAGTATATAATTATGTCACTTTTTTACAAGGCTGCAGTGTTAAGTGAGGATAAAACTAAACAATGCGTTTTACCGTATGCGTTTGAGTAACACTTTGCTTGAATATTATAAATTTGTTTAATTAATAATCTTGCTGTCAATATTTTACTTTTAATAAAGGAAGATGATTATGCATCTAGCACAGTGATTCTCAAACTCGGTCCTCAGGACCGCACACAGGTCCCGAGGAAGGTCACGTTTTCCAGGTCACCCAGCAGGTGCACAGGTGTACTCATTACTCACTGATATATTTTGAAAGATCCACAGGTGGAGACAATTATTTCACTTGTGATTCTGTGAGTAGACCAGGAAAAGATGCACTGTGTCCTGAGGACCGAGTTGAGAACCTGTGATCTAAGCACACAGGTTCTCAAACTCGGTCCTCTGGACCCCAAACAGGTCTTGTTTTCCAGGTCCCCTCACAGAATCAAAAGTGAAATAAATAGTTCCATCTGTGGATCTTTTAAAATGTGTCAGTGATTAATGATTAAACCTGTGCACCTGCTGGGTGACCTGCAAAATGTGATCTGTGTGGGGTCCTGAGGACCGAGTGTGAGAACCACTGATCCAGCATATTGGGCCTGATTTGGATGCAAGTGTAACAGCGGGCCAATTTCCAGCAGACTGCGCATGGTCCGCAAGGAGCATTCGCAAATTGCGCAGGCACTGCCCCAATGCATACGCGCTTCACTGAGAATACAAGAGCAGTCGGTTTGCTCCATGTGTGACCAGATCGCTTTGTCCCTGAAAAAGGGCTTTTCCTGGCGGCAGCAGGGCGGGTAATGCGCAGACCTACGGAAAAGATCCATCTCATGGGAGTATCGGAACACCCTGTCCCTGAAAATAGGCGTTTCTGCTGCTCTTAGCTCAGTACACAGACCCCACCCACATGTGTGACATCACAGATTGTGCTGTATGATAGATTGTGAATAAGCACAACACATATCCTAATATACAGCCTTCCCTATGATGATATACTGAGGCTCTACGCTGACAGATACAATACACAGCAGGAATGTGCATATAGAGAGCAAAGTACTATGCCAAGTCTAGCAACATGCAATACACAGAAACAACACACATAGGGGCACTTGATTAGGGGCAGGGGGTCTTGTTTTCCTCTGGACATCGTCCCAGCTGCATTCAGCTGCATTGCGTAGTTATACATTCAGAGGCAAATACCTGTGTTTCCCTTGAATCTCTTATGGATGCCTCTGAATACGCAGGGACACAAAGCACATATAAACATACACAGAGGGACACACAATACACTGACCTATAGCCAAGCACAATACATTGGAAAACATAGACATACACATCTTGGTCCTGTCATGCTGCCTCCTACTGTCCCTCATTATCCTGTGCACTAGTGCTGGTACCGTCATTAGCAGTTGCATAGAATCCTATAAAAAGAACAATGTCTCATAGAAGCCCCAGGAAAGTGTAAAGGGGTACAGACATATGGGTAAAACCTATATACTGAGTCTTGAATTTACAAACTTCACATTATGGGGCTGATGGTGAATTGGACTTCTCATTGATTGCGTAGTGTAAATACGCAAATTATCCCGATACATGGCCAAAAAATCTGTCTTCATGTATATACAGTATATGTGTATGCAGATTGGAGGGAACGTTGTAACATAGGCAAAGTACAATAAGGGCATGTTTGTATAATTACAAACATACTGTAAAGGTTCTGGTTTCCTGACTGTTGGTACAAACGCTGCTGGTGATTTGATGGTTGCCAGCACTGTCTATCTGATTGGTGGATTGCAAATGCCACTCTGAAGATAAAAGTGATTCCTTCGTTGCCCATGCATGCATTGTGTTTAATGTTATCGTGTATTACCTATTCCAGGTCAATGTAGTTGCAGCTTATTATTGAATTAGGAAGCACAACAATAATACTACATCCTGACCTTGCATATATACAAAAGTGGAAAACACAATAACAACAATACCTATATGTCGCTCCTTTGAAGACATTGAGATATACACTACTCAGAAACATATCATTGAACTGTTATTTATAATATACAGTCAAATAAAGGGAGAGAGTATACAAAGCATGCACTGCACAAATAAACATGCAATACACAGACACACAAGGCTGACAGAGATACAACACATAAGAGTGTTTGATAAGATGGGGGGTGGTGGTCCTTGATTTACTGCTACTTGCAGCCACCTGCATTACTTACTTACACATTCAGGGCCTGATTCATTACGGATCGCTATTGCGATGGCAGCTGCGATTACGTACGCAGTCCCACCACAAAAATATGCTAATGATTGCAATCGCTATGCCGTTGCAGCCTGACATAAGGACGCCCATTTTACCTTCCACACATCCATAATACTTTGCAAGTCTGAGAAACCATCGGTAACATCGAGTACCATCGCAGCCTCACTCAGGCTGATAGCGTGGGATCGATAAGGAATCAGGCCCTCAGTTTGTTTAATTAATAACCTTGCTGCCTATATTTTACTTGTAATAAAGGATGAAGATAGTTTTCATGCATGCATCTAGCATAATGGGCCTGACTATGATTCAGACTCCCGATTTCCAGCAGACCGCGCATGTGCCGTAAGGAGCATTCGCAGATTGCGCAGGCATTGCCCCAATGCATACGCGCTTTCACTGAGAATACTAGAGCAGTCGGTTTGCTCCATGCGTGACCGGATCGCTCTCTCCCTGAAAAAGGGTGTTTCCTGGAGGCGGCAGGGCTGGTAAAGCGCAGACCTACGGAAAAGATCCATCTCATGGGAATGTCGGAACACTCTGGGGTCGATTCAGATCCGGACGCTAAGCTGCGCTCTCTCACTGCCAAAAGGGGCTGGGTATGCAAATTCCGCTATCGCACTGTCTGGTGTAAGGACGCCCTCTATGTTTTAGAGAGCGATGGCAGAGTGAGCGCATGCCGGTATAAAGGCGCCCACTTTTCTTTCTTAACACACGTCATCTCCAGGAAGTGAATGATTAATCAGAACCATCGAGAGCCATCAGAGCTGCACACAGTGCTTGTGGTAGACCCTACCCCGCCGCAAACACTGCGATCACCGCAGGCTGAAATAGAACCAAGTGACGTGTACAATGACTCTTCCATGCTAATTATACACACCCACAAAACTCCATTTCGACGGCCAGACACGCCTGCGTTCGCAGCACCACTCCCCTGTTCACAAGCACCTTCCCTTGTTACCACCACAAACAGCGCATTCTGTCACTCAAGTAGCGTCCAGTCTGTGTACTACGAGCGCAGGATTCCCAGATGCAGTGACTGGTTCGCTCATGCGTATTTTGACAAATACGAATGCGCAGACGGGCGACAATTGCCCATAGCGTGCGTCCGCGGCTTAGCGTCCGGGTCTGAATCGGGCCCTCTGTCCTTGAAAATGGGCGTTTCTGGGCAGATGCTCTTAGCTCAGTACACAGACCCCGCCCACATGTGTGACATCACAGATTGATAATGTGCTATATGATAAAATGTGAATAAGCACAACACATACCCTAATATACAGCCTTCCCTATGATGATATACTGAGGCCCTACACTGACAGATACAATACACAGCAGGAATCTGCAGAATATGCATATAGAAAGCAAAGTACTATGCAAAGACTGGCAACATACAATACACAGAAACAACACACATAGGGGCACTTGATTAGGGGCAGGGGGTCTTGTTTTCCTCTGGACATCACCCCAGCTGCATTGCGTAGTTATACATTCAGAGGCAAATACCTGAGTTTCCCTTCCTATGAATCTCTTATGGATGCCTATGAATACACAGAGATACAAAGCACATATAAACATACACAGAGGAACACACAATACACAGACACACACAGACCTATAGCCAAGCACAATACATTGGAAAACATAGACATACACATCTTGGTCCTGTCATGCTGCCCCCTACTGTCCTTCATTATCCTGTGCACTAGTGCTGGTACCGTCATTAGCAGTTGCATAGAATTCTATAAAAGGAACAATGGCTCTCATTCAGAGGCGGTCGCAAAATGCGAGCAGTCGTTCTGAATGTGGGCGGCTGCTTGGGTTTTGAAGTGCAGCCTCCTGGTCGCTACCTAAGCTGTGGGTTACCACCCACAGCTTTAGCGACCGAACAGGTTGATGGTCGCGTTGGTCAAGACCATCGCGACAATCGGGGCTTGCGACGAGACCCTAAGGTTGGGTCTCGGCAACCGCAAGCCTCAGGGAGCTTCCTGCTCTGATCGAGCAGAAAGCTCCCCACTGACATCACTGCTGATGTCAGTGCGGCCGCCCACAAAACGGCAGGCGTTCCTTAAGGAACGCCTCCGTTTGTGAAACCACCCCCCCGCCACGCCTACAAAACGGGTCGAGCTGTCAATCACCATCGACAGCTGCCCCTCTTGTAGTGAGCGCCGGAGCGAGAGAATTTCTCTCTCTCTCTGGGGCTAGCGCACGAGCAGTGCGGCCGCTGCGCATGCGCAGGGCCTAAACATCGACCCGGTTGCGAGCGCTCAGCGCTTGCGACCGGGTCTGAATGAGGTCCAATGTCTAATAGAAGCCTCAGGGAAGTGTAAAGGGCTACAGACATATGGGTAAAACCTATATACTGAGTCTTGAATTTACAAACTGTATTATTGGGCTGATGGTGAGCTGGACTTACCACTGTTTGTGTAGAGTAAATGCACAAATTATCCCTATACATGGCCATAAAACTGTATTCACGTATATTTATGTATATGCAGATTGGAGGGAACGTTGTAAGTAAAATAAAACCATCTTTGCAGAATTGCAAGTATACTGTATGTACATCTGTAAAATTTACAGTTTCCCGACTGTTGGTAGTTGGTGCAAACGCCTCCTGGTGATTTGATGGTTGCCGGCACCACCTATCTGATTGGCTGATTGCAAATTCCTCTGTGAAGCCGACAAATGCTTCCTTCGTTGCCCGTGTATGTATTACGGTTAATTTGGGCGTGTTTTAGCAACTTATTTTTTGCACACGCGGTGAAGAGTGGTGTCTGCGGTATTAGAGAGCTTTTTAAAGTTGTATTCTTCCCCATTTGCAAATGCGTCTTTCACAATCAAAACATATGGGTGTAAGTGTACAGTATGTGACGTATGTCTGATATAAATCTGGCGCAGAGTCCGCTGGCTCCGATCTGCACGCATCTTGCGATATGCACACCTTTGCATATGAGCGTAAATACTCTATTACTCTGTGCTGCTTTTTTTTTAGCATAAATTACAACTAATAGGCGTCCAAATCAGCATTTTCTGCCTTTGAGATGCTTTGTGCCACTATTCACGGAATTTCTGATCCAGGCTGGAACCGGCAGAATTTATACCTGGTCAGTGTCCTTGCAGCTTATCACTGGAAGCATAACCGTAATGCTACAGTACATCCTGGCCTTGCATATATACAAAAGTGGAAAACACAACATCAATACCTACAGACACTCCTTTGAAGACATTGAGACATGCACTACACATAGACAAATAATAGAAGTATTATTTATAATATACAGTCAGACAAAGGTAAAGAGGTATACAAAGCATGCACTGCACAGATAAACATACAATACACAGAAAAAACACACATAGGAGCACTTGATTAGGGGCAGGGGGTCTTGTTTTCCTCTGGACATCACCCCAGCTGCATTGCGTAGTTATACATTCAGAGGCAAATACCTGAGTTTCCCTTCCTATGAATCTCTTATGGATGCCTATGAATACGCAGAGACACAAAGCACATATAAACATACACAGAGGAACACACAATACACAGACACACACAGACCTATAGCCAAGTACAATACAATGGAAAACATAGACATACACATCTTGGTCCTGTCATGCTGCCCCCTACTGTCCCTCATTATCCTGTGCACTAGTGCTGGTACCGTCATTACCAGTTGGATAGAATCGAACATTGTCTCATAGAAGCCTCAGGAAAGCGTAAAGGGATACAGACATATGGGTAAAACGGGATACAGAACCTGAATCATACCCACTCGCTAAGCTGCGTTTGCGCGCAGCCGTCAGATGCCTAAGTATGCAAATCCCGTGATCGCACGGCAAGACATCAGGATGCCCACTATGTCTTAACGTGCGACCGCAAGCCAGCCTTAAGGCGCCCACTTTCCCTTCGCAGCACACGTCATCTCCAGGAAGTATATGTAACAATCGGTAACATCGAGAACCATCGGAGGCATTCGCAGTGCTCGTGGTTGACCCTTTCCTACTTTAAGCACTGCGAGTGCTGCAGTGCTTTAAACAACCAGGTGACGTGTACAATGACGCTCCGTCTTAATTATGCACGCCCTACAAATGCCATGTTGACGCTCAGGCACGCCTCCGTTCGCACCACCACACCCCCGTTTTCATGGACCTTCCCTGTCACCACCCACAAACGGCAAATTCTGCCAGACAAACTTGTGGGCCGATCGCAATGACTGCTTCGTACACTGGGATGCATATGCATGCGCAGATAGCGAAAATCGACCAGCAGCGTGCGAACGCAGCCTAGCGAGCAGGTCTGAATCAGGCCCATAATTCATATCCCGGCTGTCGGGATGCCGGTGCACAGAATGCCGGCGCCAGAACCCTGACACCATTCAGTAACCTGGCACCAGCATCCTGACCACCGACATCCCGACGGTAAGTATTTGGGTTAGGCACTAGAGGCAGTGGCGTATCTATAATGGATGCAGTGTGTGCGGGGCCCCCGGGTCCAGGGGGGCTCCGCACCGCACACACTGCACCCATATTATTTTAGACTTACCTGTCCGTGGTCCCACGTCGGGTGTCTGCGCTGCTCAAAACACCGGAAAATGACCGCTGCGGCCATTTACCGGCGTTCTGCGCACGCTCTAGTACCCGGAGTCTACTAAGGCTCCGGTGGCTGGCTAGCCGCGTCAGTTGGCTGCCGGCCATCGGGGAGAGAGGAGGGGGCCCCGCACAGGGAGTGCACACGGGCCCCCTCCTCTCTTAAGACGCCCCTGACTAGAGGCACACGAGCAGGGCCCTCTTCCCTTGTCTCCTTTTCCCTCCCTCACCATCATCTACACCCCTCTGCCCTCAGAGGCACATAACCTTCAGTTTGAACCAGCGCTGCTTTTGTGGGCACTGCGGCTGCATATACATCAATGTCTGTGTAGCCTGTATCCCATGTTTTGCAGAGCTTTGTGCTGTAAATCTTTTGCACTTTTGTCATGTTGTGTTTGCACTGCCTCTGCTTACGGACTTTGTAACCCCTTGCAGCGTCATATAAATAAAGGATAATAATAATTAATAACTAAGAATTTTAGAAAGTAAGTCACAAATAAGTTGTCCTAGAATTTGTCCCTTTAAAATAAACTTTCTTGCAGCACAGATCGCTGTAACTTGTCATTGGGGGGGAGATTCAATTTTGCTTGATGGATCATGTGATGTGCCATTCGGCACATTGCGCCCGGCGACTTCTCAAGTTTTCCATCGCACCCCATAGAGTTGGGAGGGAAAACTTGCGATGTCGGCACTACAGTAAATGGCAGATATACTCGTAGCTTTGAATTGAATTCTCCCAGTGTTTTAAAACATTTACAAACTGCTCAGTGTTGCATAGGATCATTCTATAGTGCAGTATGGACAGCAAGGCCACGCCCTCTAGTGGCTGATCAATAAAACAGAGTTAGAGTTCCCACTAGTAGTTATAAAACTGGTGCCCATCTGGTGACTTGCATGCCACATGCTGTCCTCCTATACTCCAGCTGTGTCCGTGGCCTATGTGCAGTACCATTTAATTGCCTATGTGCATTTTTTTTTTATATTGATTTTTTTTTTTCCCTGTCTCTTCTGCTTCCTTTCCAGCCGCTTTATTGGCGAGGTCAGGATGATTTCTGAGGAAGGGATGGGGGTGGAGATAGTGGTCAGAGCAGGAAGAGAAAGATTGTGGTGAATATTATTTATGTTATATTATTGTACTACTGCATCTGTCATGTTATTGGGTAAAGATGTAACGTCATTGTATATAACTGGGCGTCACTTCTACCCATATTATTGGGCATTACTGCTGACATATTGTTGCCTGGTACTGTCCGGTATTTCATACTAATGTAATCAGTGATATATTGCATTAATGTGATTAAATATTAATCCTCCCAAAATTTTCCCTTCTTTAGGATTGATGGCTGCCTGAGTGACCCCCCAAAATCGAATAGGTTTCTCTGCAGCTCCAATATTATAAAGGTATTTTTTTTTAAATAATAATTTATATTTACTTTCATTAATTATCTTAATAATTATCTTAATAATAATTATAATAATAATAATAATAATCATAATAATAATAATAACATTTGCATATTAGAGATATATATATAAATATATATATCTCTAATATGCAAATGTTATTATTATTATGATTTGCATATTAGAGATATATATATATATATATATATATATATGTTCCACTTTAGTCTGGAGGTTGCCTAAAATTGATCCTGTAATTTGCTTCTGGACTCCCACCTACTTTATACATTATATAAAAGTTATGGTATTTTGTATTGAGCCCCTTTCACCCAGGAGTGCGTGTGTAAAGTATTCTGGGTTTAATGGAATAGACTCTAGGGTGAACAGAAATATTATTTAATAGTTTTTGCTGGCTGCCTTTCTTCGCCAAGCAATAATATCTCCTGCATTTGTTACTAGCCATAAAGGATCCCACTCGGCTCGTGGTTATGTAACTGAGTCTTGTCACGTAGAAGGTAGATAAAGGCACATCCTTAGCGACATCAGGCAAGGTATTAGAACAATCTCAATCAAACTGTTTTTCAAAATATATTTTATTTAGAGATTGTATCTGCATATATTATCATCACAAGGGTGCAAAATAAGCAAAAAATAAAATAAAATTGAATAAAAATAATATACTTTTCATAGAAAAGAACATTCAATTTCAGCACAAATACCAAGATCTCCTTTTGTAAAATAGGTAGAACATACAGTAAATGGTATAGATAAGAGATTAGGATTTCTGCCCTTCATAGAAGGGAAATCCCCTCTTCTGAATATAAATGTATTCTGTTTACTGAACACACCTACAAAGGATAAACCCATTCTTCACCTGTCTGCCCCTAGGCAGAAGCCTAAGAGCCTTATCCTGTATTTCAGATTAATGGTAGATTTAACAATATAAAGTCAGAACATAAAGGAATAATTGCGATGTTAAACTGCGGGTCTTATTTAAGTTAATGATGCAATGTGAATACATTAGCTGTGACCATAGCAACCAATCAGGGTTTAACCTATATTTTTTTAAAATCTGTGTTACAAATTTTTCAGATACAATCTAATTGCTTGCTATGGGTTCCAGCACATTTGCTCACATTGAGCTGTTAAATTTAGCAAGCCCCTATGTGGCCTAAACACTATAGAATATTCTTGGTCATTCCAATGCACTCTAAGACACCATCTACATGTAAAAAAATATATATATTTTTGTGTGTGTATAACGAACAACTTTAAAAATATCAGTATGGCAGGAATTGTAAAATAAAGTACCACACTATAAATATATTAAATCTCTGACGGACGAATATTCCATTTGCTTTGTGTGATTGGAAGACACCACATGAGAATGTTTTATAATTCTTTTGCATTTTGCAAATTAACTTCCTTGTCGGCACACATGGGGGCGCCATCACCACGGTCTCCACAGGTCTGAGGTACCGTACGGTTGAGCTGCCTGCTTGATAATTCCTTGGTTGAAAGAACTCAGAGGATGACGAACATTTTCCTTTGTTGACCTGCATTTTTGGGGGTCATTGCAGAGACCCAACTCTGTGGCCACATGTTTACTGGCAGGATAAAACTCTGCCTGCTTCGCAGACGTTGAAAAGGCTTCTTTGTACGGTGTCACAGCTATGATAGAAAATAAAGATATATTAGTTTTATTGCCATACAATTTGTATAGCCAAAACTGCATGTCTCAGAAGGGCTTTACTGACAGATAGGGGGAGATGTATCAAACTTTCAAGAGAGATAAAAAAAATAAAAAAGAATCATAATCTAGCTATCATTTATCTAGCACAGTCAAATAATTGTTAGAAGCTGATTGGTTACTATGGGCAACTTCCACTTTATCGCTCTCAAAAGGTTTGATACTTCTCCCCCATATTGTGGTACCGATAAAGAACACTTTTATATCCTTCCAGACATGAATGGTGCATACTTAAAGCACCCTTGTCACCTATACACAATATAGGCAGGCATTTTATGGGTACCTCAGTGTTGTCACCGATTCCTAATGAACTGGTAGGCCTCATTTATTGTATATTATAAACAAGTGCATATATATATATATATATATATATATACATATATATATTTATATTTGCACCAGGCACCTATTATAGAAAAACCAATGCTGTTTGGAATTCTCTGATTTGCTGGGTATACTGTCTTTATTTAATATCTGTAAACACCAGAGTAACTTTAAATTTAATTATATAGTCAGATCTTATCTCCTAGCTTCATGGGATGCTGTTTTGGCCTTGCTTGTTTGTATTAGAATTTTATGACTTGTATCTGGTGTGGGTGAGGGTAATGAGGGTGGGTGTAATCAGTGACTACACATGTTATGCTTAACTATATAATCAGTAGGTCACAAGGCGTTAGGCTTGTACAAGGCTGCTAGGTTTTATTTCAAAGTGGGTTTTTTCTAAGTGGGACTACATGTACAGCATAACTTAAAGAGTTAGTCAGGAGTTAAGCAGGAGGAAGACAGGAGGACAATATTTTAAAAGAACTCTCTATAACTTGGAAAAAAGCAAAGGATCTTCTGAGCTTCTGGAAACCCTGCTACTCAGCAACCAGCTTCCATTATAACCTGGCCCCACCTTTTGACAACACCCTGCTTCAGCATTGCAAGCAACTACCTGCTTACTAAACATTTAATACTTGTATGTTTGCGTTTCTTCTCTACATTGTTTAAATCATTCCAATACCACTGTCAATTTATCTTTATACCACTGTAGTATCTACCATTGTTTCACACCTATACCTTTTTTTTTTAATATATATATATATTCATACTTTAGACTAATTCTCAAGTCTTGCTACTTTAACAGCTCTACACTCCTTTTTTGGTTATAATTTACTATTGTAGTTGTGCCTTTACATCTTCCAGCACTGTTCTTTCTTTTATCTGATTTTGACCTTTGACCTGTACTGCTCCCTCATCTCAAACTCATTACTACTACTGACTTTTTCACCCCCAACCACCTCATCTACACGATGTCTCTTTTATTCTACTTCACCCTCACTCAGCCGCTACATTATTTTCTCCTCTACCACCAGTTTTCACCTCTTTTCTCCATCCATAGTCCCCTCTACGTTCTCCCCCTCCTCTGTCTCTCTTCATCACATATAAGTCTCTCAACTGCATCTCCCACAACTCCAGTATTATTCACTTCTCTTCCACCATGGTCCTGCTGCACCACCACTAAACCCTGCACCCTCTCTTTTCTCCAAGTTACCTATCCTCTCCCCCCCCACACCACACTAAACCTCCACCTGACCCACCACCTGCTGTCACCCTTCCTCATTCAGAAGCCAGCCACATAACCCCACACTCCTTATTCCCCTTCTCTAGATCAGTATCACCTCCACACTGCATCAACCCTAATAATCTCATTCTCCTCTCACCTCTTAACTCTGTCCCTCTCTCCTGTTCCCTCTGGAAAGCCAGTTTTGTCTATAATAAACTGGTCTCCGTTCATGAGCACTTCATCTGCAATGCCTTGATTCTCCTAGCCATCACCAAACCCTGGATTTACCCCTCTGACACCACTGCTCCTGCAAAATTCCTCCATCACTTGGCTTCCTGGCTCTTAATCTTCAAATGGGCCATCAAGACCCATTTCTTCCTCAATGCTTTCCAGCGCTCATCCTAACCCACTACTCTATGCTCCTTCCTCACTATCTAGCCCATCTGTGTCACCCCTGTTTGTCTGACCCTCCCCTCAGAATGTAAGCTCTCGCGAGCAGGGCCCTCTTTCCTCACGTGCTTCTTCTTGCCATACTTTTACTTTCATTCACAATGGCACCTAAAACTGCTTACTGACACCCTGCTGCTTATTTAGGTGTTATGCAGCATTGTTTATAAATCATGTACTTGCACTGCATTGTCTGTACTGTTAATAGCTGTTGTCTTGTGTGCTCATTTGTTTCTGTACTTTGTAAGGCGCTGCGGAACCCTTGTGGCGCCATATAAATAAAGGATAATAATAATAATAATAATAATAATAATAATATATATAGAACTCGAAGACGGCGGCACTCGATTCAAAAGATGTCAAAAGAGCAGGAAAAAATAGCCAACGTTTCAATATTTAATATATCGTCATCAGGGTACTGTACCCTGATGACAATGTATTAAATTTCAAAATGTTGGCTATTTTTTCCTGTTCTTGTGACATCTTTTGAATTGAGTGCCGCCGTCTCCAAGTTCTATTTGTGGGCCTAATTATTGGTACCTACGGAGGGCACCAAGACACTGTATCTGCATGGGAGTGCCGCCATAACCTGGATTTTTTATATATACATAGTGTAAAGGGTCATGGTACTACATAATGCATTTATTATTTAAATGTAGCCCTCCCCACTGACCAAAATGATGGTACCCTAATGTGAAAATAAAAAAGATTAGCTTGTTAATTGGCAAGTTTTCTTGTACTTTATAAAAGACTCCCGCAATCCACATCCCTCCATTTGATGAACTGCAAGCCCCAGCAAACTGTGCAACACTTGTCCAATTCTGATTAAATATCTGTTATTATAAATCCCTAAAAATCCTCTGCAGTCGGATGGGATTTGATCTTAACGGGTCATAAATACTTGGTGTTGTACAACAGGGCAGCGTAGGAAGTGATTGCTCACCTTTAGTGACTCGGTGAAGCTGCTGTCTCAGTAAGTTCACTGTCATCTCGAGGATGTCGGCCTTCTCGGGTTTGGAGGGGAGCTGGTGTTTCTGAAACTCCTTCTCCAATAACATCCGGAGCTGCTCAATGCTGCTGTTAATACGATCCCTCCTCATCTTCTCTATAACCGGCTTCCTCAGCTAAAGGGAAAAATAAATAAAACCATTAGGATGCACCAGCATAAGGGTCCGGAATAAAGTAACACTACATAATTATACTAGCTGCTCACTGTAATCATATATTTATGTGAATTTATATACTGTATGTATGTCTTATGTGTATCCAGTTGTCAGTTTTATCATCCTTCCACGCCACTTATAAATAAAAACGAATAACTATTTTAATAATAACTCATTTATTATAAATGATGGGAAAATTCATTTTTCATAACCATCTGTTCACATCTACTAACAAATATTTTCTCTATTAAAAATAATTTTTTTTTTAAATTTAATAATCTACCGATACCCTCATGAAGTACAAACACTAACTCACTAACATGCACAAAAATAATTAAATAGTGCAACATGATAACTGAAATATCCAATAAACCAACACATCAGGAAACAGCTAAAATCCTGAAAATCTCTGATGTAATAATGAACTACTAGTCAGGGCTCAAAAAAATGATACTATATGGACGAGAAAATTTAGCATCGAGCCACAGCAACCAATCAGCAGTCAGCTGTTTAACCCTCTAGTGCAAATGCCTGATTGCTGTGATTCAGTTAAATGCAATGTTATGATTCTAAGCAATGTAATGTAAGTACACGTGCCTTATAATTAATTATTTATGGTGCAACACTTTTTTATTTTCGAAAAATTCTGTTTTTCCGTTAAAAAAAAAATAATCAATCAGTATAAAAAAAACCCACTAATTTATCAAACTTTTTGGAATAATTAGAATTTATAAAAAAAAAAACTTTCAACTCCAAGTTGAAAAAAAATAATAAATAACTGAAACTATCTAAAAGTAAGCAATGTAAAGAAAAAATAATGTATATTTAAAAAAAATAATAATAAAAAAAATATATATATTTGTCCCAGGAACATAAAATGTAGGCAAGTTACATCTCCTTACCTTCCTCATGTCTTTCCCCATGTGGATCTCAGTATCGGTATCCTCCATTCTGTTATTATTAGGAGCCATGCTGGCAGTAGGATCCCAGTGTAAGTCCTTTGCTATGGTCAGGCAGGCAGCGTGTGTCTGAGTGCTAATAGGGAAGCCTCCCTTTATACCTCTCTATCTGCATAACAGAGTGTGAAGAGTTCCCTCTCCGGAGGTTCCCACACTCTGCAGCCAATCCCAGCACTTGCTGGGACAATGGAAGTGTGTAACAAGAGCGAGGCATCTGGAGCTGGTCATAAAACTCAGGAGGAAGAGAAGTGTGGGAAAGACTTATAACCCCAGAACCTGATGCAACTGATATCCCTGCTCTTCCTTTGGCAGCTGTTGTTATCATAACATTGACTTTTTTTTAGCTCATTAAAACTTAATATTATACTGTGGCACATGGCTCGCCATAAAGATGCGGCATGTGTGCTGGCCATTCATGCACGCTAAGTACAGTTGTATAACAAGGTATAATGGCCTGTGTGGTGCCACAGTGCAAACACCTTCAGAGCTTGTTACGTTCCTTGTACTTTGTATATCGTCAGATTAGTTTGCTGGGGGGAGTTTATTTATATTGTTATATTTATTTGCATAAAATGTAAGCTGCATTACAGACAGTTTCAGTTAACTTATATATCAATTATAATGCTGATCCCGGTAAATGTTAAAGACATACCACAAGTCCCCAGTTGTACTTTATACAAATATAAAGTGTGGCATTGTTCCTTTTATGGCTCTTTTAGGAGTCACCCAGTGTAATGGTGCCTACACACTGGACGATCGATAACGATATCGTTGTACGATCTCCCGGGTGTGCTGGATGTTCAATATCGAATATCCAGCACACCATGAACCCACCAACGATGGCCAACGATCGCGGGTCCCTATAGTAACCTGGTCAATATTGACCAGGTTGGCCTGCATGCATGGGCGATGGACAATACCGTTATCGTCCATACGTGCCAGCGCATCACAGGTCGCTGGCCACCGAAAAATGCACGATATGAACGATAACTATATGATCGATATCATTATCGTTCATATCGGCCATTTTAATCGTACCGTGCGTACGCACTATAAGGGTATGGTATTCCCTACTCAAGTGGTAATGCATTACTCACAGATTGCAAAGATAACACACTAACATTGCTGATCTCTGTAAAGGGAAATACACTTTCTGACAGATCGCCCGATCCAGTGACCCCAAACCGCCGATCGGAAGTGCCGACCTGCAGCCATCGATGATGTTTTGATCGTGATCGGCAAGTCAGTGAAATCTAACATGTAGGATTTCACCGCTGCGCCGACCCCAACGTCTGGGGATAGGCAAATCGCCACAATCAATTGTTAGTGTATGGGGGCCTTAAGCCAATAAAGTAACACGGCCACAGACTGTTCCAGACGTACAATCAGCGGGGCTGATAGAGAGCACCACACAGACAGACGCCACATCCTCGGCCACATTGCATGCTTGAGAACAGTTATGGCTTTCTGTCCTAATCTTGGTGCAGAAACTTCATCTGAAATCAATTTATCTTTGTGTACGCTCATCTATATAGCCTGAAATTCAGTCTCCATAACCACGACATAACCGAGAGCAAACGTATCCTAAGGGCATATGCCCCGATGCTGCTCTCAGACCTGTAAACATATGTCTCTATGCCTTGGTCGACCTCTGGTGCATGTGCGGCTCTCAAGATCGCAGGTGCGGTCACTTTACATGCGACTCTGAATCAGAAGTTTGAGGTGCCGCTGACCCAGTTATTCATTAACATATCCTGATACAGCGCACACGTATTCTGCAGCGCTTTGCAGAGAAGATGTGGTCATTGGCGGTTTAGTTTTAATTACCAGCATGAAATCACAGAATTGATATGTTATAGGTAATCTTCCATGTGAGCAGGAGTCCCGTGTCAGGCCATACATCGGTTTGACCAAATCGGTGTCTGATGGCACACTATTAGCCAATCGGGCAATGACTGCAAACATGGAAGTCCATCTGCGTTCACCGTCCGCCCCTGCTGACACCTGGTAAGACAATGACTGGAGTTAGACGTATTTTTAGGCCCATAAATGTTGTGTCCTGAGTCTAGTCAGATCGAAAAGGACCTAATTCCTTCTACAAATCTCAGTCTACTCTATAGTCACTTTTACTTTATATATAATCTCTCATTTTTAAAACAATGAAACACGAATGTTGTCAAAACACTGTCTGACAACTTTGTAAAAGTTTTTGGTTTTCCACCGCAGAATGCTTGGACTGATAACGGGTCTGCAGCTAGGTACTATTACTCCTACTTAGCATCACAATATCTAAATTTGTCTTGTTTTTAGGAGCGAACTTCCCACAGAAACCTTGCAAGTGGCCTTTGATCTTCTCCTTGTCTTTGAGGAGGAGTGAGCCCGAACTCCAGCCTGCCCCTCCTCCCCTCGCCTCGTCTGTCCCTGACACAAGTGTGTCACATCTCACAATACAATGTAAAGCACACTCTCATGTATAGGGTTATGCTGGTAGGCAGGATTTTCCCAGACAGACACTTTCCTCTTTTGAAAATTGTTTTAAAAGAAAAATTGCTCTGTCTGAGAGAGTTTCCACTACGCCATAAGGCTAAACTCACTCAGGTACAGCTATAGTGGGAGTCCGCAGAATCAGGATCCAAAGTGTCACTGTATCTTTTATTATGTCTATTATAGATGTACCATATATTTACACAGAAAGTGGGATGTGGTAAACATTTAAACTGTGATGTGTGATGATATATGGCATACTATCTATCTATCTATCTATCTATCTATCTATCTATCTATCTATCTATCTATCTATCTATCTATCTATCTAATATCTATATATCTCATATCTATCTGTCTATCTCATATCTATCTAGCTATGTATCTATCTCATATCTATCTATATATCTATCTATCTATCTATCTATTTATCTATCTATCTAATATCTATCTATCTCATATCTATCTATCTGTCTATCTCATATCTATCTATCTATCTATCTATCTATCTATCTCATATCTATCTATCTATCTATCTATCTATCTATCTCATATCTATCTATCTATCTATCTCATATCTATATCAATCTATCTCATATCTATCTAGCTGTCTATCTCATATCTATCTATCTATTTAATATCTATCTATCTCATATCTGTCTATCTATCTATCTATCTATCTATCTATCTATCTATCTATCTATCTATCTATCTATCAGTCTATCAGTCTATCTATCTCATATCTATCTATCTCATATCTATCTATCTATCTATCACATATCTATCTATCTATCTATCTATCTATTATTATTATCATTTATTTATATGGCGCCACAAATGTTCCGCAGCGCCTTACAAAGTACATAAACAAGTTTTAGGCAAGCGACTTACAGAACAATACAATACAGGACCAGGACATGGATAATATATATGGCTACATTAGTGACCACAACACCCAGATAAGCAACAGAGCATAAGCAGCCAAGTGTTAGGTGCCCTAGTGGGGAGTAAGAAGTAGATGAAAGTAAAGTAGGGAGAAGTACAAGAGGTTAGAGGGCCCTGCACATAAGAGCTTACATTCTAAAAGGGGAGGGGAAGACAAACAGGGGTGATATCTATCTATCTCATATCTATCTATCAATCTATCTCATATCTATCAGTCTATCTCATATCTATCTAGCTATCTATCTATTTAATACCTATCTACCTATCGCATATCTATCTATCTATCTATCTATCTATCTATCTATCTATCTATCTATCTCATTATCTATCTATATCTATCTCATATTCTATCTATCTCATATCTATCTATCTATCTATCTATCTATCAATCTATCTCATATCTATCTAGCTATCTATCTATTTAATATCTATCTATCTAATATCTATCTATCTATCTATCTATCTAATCTATCTCATATCTATCAATCTATCTCATATCTATCAGTCTATCTCATATCTATCCAGCTATCTATCTATTTAATATCTATCTATTTAATATCTATCTATCTCATATATCTATCTATCTATCTATCTAATATCTATCAATCTCATATCTATCTATCTCATATTCTATCTATCTATCTGGCTCATATCTAATTATCTACATATCTATCCATCTATCTCATATCTAATTATTTATCTATCTATCTCATATTCTATCTATCTATCTATCTATCTATCTATCTATCTCATATTCTATCTATCTATCTATCTATCTATCTATCTCATATTCTATCTATCTCATATCTATCTATCTATCTATCTATCTATCTATCTATCTATCTCATATTCTATCTATTTCATATTCTATCTATCTTTCCCATATCTATCTATCTATCTATCTATCTATCTATCTATCTATCTATCTATCAATCTATCTCATATCTATCAGTCTATCTCATATCTATCTAGCTATCTATCTATTTAATATCTATCAATCTCATATCTATCTATCTCATATTCTATCTATCTATCTATCTGGCTCATATCTAATTATCTACATATCTATCCATCTATCTCATATCTAATTATCTATCTATCTATCTCATATTCTATCTATCTAGCTATCTATCTATCTATCTATCTATCTATCTATCTATCTATCTATCTATCTAATCTATCTCATATCTATCAATCTATCTCATATCTATCAGTCTATCTCATATCTATCAGTCTATCTCATATCTATCCAGCTATCTATCTATTTAATATCTATCTATTTAATGTCTATCTATCTATCTATCTATCTATCTATCTATCTATCTATCTATCTATCTATCTATCTCATATATCTATCTATCTATCTATCTATCTATCTATCTATCTAATATCTATCAATCTCATATCTATCTATCTATCTATCTATCTATCTATCTCATATCTAATTATCTACATATCTATCCATCTATCTCATATCTAATTATCTATCTATCTCATATTCTATCTATCTATCTATCTATCTATCTATCTATCTATCTATCTATCTATCTATCTATCTATCTCATATTCTATCTATTTCATATTCTATCTATCTTTCCCATATCTATCTATCTATCTATCTATCTATCTATCTATCTATCTATCTATCTATCTATCTATCTATCTATCTGTCTTATGATCTCATATCTGAAGCTGGCCATCCACTATCCAATTTTCTGTCAGATATCTGTCCAATCTGGCTGGTTGGAATGAAAACCTGGTAATATATGGGAGCAAATGACAGTCGATGATTTGGTTTTAAACACTGAAAAAAGGAAAAAAATGTTCAAATTGGTTAAATTTGTGTGTTTTAATCAATTTGTCTGAACAACCATTTTTGTCTGTTTTCCAGTGTTTGTGAGCAAATGGACGATTGTAATTTGCTCCCTTATATTACCAGGTTTTCATTCAAACCAGGGAGATTGGACAGATATCTGACAGAAAATTGTATAGTGGATGCCCAGCTTAACTATCTATCTATCTATCTATCTATCTATCTATCTATCTATCTATCTATCTATCTATCTATCTGTCTCATATCTAATTATCTACATATCTATCCATCTATCTCATATCTAATTATCTATCTATCTATCTCATAACTAATTATCTACATATCTATCTATCTATGTATCTATTTATCTATCTATCTCATATTCTTTCTAGTTCATATTCTTTCTATCTCTCATATTCTATCTATCTATCTATCTATCTATCTATCTATCTATCTATCTATCTATCTATCTATCTATCTATCTATCTATCTATCTATCTGTCTGTCTCATATCTAATTATCTACATATCTATCCATCTATCTCATATCTAATTATCTATCTATCTATCTATCTATCTATCTATCTCATAACTAATTATCTATCTATCTATCTATCTATCTATCTATCATCTATCTATCATATTCTATCTAACTATCTCAGAACTAATTCTCTACATATCTATCTAGCTATCTATCTATCTATCTATCTATCTCTCTATCTAATATTCTAACTATCTCATATCTATCTATCTATTTATTTATCTATCTATCTCATATTCTATCTATTTCATATTCTATCTCTCTATCTATCTATCTATCTATTTATCTATCTATCTCTCATATTCTATCTAACTATCTCACAACTTATTATCTACATATCTATCTATCTATCTATCTATCTATCTATCTATCTATCTATCTAATATTCTAACTATATCATATATATCTATTTATCTATCTATCTATCTATCTATCTATCTATCTATCTATCTATCTATCTATCTATCTATCTATCTATCTCATATTCTATCTATTTCATATTCTATCTATTTCATATTCTATCTATCTATCTATCTATCTATCTATCTATCTATCTATCCCATATCTATCTATCTATCTATCTATCTATCTCATAACTAATTATCTATCTATCTATCTAATATTCTAACTATCTCATATCTATCTATGTATCTATTTATCTATCTATCTCATATTCTATCTAGTTCATATTCTTTCTATCTATCTCTCATATTCTATCTATCTATCTATCTATCTATCTATCTGTCTGTCTGTCTATCTATCTATCCTAGATTGTATGTGTGTGTCCGTGGACCCTAGTGTGCATGGACCCTAGTTTGTATGCCTATGTGTTGTGTGTGTGCGTGGACTCTAGTGTATATGTATGTATGCATGCGGGGACCCTATTGTGTGTGTGCATGTACCCTATTGTGTATGTGTGTGTGCAGTGGGGAATTTAGCCCAGGGCCGTAACTAGGGTAGTGAGACCAGTGCCATGGCACAGGGCACCACAGGGCAGGGAGCGCTGTTTGGGCCTGTCAATTTTCTGTTTGTTATCATTCTCACTTGTAGCTTCTTCGTATTTTATCCCCAGCATCTCCTGGCCTCCCCTATCTCTTCCATGGACCCTTACCCAAGAGGCCATGGCAATTTTTCAAGGGTGTTATATCCCTATTTAAAAAACAGGGTGGGCGCCAATGCTCTTTCTGGCACAGGGCACCAAATAGTCTAGTTACGGCTCTGATTTAGCCTAAGAGCTCCAATAGGGCAAGGACTGATGTGAGTGCTAAATACTCTCTGCACAGGGCTGTGTTATATGGTGGCGTTATATATACAGTATATAAATGATAACAATAAGATGATAATAATAAGAGTGACAGAAGTCTGCTTTGTGAACCCAGCAGGTACTGGCTATACGTGTGACAATACGTACTCTACTGGATGACCCATGACTTTACTATATACAGTATCTATTTGTTTAGTTGGTATGTTGAGAATATTCCTTCTATAGCAGTTACAGAGACATAAGTTGTATTTCCTTCAATGCTAATAAATATACCCTAATTATAACATAACGCAGAAAATAGAGGGATGGAATGAGACACTGATAGTGGTCTCTTCCTTATAATAGAATGCGGTGTAAGCCATGTGAGAACACAGGTGCTCGCTACTCTATCAGAGGACCGGGCTCAGGAAGTGCGAGCATCACCCCTGATTCATCAGGTTACAGCGCAGCTGTTATTATTCCCCTAGAAACTGCCATGCGAATAGGATTTATAAATATGTTTTTGTAGAACCAAACAATTAAATATATAACAAATCAGGCTTCCGCTGCATCATTCAAACTCAGCCCCATCAGGCTCAGAATAAGCCCTATGTGAACCCATCAGCTTGTACACATTAACATGTACCCCTAACCTATACACAATGGAGATCAGCTGCAAAAGTGCATATCATCTACCGCGCAGTACAAAGCCAGCTACGGTGGATGTCCGTGTGCCTTGATCTGCTGAAACCCTCCTAGGGCCTGATTATGATATTTATGCAATGCCGAGATTTATGCAGATCGAGCGATTATTTGCCATTGGTTAGGGTAGGCGAAGGGTTAGCCACCCCCGGGGGAGGTTAGGGTTAGGCACCCCCTCGGGAGGGTTAGGTCTAGGCAGCGGAGAAGGGGGGGTTAGGTTTAAGCACTTAGAGGGGGGTTAGGCACTATGGAGGGAGGTTAGGGTTAGACACCCCTAAAGGAGTGTTAAGGTTAGGGGGGGTAGGTTAGGTTAGTTAGTACTGGGATTCAGTCAGGAAACCGGCTGACGTAAGCCCGACAGCCGGCTTCCCAATTGCTTTATCCCGGCGAGGGTTAAATGACAGGCGTCTAAATCTAGACGCCTGTCATTTTTCCGATGCCGGGAGATCGGGATGCCGGGCGCCGCGAGCGGACAGCCGCGGGGGGGGGGTTAGGTGTAGGGCACCCGGGAGGGACTTAGGGTTAGGCACCCCCCTGGGAGGGTCAGGCTAGGGGGAGGGAGGGTTAGGGTTAGGCATCTCCGCGGGGGAGGTTAGGGTCAGGCACCCACCCGGGGGACTTAGGTTTAGGCAGCCGGGAAGGGGGGGGTTAGGTTTAGGCACTTAGAGAGGGGATTAGGGTTAGGCACAGGGGGGGAGGTTAGGGTTAGGCACCCCTAAGGAGGGTTAGGGGGTTTAGGTTAGGTTAGTTTGTACTAACCTATGGACGATCGGGATTTCCAGCGCTGTCAGGCTGCCACTGCCGGGATCTCTGCTTCTGTCGGGCTGATGCTGCCGGGAATCGAACTGCCGGCCATGCGTCAGCCGGACTTTCATACCGAATGCCTTAGTACTTAGCTTTAGAGCAGTTGGGATCTTCACTGGAGCCTATGCAAATGCTGGTCCCCTCCGAAGGCTCAGAGAGGTAGATTGGGAGGTCTCTGGAGTATCAATCAGCATTACTGCCCCCAGTTTTGTTTTGAAGTACAGGTGGAGTCTCCCATATCCAAATATTCAGAAACACGGAATATTCCGAAATACGGAATTATTTTGGCATGGCTTAGATAATGAAACCTTTGATTTTTGATGGTTCAATGTACACAAACTTTGTCTAAGGCACAAATTATTAAAAATATTGTATAAACTTACCTTCAGGCTGTGTGTATAAGGTGTATATGACACATAAATTAATTTCATTTCTGTACACAAACTTTGTTTGAGCCACAAAATTATTCAATATATTGTATAAAATGACCTGCAGGCTGTGTGTATAAGGTGTATATAACACATAAATGCATTTTGTATGTATATTTGGGTCATATTCCCAAGATATTTAATTATGGTATGCAACTATTCCAAAATACGGAATATTCCGTTATACAAAATACCCCTGGCCCCAAGCATTTTGGATATGGGAGACTCAACCTGTATTACAGTGCAATGTTCCATTGGTATGTCAACCAACACTCAAGAAAACAGCTTCAGCACTGGCTCCTACCGGATGTATACACTACATGCTCAACACCAGTGTTACATTTCTGCTTAAGCTAGGTGTAAAGGGGCCCATACATCTAGCCGTTATTGCAGCAATTCTCCGCTCTGTCGACGTTGGGGCCGGGGGATCGGGAATAGTCAACATAATTAAAAATTCCTGACCTGAAAGTGGTCAGATTCTGCCAATGTATCGTCAATCATTGATGTCTATGGATTGGTGGTTTTGATCGGCGATTAGCGGATCGGGTCTACATCGGCAGAACGGCGAATCGCTGTATGGGGCCCTTAAGAAATGGACACACTGTAAAATGATAGAGCTGAGCGCATCCTGCGTAAATTCGCATTGCGCATGCAATGGAAATGTCGATGCAGAGCCGAACGCATCTACACTTATGAGCAAAGAGATGGAAATGGCGTTCTCACATAGACAAATGGGTCAATTTAATTACCAGCGAATACATCACAGGTGCAAGTAAGCACAGCAATAGCCGCACTTTACGGCAGCTCGAACTCGCTGAAAACTGCTCACAGCCCCATAAGGCTCCAGGGCTAAAATGAACAAATTCAGGCCGTAGGAGGTGCGAGATGTGGTGCCATTGACAGCGTTTATTGGGCGTATGTATCAAAGCTTGATGTAAGATAAAATTGTGAGGTATATATGAATACTGGTGAATATAATAATTTTTTCTCTTGTATACTTATTTTGAGTAATAGTTTGCTTCCAACAGTGCGTGAAGCCAGTCTCTTTAGTAACATGCGATAATTAATAAATATGCCCTATTGTCACTTCAGTATGTTAGGTAATACCACATAATAGCCTGCAGAGGGCACTAATGCTATGGTAACAGCTTACAGGAGTAACTGCATCAGCTATAATTGCAGCATATAGGAAGGTATACTATGAGACCCATTGGGGAAAAAAACAAGACACTGCATTGCAGCTACTGGAGCACCGTTATATTATTTAGCGGGGGGGTCTGTAAGTAGTGGCTCTGACAGAGAGAGGTAAAGGGCTCATCCGCACAATCAGGTTTTTCAAAATGTATTTAATTACGAATTTTCACATTTAAACACAATGCAAGAAAAAGTCAAGTTAAATAATGCAGGCAAGGGATTCATTGAGCTTGATGGGACCTGTAGTTCCACAACCAGGGCTGCCATCAGAAATTGTGGGGCCCGGGACTGAAAGAATAGGCAGGGTCCCCCTCCTCTCCATTATTGAATGCAGTCTGTGCGCCCTTCCTTTTTATTTGTATTACCTCACCCCCCCCCTTATTGAATGTAGTCTGTGTACAGGCCCTGCATTTTCATCACCTCACCCACCACCCCTCGTTAGTGAATATATTCTGCGCGTGGCAGGCCCTGCATTTTTATTTTTATTACCTCACCCCCCCCATTAGTGAATTTAGTGAGCTAGTGAGCGTAGCAGGCCCTGCATTTTTATCACCTTTCCCCCTCCTGCCCCCCTGGTAGTGAAGTCTGTGAGCGGCAGACATCTCTCCCCCTCCGCCCCCGGGTAGTGACATGTGTGCGCGGAAGGCCCTGCATTTTTATCACCTCACTCTCCCCCATCCCCCTGCTGCCCAGACATTCCCCCACTTACCTTATGGATCCGGCAGCGGCTACTTCCTCCACGGTCCACCAGCACTGCAGACGCGCTCCTCTTCTTCTGCAGCTCACCCTACACTGGCGCGCCGTTACGCCACGCGCGCTGACGCCAAAACAAGCTCGCGGACCGGCAGCCAATCAGGAGCAGCCGCTACGGCCGCTCCTGATTGGCTGCTGTTCCGCAACCTCAAGTTGGCTTGCGGCCACCCTGCTTCTATCTCTCTCTCCCTGCATCATTTGCTGCTGCAGCAGCGCTGCTACCTGAGCCCCCCTCCGTCTACCCTCCCTCCGGGCCCGGGACTCGAGGCCCGGCGGTCCTCCCCTGATGGCGGCCCTGTCCACAACAGTTGGAGAGCCCCAGGTTGCCCAACTCTATATCGTGCAAAGAGATAAATAATTATCTACCGAAAAATAAGAAATTAAAGTAAATGACTTATTGGGGTAAATTTACTAAAGTGAGAGTTTTTAGAAGAGAGTGTTATAAGAGATGTTGCCCATAGCAACCAATCAGATTCTAGCTATTATCTTCTAGAAGGTCCTAGTTAAATGTTAAGTAGAATCTGATTGGTAGCTATGGGCAACATCTCTTCTAAAACTCACTTCTACAAACTCTCACTTTAGTAAATGTACCCCATTGAGTGTTCTAGCTCATCTGAAAAAGAACGG
Organism: Taudactylus pleione; assembly: GCA_031769625.1. NCBI lineage: Eukaryota > Metazoa > Chordata > Amphibia > Anura > Myobatrachidae > Taudactylus > Taudactylus pleione. Next base: position 6,459,482 of record JAUIMM010000436.1, on the reverse strand, counting down.
GATCCACCACCATGCCCTTTTAGTTAATGTAAATAAGACACTTGCATGGTACCCTAAGAGGTGCACATATATATTATATACTCAGATGAAGTCATGAAGTCATGAATATAGTTTTGACCTTACCAATGCAACCACAGCTACAGCGATGTGAGCACACCATCCTAGTGCTGGGCTTAGACAATGACCACTACAATCATTCTATGTCCTAGGACACATCCCGTGAAACAGCTGGGAAGCCCCCTCTAGTGCTGAACAAGTGTTTCTTATGTCACCTCTATGGTGTCTTCCTCCACCTCCATGATCTCTACACCGTGACATTGTGCCAGCCGTCAGCCCTCCTCCCCCTTCCTTGTTAGGAGAAGCAGACACTTACAAAAACTGGGTATAGGAAACTGACAAAAATGTGAGAGAAAATGAGCCACCACGTTCATAGACACGGCACTGTCTCTCCCAGCTTTCCTGCCATAGGTTTGTCGGGATGTAGTATGGAAGCCGACAGTATAAATGGCGACCGCCGGCTTCCAGACTTTCTAACCCCCGCGCCCGGCTTACTGTCGTTCGGTATGCTGGGCGTACCAAACGAAGGTAAGCCGGGCGCCGGGCGCGGGCAGCCGCAGGGGGGGGAGGGTTAAGTTTAGGGCTCCCGGGGGGATTTAGGGTTAGGCACCCCCCCGGGAGGGTTAGGTTTAGGCTAGGGGAAGGGGGGGTTAGGGTTAGGCACCCCCGGGGGGAGGTTAGGGTTACGCACACCCCCAGGGGACTTCGGTTTAGGCGGCGGGGAAGGGGGGGTTAGGTTTAGGCACTTAGAGGGGAGGTTAGGGTTAAGCACTTGGAGAGGAGGTTAGGGTTAGGCACCCCTAAGGGAGGCTTAGGGTTAGGGAGTAGAATTAGGTTAGCGATTCTTACCTTAGGGACGATCAGGATTTTCACCCTTGCCGGGCTGCCGCTGTCGGGATTTGAACCGGCTGCCATGCGTCCGGCGGTAATACCTACTACACCCGGTTTGTCCTGTCCAAGAAAAATAAAGGGTTTTAGTGAAGTGCAAAAGTGATGGCGCATGGCGTAAAGGTCGTTTTGCGATATCACATTATTTTCTGCATAACTGCGTCCATCGAGGACGATTCGGAGATGGACGGTGGTGCCGGGGCCATGATGATGCAATTGTAGTGTTACACATCCCTACTGCCCACCTGGCTGCCCCCTCCCCTGGACCCTCCTGGAGCCCCCTCCCAAGAAAGTCGGCCAGTATGGCATAGAAGATCCCTCTGCCTCCAGTGGCCCTCTCTGCGCACATGTGCAAATTCAGTTCATGCGTGCGCACTTACGCCCTGCTAGTGTAAACTTTCACCGCCAGTAACTAGTGGTGAAAGTGTAAGTGATAGAAATCGCGGAACGGCTGCTTTTCGGAGCTGCTGTCCCACAACAGGAGCAATGCTGAATTTCTCGTTACTATGGGGTCTATTTACTAAGCAGTGTTAGGAGACAGAGTGAAAAGTGATAAGGTGCCAGCCAATCAGCTCCCAACTGTCATTTTTCAAACACAGCCTGTGAGATAACAGTTGGGAGCTGATTGGCTGGCACTTTATCACTTTTCAATCAGCTCCCAACTGTCATTTTTCAAACACAGCCTGTGAGATGACAGTTGGGAGCTGATTGGCTGGCACCTTATCACTTTTCACTCTGTCTCCTAACACTGCTTAGTATATAAACCCCTATTTCTCGTTCTCGTTACTATAGTGTCCAACGCTGTAACTCGTAGATACTTAAGTATCATGGGCTAATCTATAGCGAAAAAGGGGAAATGGCAAATTAATTTGTTTTCTTGCTTTAACAGGTCAAACAACATATAATCAGGGGTAAGAAAATAATGAGTACAATAGAAAGGGAGCACGGCAAAACGATATAACAGTACTGTGCAGTATATAAGCTATGAGTGCTTAGTAACGGCAAAACTGTGCCTAGGCTGATCCCAAAGTGGGGAGACTTTTCCAATATGCAACTCCTTGTCTACTAACATTGTGTATCATTAATGTGGAACCCGTCCAAGGTTCGTTATAGACCCAACTCATTAAAATTCCAACAACAGCATTTCAATGTCACTGTTCTGTCTCTAACGTTTTTATACGCACAGTTCTTGATGCATTGTTCCGGCAGTAAGATGCAGAGGTCCACAGGGAGATGTAGGTATTAGGCCTTCAATGTTATAGCTGCCTGTAACATACTCTGTCTACCTCTGTATAATGGTAATCACTCTCCTGCCTTCCCTCATCTGTCCTTGGCCCCTCCTGAATGAGGAAGATGACGGCTCTCTATGGTTTGTACTACCTGTTCCTTCCTATGTCCATGTGGCTGGGTCTGATGGAACATGTCATTTCTCCAGATCCCAGTCACTGGCAGCTGACTCTGTACCCCAGAGATTGCCCATGTATATCCCACCTGACATCACAGGTACACAGAGCGCACGGGGATATGTAAGATTTCCTGTTAAGCCGTCCATACGCGTTGCGATACGCACCTTGCGACGCAACGGGGGATCCGACTGCCAACACGCGGTGCGATCGGGTGGCCGGCCGCCCGGTATATGGCACAGCCTCCCCCCCGCGCAGAGCACTGCATGGGATTGCACATCGCATCCCCAGATCAAATGAACCTGCAGTAAGATCTGGAGGTGCGATGTACAACCCCACGGGAGAGCGCTTTATCCGACATCGTGCCCATACACGGTACGATATAGCCGTGATATCGTACCAATCCGTCGGATCGGCTGCTTTATCGCGCAGCGTAAGGGCACCTTTAGGGACACTATTATGTAGATGAGGTGGGATTTTTCTAAAATGCTGCATTGAGTTGAGTCCGTAGAATATTTTTCCCATCTGCATTAAACTACATCCCAGCTGCCTGAATTCCACTGGCCGCTCAGAAGGCCATGATGGGGCTGAGTGTGAAAGTGTGCCTGACACAGGCCTGTGAGATTTATCATACGTACCATAAGAGGAAGCCGGCTGTGTAGCTCTGGTCCTATAGACATTAAACCTACTGACGGTTGTGTTTTCCCTTCCAGTGGAACAATGTCCCCTCCTGCCTCCTGCACTATATAAGTGTGCTGTGGTTCCTGATACACTGTAATAAGAGGTAAGATGTGAGCACTAGACTTCCTCTCCTCCCAGGCACGTGTGACAAGTCACAGCTGTGTGTGGGGCACACTTCCAGCACCATGGACAAGTGCCTGCAGTGCCATTAGGGCCTAACACCCTCTGTTGTCTGACCCAGGCTGTGATCAAAAGGGCACAAGGTGTGAAAGTGTGCTGCCCCGACAGGGTGCGTTCACAGGGTCTGCTCATCAAAGGATGGTGGTGGGGGGGGGGGACTGGGAACCTGGGACCTAATACAGGCAGACAGTACAAGTGCACTGCAGTCTAGAGACCAGTAGAGACTGATCGCCATAATACATTCTGTTGTATAGTATTTTTTCTATTACTATTATTTACTTTTACACTGCCTGGAGGTGGTAGAAACCAGCCATCAGTCTATACATTAAGTGTATGTGCATTTAATAGGAGAAAACACATTATTTCTGTGCTGTATGCGTATGGGCAGTATGGTAGTGCAATGGATAGCTTTGCTGCCACACAGCACTGATATCACAGTTTACATTCCAGCCAGTTCCCCATCTGTGTGGAGTTTGTATGTTCCCCACATGCTTGCGTGGGTTACCTCCTAGTGTTTGTGTGTGTGTGATAGCCAATATAGGGACTGATTCAGCAAGGATCGCAAGTGCGATACACATGCAATCGGCTGATGGTTGTGTTCTGCGTATGTGTACGCATCGCAGTACACGTGCGCGAACAGGCGACTGCCATCACAGTGGCTATGCAGACCCATTGCAGAGTGACTGACAGGAAGTACAGTTTAGGGGTGGTGATGGGGGGGGTCAGTGAAAAGCAGGCGTGTCAGTGCGTTTGTGCGCTGTTACAGGGGCGTGCATACATTAGCTACTGCGATGCCACACGCAGCCTAAGCTCTCACTGCGTACAGGAAGTTTAGCGATTCCTGAGTAAGGTCAGAGCTTGTGCAAGTGTGCGTGAGGCTCCGATGTTACTCGATGTTACCGATGGTTTTGCAGTCTTGCAAAGGATTACGGATGTGTGTAAGGTAAGGTGGGCGTCCTTATGTTGTGCTGCGACGGCATAGCGATCGCAGTGGATTAGCATACTATCGCAGTGAGACTGCGTGTGTAATCACAGCCGCGATCCGTACTGAATCAGGCCTATAGATCGTAAGCTCCACTGATACAGAGAGGGACTGATATGAATGACGATACAGTCTCTGTGAAGTGCATGCGGAATTTGTGTGCGCTATATAAATAACTGGTAATAAAATATATAGATAACTTAACTAAAACTAAATGATTTAGGGGTCTATTTACTAAGCAGTGTTAGGAGACAGAGTGAAAAGTGATAAGGTGCCAGCCAATCAGCTCCCAACTGATGAGCTGTGAGATGGCAGTTGGGAGCTGATTGGCTGGCACCTTATCACTTTTCACTCTGTCTCCTAACACTGCTTAGTAAATAGACCCCTACAGCACATAAAAGCATCACAAGTAACAAGGGCCTTCCTGATGTCCCATCAGTGAGAGGATTAATGTAGGACACGAATAAGGGTAAATTGAGCAGTATTTCAGGAGATAATTGGGAGAGGTTGGGATACATTGTGGGGATAACAGTACAGTGGAAGCAGGCCGGGCTGACGTTGTGTTCTGACACTCCTCTCCGTTCTCACTTCCAGCTGAACGTGCAAAGCACAATGACATGGTCAGCGCCAATCCGCAATGATGGCATGCTATCGTTTATGTGCTATGTGGGCAGCTGGGTGTATTTGCACAACTAGAAATGTGTTGTGTGTCTGCAGGGTTTCTACTTAGTAAATTAAAATTATATAGATGGGCTGATTCTGACTCACAGGCAGTTCCATAGCAAATTTTAGCACAATGCGCAGGTGTAGTGGAGATTTTAGCACAATGCGCAGGTGTAGTGGAGATTTTAGCACAATGCGCAGCAGTGGCAAATGCAGGATTTCTAGAGGGGGGTTTCCAAATGCTTGATTTTAGAGCGAGTGTGGCCTGTCCATGAAGGGGGCAGAATTAGTACTTATACAGCTTTAATATGCATCATACAATGTGTATTGTGTGTCATAATTCTGGCATATATAGGGCCAGCGATCACAATAAGCCATTAGATGCGTCAGTAGGCCATCCTGCCTGAGCTGAATGTATTTATTTTAGATGTGGGCACCATTCCAGGGCATGGGAGCAAGTCCGGGAGCCTGGAGGAGCAGCAGAATAACCTAGCACTTCCCTAGACATATATGTACATATTGGGCTCTATAACAGTGCCTGTTTTCCAGATCTCCTAGTTGGTGCACAGGTTATTTATTACTGGCTGATACATGTTAAAAGATCCACAGGTGGTGCTAATTATTTCATTTGTGATACTGAGAAGAACATGCAGCGCTAGTAAAATTCTATTATTTTACTATTTCTATTGTGGTCATGGTGTGGGCTGGGGAGGGGGGTTTCCAGGCAGACGGAAACCCCCCCTGCGTTTGTCTATGCGCAGGTGTAGTGGAGATGTTAGCACAATGCGCAGGTGTAGTGGAGATGTTAGCACAATGCACAGGTGCAGTGGAGATTTTACACATTTGTACCATACATGCCTACTCTCCCGATTTGGCCGGGAGCCTCCCGAAAATCGGGTGCCGCTCCCGGCCCCCCGGAAAAGTAGACAGTTCTCCCGACTTCTTCAGTCCCCCCGCAATGTAGCGCTAAACCCCCACTGCGGAGGGGCTGATGACGCGATTCACGTCATCATAACCCCGCCCCCTGCCTTGCAATGCCGGAAATATCGGCATTGTGTAGCGGGGGCGGAGCCTAAATGACGCGATCGCGTAGCTCTGCCCCCCAACCCCGCCCCTAAGCACTGGTAATGTGTCCGGCCACGCCCCCTCTATACAGATCCCGCCCCCCTGCTAAACCGACCTGGCTGCTTCCTCCCGCAGGAAAGCAGCCAGGATGTAGGCAAGTATGATTTGTACGTATCTCCGGGTGATTCTGAGTTGGATGGATCTGAGGGCCTGATTCAGACCTGGTTGCATGGCTGCGTTCGCACGCAGCCTGTCGATGTTTGTATTCTGCGTATGCATCGCAGTGCGCGTGTGCGAACCGGGTGCTGCGATCGGGAATCGACAACAGCGAGCTCGCAGAGGCTTCATACAGTGATTGACAGGCAGTCACTGTTTGAGGGTGGTAACGGAGGGGTGGTCAGAGAAACACAGGCGTGCCTGGGGGTCTCGACGCCGTTTCAGGGGCGTGCGTAGTTAGGCCCCAGCGACGGCATACGCATCCTAACATCTAGTCACACACAAACATTAGCAATGTCTGCGGCAGGGTCAGGTCAACCACAACTTGTGCGTGTGGGTCCGATGGTTCCTCATGTTACCGATGTTTTCGCTGTCTTGCGAGAATGTAAGTGAAGGGAAGTCGATGGCATTATGTAGTGTTGGGTGTCTACTTATTGTGCTGCGGTTACATTGCGTATGCGGCCATTAGCATATTTTCGCATCGGCAGGCTGCGTGCAAACGCAGCCTTGCGACCGGGTCTGATTCAGGCCCTGAGATCCTGGCATTAACCATAAGGAAACTGACATTAGCATAAGGCAGTAGTTCCCACACTGTGTGTTATGTGGCACCCTGGGGTGTCTTGGGGCACATGCAGGGGTGCTATGGGTTGGTGTTCCAGGACCAAACCAAATTATTTATAGTCAATGTGATAGGCAGTGCTGGTGGTTGCCTATCATATCCAGTATGTGGACAAACAGAAGCACAACCCGGTCCATCGGCACATAAATGGAGCTAAGGATGGATTAGCACGAATTCCTTCATTTAATAATTTACAGAATTCCTCAATAAGAAACGTTTGGCCTAGGGGGTGCCGTGAAAATAAAAGCTGAAACTTTAGGGCACCGTGATTCAAGAAAGTTTGGGAACCACTGGCATCAGGAATTAAATCTGTCTTCTGGGGCTTCCCACAAACACAGACACTTTTGCCCCAGACCCCTTAAGAACCGGCACCAGTATTTGGACCGTTGGCATCCCGCACTCCAGGATGCTGACTACATCCCGGAAACTAAAGTACCTGCAGCGTTCGTCTTAACCTGAATGTCCTGGCCTCTGTCGCTCGTCCTTATCACATTTATATGGTCCAGAGATCCCCGTGAGTGTCGCACCAAGTGATATCACTGATAACCAAACCATTGTCCAATCTAGAGGAAACTGTAACCCAGCTGCCTGATTTCCAGTGGCCGCTCAGGAGGCCATGATGGGGCTGAGTGTGAAAGTGTGCCTGACACAGGCCTGTGAGATTTACCATACGTATCATAAAAGGAAGCCGGCTATGTAGCTCTGCTCCTATAGACATTAAACCTACTGACGGTTGTGTTTTCCCTTCCAGTGGAACAATGTCCCCTCCTGCCTCCTGCACTATATAAGTGTGCTGTGGTTCCTGATACACTGTAATAAGAGGTAAGATGTGAGCACTAGACTTCCTCTCCTCCCAGGCACGTGTGACAAGTCACAGCTGTGTGTGGGGCACACTTCCAGCACCATGGACAAGTGCCTGCAGTGCCATTAGGGCCTAACACGCTCAGTTGTCTGACCCAGGCTGTGATCAAAAGGGCACAAGGTGTGAAAGTGTGCTGCCCCGACAGGGTGCGTTCACACGGTCTGCTCATCAAAGGACGGGGGGGGGGGGGGGACTGGGAACCTGGGACCTAATACAGGCAGACAGTACAAGTACACGCAGTCTAGAGACCGGATTGGACTGGTTGCCATAACGCATTCTTTTGTATGGTATATTATTATTATTATTATTATTAATAATAATAAACAGTATTTATAGAGTGGCAGCATTTTGTAGGTGAAGGGGCATCAGACCACCAGTGCCGGAGCTGGATGACATTCCGCCCTGTGCTTGCCCCGCCCTCAGACATGTGACATAATGATGTCACACTCTGGGAGGCTGGCAGCAGTGGCACTGGTTGCAGGGTGCCGTTGTAGGGCAAATGCAGGTGCCATGAGGCAGTGACGATGCTGCCCCGGGGCCTGCGCACAGGACAGCAGCACTGCTCACACAACCCTAATTATGGACCTGCAGACTGCACAAAGGCTACTATGAAAAGCTTGTTTCATGTACCAATAATGTGCATACTAATATCTGGTGCCAAGTACAGGCTATACTTGGCACTAGACAAGGGTCTGAATATTGGACTTATCACCTTATATAGCCTTGCATGTTAGACTTGGCATCAGAATGGATCTAACACCAGACTTCATATTGGTCTGTGTATGAAGGTCGGCACCAATTAAACATTTGCGTCCTGCTTTTAGCCCTAGCGACAGATAGGGTTCTGAATATTAACCTGAGTTCTGCCTATTAGCCTTGGCATTAGATATAGCTATGAAAATTAGTTTTTCTTGGCTCCATATTTGGTTTTGCATATTACTGGCAGATATGGGTCTGTCTATAAGTCTCAGCACCAGTTATGGGTCTGCCTATTAGTCTCAGCATCAGTTATGGGTCTGCCTATAAGTCTCAGCACCAGTTATGGGTCTGTCTATAAGTCTCAGCACCAGTTATGGGTCTGTCTATAAGTCTCAGTACCAGTTATGGGTCTGCCTATTAGTCTCAGCACCAGTTATGGGTCTGCCTATTTGTCTCAGCACCAGTTATGGGTCTGCCTATTAGTCTCAGCACCAGTTATGGGTCTGCATATTAGTCTCTGCACCAGTTATGGGTCTGCCTATTAGTCTCAGCACCAGTTATGGGTCTGCCTATTCATCTCAGCACCAGTTATGGGTCTGCCTATTAGTCTCGGCACCAGTTATGGGTCTGCCTATTAGTCTCGGCACCAGTTATGGGTCTGAATATTAGTCTCAGCACCAGTTATGGGTCTGCCTATTAGTCTCAGCACCAGTTATGGGTCTGCCTATTAGTCTCAGCACCAGTTATGGGTCTGCCTATTAGTCTCAGCACCAGTTATGGGTCTGCATATTAGTCTCAGCACCAGTTATGGGTCTGCATATTCAATTTGGCACCAGATATGGGTCCGTATAGCATTGACATCGAATGGATGTCTGCGACTTTGGCCGACGGGATCCCCCCATCCCCCCATTTTGATTCAATTTGTCAACCCCCTTTGTGAACCTGCCACCAACCAGAGCTATACAATACTGTTTACAGCTAATGTGTGGTTTTATTTTTGTTATTATTATTGTTGGTTGCAATAATCTATGTGTTACCATGGACTGGACTGTTCCTAGTTTCAATAAACCTCTCTATTTTTATTATGCAATTATAATAAATTTTTCTGCTTTATGTTAATTTATTTTACTTCTTTCAATAAAAAACATATTAAAAATAAAATAGTACATATTAGACTTGGCATGAAATACAGGCCTGCATATTAGTCTTGGCTTCAAAATTTATGCTTGGCACTAGATATTACACTTGACCACAGAAGTTTATTGCCGGAAGTTTATGCATTTGGCAGCTGCTATGGCTCATTATATACGGTAGCCTTTGGTGGCGGATATAGCTCGGTGTAGCATATCTGGAGCCAGTTATACTGTACCTCAGCATATGGCAACTTCTAGGTGTTGAGCTGTCTCCCAGTCAGCTCTGCATGGAGCTGAAACAGCAAACCACTGACTGGCAGACTCCATTCCCTCTACCTCAGGGAACATATAGCAAGGCAGACTCTGTCCCCTCTACCTCAGGGAACATATAGCAAAGTGTAACCTCTACCTCAAGGGCCATATAGCAAGGCAGACTCTGTCACCTCTACCTCAAGGACCATATAGCAAGGCAGACTCTGTCACCTCTACCTCAAGGACCATATAGCAAGGCAGACTCTGTCCCCTCTACCTCAGGGAACATATAGCAAAGTGTAACCTCTACCTCAAGGACCATATAGCAAGGCAGACTCTGTCACCTCTACCTCAAGGACCATATAGCAAGACAGACTCTGTCACCTCTACCTCAGGGAACATATAGCAAGGCAGACTCTGTCCCCTCTACATCAGGGGACATATAGCAAGACAGACTCCATTCCCTCTACATCAGGGGACATATAGCAAGGCAGACTCCATTCCCTCTACATCAGGGGACATATAGCAAGACAGTCTCCATTCCCTCTACATCAGGGGACATATAACAAGGCAGTCTCCATTCCCTCTACATCAGGGGACATATAGCAAGGCACTCTCCATTCCCTCTACCTCAGGGGACATATAGCAAGGCAGAGTCCATCACCTCTACCTCAGGGAACATATAGCAAGGCAGACGCTGTCCCCTCTACCTCAGGGAACATATAGCAAAGTGTAACCTCTACCTCAAGGACCATATAGCAAGGCAGACTCTGTCACCTCTACCTCAAGGACCATATAGCAAGGCAGACTCTGTCACCTCTACCTCAAGGACCATATAGCAAGGCAGACTCTGTCCCCTCTACCTCAAGGACCATATAGCAAGGCAGACTCTGTCACCTCTACCTCAAGGACCATATAGCAAGGCAGACTCTGTCACCTATACCTCAGGGAACATATAGCAAGGCAGACTCTGTCCCCTCTACCTCAGGGAACATATAGCAAAGTGTAACCTCTACCTCAAGGGCCATATAGCAAGGCAGACTCTGTCACCTCTACCTCAAGGACCATATAGCAAGGCAGACTCTGTCACCTCTACCTCAAGGACCATATAGCAAGGCAGACTCTGTCACCTCTACCTCAGGGAACATATAGCAAGGCAGACTCTGTCACCTCTACCTCAGGGAACATATAGCAAAGTGTAACCTCTACCTCAAGGGCCATATAGCAAGGCAGACTCTGTCACCTCTATCTCAAGGACCATATAGCAAGGCAGACTCTGTCACCTCTACCTCAAGGACCATATAGCAAGGCAGACTCTGTCACCTCTACCTCAGGGAACATATAGCAAGGCAGACTCTGTCACCTCTACCTCAAGGACCATATAGCAAGGCAGACTCTGTCACCTCTACCTCAGGGAACATATAGCAAGGCAGACTCTGTCACCTCTACCTCAGGAAACATATAACCGGTCATACACGGCTGCGTTTGCCTATTCCCCCCCTGTTACCTCCCCCCAAACGCTGACTACCTGTCACTCATTTTGCGATTGGATCATCTGTGTGAGCGTACTCGCAATACAATCACTGCGCGTGGTCAGTGCTTCTTATGCGCAATGGCAAACATTTGCTCAGGCCCAGGGTACCATTATAATTAGATGTATAGCTGCGGCCAGGCCCAGTGTACCAATATAATTAGATGTATAGCTGCGGCCAGGCCCAGTGTACCAATATAATTAGATGTATAGCTGCGGCCAGGCCCAGTGTACCATTATAATTAGATGTATAGCTGCGGCCAGGCCCAGTGTACCAATATAATTAGATGTATAGCTGCGGCCAGGCCCAGTGTACCATTATAATTAGATGTATAGCTGCGGTCAGGCCCAGTGTACCATTATAATTAGATGTATAGCTGTGGCCAGGCCCAGTGTACCAATATAATTAGATGTATAGCTGTGGCCAGGCCCAGTGTACCATTATAATTAGATGTATAGCTGTGGCCAGGCCCAGTGTACCATTATAATTAGATGTATAGCTGTGGCCAGGCCCAGTGTACCAATATAATTAGATGTATAGCTGCGGCCAGGCCCAGTGTACCAATATAATTAGATGTATAGCTGCGGCCAGGCCCAGTGCACCAATATAATTAGATGTATGGCTGTGGCCAGGCCCAGTGTACCACTATAATTAGATGTATAGCTGTGGCCAGGCCCAGTGTACCATCATAATTAGATGTATAGCTGCGGGCAGGCCCAGTGTACCAATATAATTAGATGTATAGCTGTGGCCAGGCCCAGTGTACCATTATAATTAGATGTATAGCTGCGGTCAGGGATGCAGCATCAGTTGCAGATCATTCCATATTCCATATTAGCAGTCCTGAGTAACTCTATGGTCGCGTAGAATGGCTGTGGGAAATGAGATGCCGGAGCCATGTTTACCAAATACGGGATCGCAGACGAAAGATGTGACACGGTCGCGACACGTCTGCGCTTTTAACTGACACTTCTCGTTACTTCCCCCAAACGCTCTCTGACTGTCAAACATAGTAAAATACCATGGCCCATGCGACTCAGACACACGCGCAGATGACCGATAGTCGCATAACTGTGAAAACATCGGCAAAGCGTTTAACTCTGAATCAGGAGCTATGCTGATATCTGTGTTGGACACTTTTCTTGTGACTATCACATTTTATATGTACGTACGCACACATGTACAGTATGTATGCTCGTATGTATGTATGTATGCATATATCTGTGTATGTATTATTATTATCACATTTTATTTATAGGGCGCCACAAGAGGTCTGCAGCGCCGTACATACAGTAAAGCATACACAGAACATTACATTACAATACAGTAACCAAAATATAAACAGAGCACAAGTAACAATTAGCAACACAATTCTCCATACACAGTACAGCTGGGAAGGTGAAGGCTGTCATAGAAGTGCTAGAGAAGAAGGCTGTGAGACAGTGGGGAGGAGGACCCTGCTCCTAGGAGCTTACAATCATATGTATGTATACATGTATGTATGTAAAATAGCTCAGTCGACATTTTCCTAAACATCTATTCTATACATGTATGCGCAGTAGAAAAGTCACTGGGAACATGGAAGCTCATTCAGACCCACTCGCTAAGATGCAAACGCTCGCTGCTGCCGATAGTATGCAGTGTATAGGCATTGTGTGCATGTGTATACCTTAGCGAAAGTTCACAATGCATTCGCTCGCTGCGCATAGACAGCCCAGCAGAGTGAGTGACAGGGGAAGCCGTTTATAGGTGGTAACAGGGGCTGGCCATTAAAAACGGGGGAGTGGAGGTGCAAACGCAGGCGTGCCTGAGCGTCTCAACGGTGTTTTTACACTGAAGTGCTCGCAGTGTCTTTGCGTCAGGGTATAGTTAACCTCAAACGCTGCGATAGCATCCGATGTACCGATGGTTGCATACACTTCCTAGACATGACGTACACAAGTGGGAATCTTAGGACAGGCTGGTGGGTGTCTGCACACACTATGTGATCGCTCTCTAAGAAATACTGGGCGTGCTAATGCATTGCTGTGCTTTAGCACTGCCTACGCAATTTGCATACACATGGTGCGAGCGATCACATCTAACGAGCAGCTCTGAATCAGCTCCATGGCGCAGGCACCATGATCCCGGAGACCTGCACATATGCAGTAGACTTCGACACAGGGCAAGAGTCTACTCGGCAACTGTGAGGGGCACTCGGAGACTTCATACAGGTCCCCTCCTCGGTTAAGTTGCCCTGGTACGTACATATGCAAATGTATGTATTAATGTATGCATGATATAAGTGTTATCATGATGGGGCTGAGTGTGAAAGTGTGCCTGACACAGGCCTACGAAATTTACCATACGTATCATAAGAGGAAGCCGGCTATGTAGCTCTGGTCCTATAGACATTAAACCTACTGACGGTTGTGTTTTCCCTTCCAGTGGAACAATGTCCCCTCCTGCCTCCTGCACTATATAAGTGTGCTGTGGTTCCTGATACACTGTAATAAGAGGTAAGATGTGAGCACTAGACTTCCTCTCCTCCCAGGCACGTGTGACAAGTCACAGCTGTGTGTGGGGCACACTTCCAGCACCATGGACAAGTGCCTGCAGTGCCATTAGGGCCTAACACGCTCTGTTGTCTGACCCAGGCTGTGATCAAAAGGGCACAAGGTGTGAAAGTGTGCTGCCCCGACAGGGTGCGTTCACACGGTCTGCTCATCAAAGGATGGAGGGGGGGGACTGAGATCCTAAGAGATAAACAAGGGGCAATAACATGGAACTGGCAAGTTCAAAATCTAACTCTCCAAAATAGGTTTCTGATTGACCAAAGAATCGCAAGTGTCGCCCATGTTCTCATCTTTCATTTTTCAAATAAATTCCTTTTTCGTGCCTCTGTAGTTGGAGCAGTATATTTCATATAGGAAAATTAGGCAGATATGTTTATATATATTTTTTTTATTCCTTTTAAAGATCTTTTTACTCGATACCCTTAACCATTCCCTTTTTCTCAGTAATCTACGAAAGAGGGGGTGTTGGATGGATAGAGCCGTAACTAGACTTTTTGGTGCCCTGTGCCAGAAAGAGCATTGGCGCCACCCTCATTTTTCAAAGGGACATAGGACTTTATTCAGAGGCGGCCGTACGGTCTACGACCGCACGGCCGCCTCGATGTTTGGCCAGTGCGCATGCGCACGAGGGAGCCGGCTCCCTCGTGCGCATGCGTGAGACCCGCTACGACCGACAGCGCCGGTCGTAGCAGGTCTCTTTCCAAAGGGGGCGAGCTGTTGATGTTGATTGACAGCTCGCCCCGTTTGGAAGGCGGGCCGGGGGGTGGCAGCCCAAACGGAGGCGTTCCCATGGGAACGCCTACCGTTTGGGGGAGGTCCCACTGACATCACTAGTGATGTCAGTGGAGAGCTTCCGGCTCTGACAGAGCCAGAAGCTCTCCGGGGCTTACGACAAGTGAGACCCTACCCTAGGGTCTCGTCGTAAGCCCCGATGGTCGCGATGGTCTCTGACCATCGCGACCATCACCCGAGCAGTCGTTAGAGCTGTGGGTGTAAACCCACAGCCTAACGACCGAAACAGAGGCGGGCGGTCAGGATGCAAGCGGCCGCCCAGTTTCTGAGCGACCGCTTGCATCCTCCGACCGCCTCTGAATGAGGCCCATAATGCACCCAAAAAAGGGCCATGGCTTCATGGGGAAGGGCCAGGGAAGAGATAGGGGAGGCCAGGAGATGCTGGGGATGAAATAAGAGGAAGCTACAAGCAAGAATTATAATAAACAGAAATTTGACAGGCCCAAACAGCGCCCCCTGACCTGTGGTGCCCTGTGCCATGGCACCGGCCACACTACCCTAGCTACGGCCCTGTGGATGGATACATAGAGTATGTGGGGTAAGCACTATTATAATGTAAGTTATATTAGCTTAATATCCAATCTAGCCAGACAAGTGCAGATCCTGCTGCCCTATGCTGGCATTGTAAGGCTGGACCCCATGGGCACATCATGGTGACAGCACATACAGTACAATAGTGGTCGCGGCATCTGTTTGCCAGTCCTGATCAAAATCACAAATTTTTCCAGATGTGTATCTGGATCAGTTATTTCTTTGTGACGCCGCACAACAATCTGCGGATGATAGAGCAGCTTATTTTAGCTGCGAAAATCACATTATGTAAGAAGAACGCCTTTATTGTGACTCATGTGTGAGATGTGTAGTGCTCACGTCACCCCCAGCAAGTGCAGGCTTATTAATCATTACATGCCCATCATCTCAGTCTGCTGAATATTCCCGCATGTCATTTCAGATAAGTGACATCACACAACCTATCAATCCAGGGACTAAAGATATTCTGGGCCTCATTCAGTGGTGGCCGCTGCTGTGCCCGCTCTTGCCAGAATCGTAGTGGCGTTGGTATGCAAATATTAGTACCAGAAATTGCCCTGGTGCAGTAGCCTGCGTCTGAAGGAGCAAGCACTGAGACACCCACCTTCAGGGCCTCGGCACGGTGTAACACCGCCTGGTATTCTTGACACGCCACTATTGGCGCACCACCGTGCAGGCTATCGCCACTTGCACCAGCACTATGGCAGCTGCGGTTTCTCTGTCTGACTCCGGCCGCTGCGGCTGAGCGTGTGAGAACGCAGACGCTTTCACTAACACCCGCGACACTACCATAACACGATTTTTTTTTCCGTTCGATTCTAGCCACATCCCAGTTTGCTGGCCCTTTTCTGATACCGTCTGTCCCGATCGCATCAGCGCCTTTGTGCGTACAGCCTGTGTCACGCATTAGTCCTCAGGCTTTTCAGAACTTTACGCGCATGTACACGGAGAAATAATGGCTAAATTATGGGAACATGGGCATTGGGTTGGAATTGCCTGCTCCTCCTGATATTTAATATTCAAAGAATAAAACCTCTTTTGCCACCGGGGTCTCTTTATCATTGTTGACTAGTGGGCAGCTGTAACTATCATTACGAGGACCATTTATTAATTGATCGCATTTGCAATGAGATCTGGGCACGATATTAGCACCCATTATCGCATTGCAGGATGCGATCACAGCGCCCAAGCCTACTGAAGGGCACCCGCAGGGACAGGGGCTCCGTAAGGAGTCTGTGCCTGATTCAGACCCGCTCAGAGCGCTTGAGCGCTCGCGAGCGGGTCGATGGTGGCCTCTGCACACGCACAGCGGCTGTACTTCGTTTGCGCAAGCCTCGGAGTGAGAGAGAAATTCTCTCGCTCCGTGGCTCACTACAAAAGGGGCGGCTGTCGATGTTGATCGACAGCTCGCCCCGTTTTGTAGGCGTGGCGGGGGGGTGGCTTCACAAACAGAGGCATTCCCAAGCGAACACCTGCCGTTTGTGGGCGGCCCCACTGACATCACCAGTGATGTCAGTGGGAGAGCTTCCGGCTCTATTACAGCCAGAAACTCTCTGGGGCTTGCGGCCACGAGAGCCTACCACAAGGGTCTCGTCACAAGCCCCGATGGTCGCGATGGTCTTGACCATCGCGACCATCATCCTGGCCGCTTGCAATAGCTGTGGGTGGTCACCCACAGCTATGCGAGCGGCCAGGAGGCAGCACAAAAAAAAAATGCCCTGATTCAGAGTGAGCGCTCTTTCACAGCGTCCGTCTCTGAATCAGGCCCTCTATCCCTACGATGTGTTGGGGGTGAAGTGACCGCGTTAACGTTCTCTTCGTTCCTGTGCCTGGACTCCTGTGCATGCACGGTTTACAGACCACACATACGCGGCGGCCATTGCCAGGGGAGGGTTCCTATGGAGCCCTCTCCTGGCTAGTACTGTGATGTGTAGACCTTAGGCTACAGTGGCTTATGCCAACTTCAGATGGCATATGCAGCATCGCGTCCCCCATGGGCTTTGCGCTGCTGGTGGAAATAGAGGGACAGCAGCAGAGATACCTGCTGCGAACCCCCCATAGATCTGGGTATCCAAATATTAAATGATAGATGGGCCCTATAGTTACATCTATTGAAAATCTTGCTGTTCCTTTATGACAGTTTTATGAAGACTCTTTGCCAACTGTGGGTTCTCTTAATGACGTTTTGTTTTTGCAATATGAAAATGTAGATGTCAGAAATAAAAAAATAAAGGACTGACAGAACTGCTTAGTTGTCCTACATATGGTACATACAGTAGCCTAGCACTGTGCAATTTCCTATTGGGGTGCAAGATAAATTGCACAATGTAGGGATCTCTTGCCGGTGTTCACTTGTCGTCCCACTGACATATCGCCTGCATCTCCCCTAATTTACATTTAGCTGAATCACACTCTTAGAGTTCAGCAAGCACCCTTTCCCCAATTGCTGGTATAAATAAAATGAAATATAGACTTCCATACAGTTTAATATAGTAACCACGTGCAGTCTTCATTTTGTAACTCTGAAGGTGCCCACAGACATAGCGATGTGCTCACGATCAGCCGATGTGTACGATTTCCCTTGAAACTCTCCCCGGCAGCTCGGCACACGATCTGCTCACGATTTGGTGTATAATCGTCATACGATCTCTCCTGCATCCAGACTTTCACAGTGCATTGCGTCCTAGATTGTCAGATCTGTCCTACTGCACGGTAGATCTGACGATGCGATGTGCGACCAGCGGGGACGCGCATCGTGAACCTGAGTGGGGACTCATGATTTAATCAGGATTTGGCCATATTTTACACGATCTGTCATTCCAATGTGTCAGAATCGGCCAGATCGGGTAAAATATCGCTATGTGCATGGGCAGCTTGAGGGGTAAATTTATTAAAGGGAGAGTTTTTAGAAGTGAGTTTTAGAAGAGATGTTGTCCATAGCAACCAATCAGATTCTACTTAACATTCAACTAGCACCTTCTAGAAGATACTAGCTAGGATCTGATTGGTTGCTATAGGCAACATCTCTTCTAAAACTCACTTCTAAAAAAAACTCTCACTTTAGTAGATTTACCCCTGAGTGTTTGGAGGCAAACAAGTGCTGTTTTGTTTTGCAACCAGTTAACTAATTTTAAAATGAATGATAGTTACTGGAAAAATTATAATTCATTATCATAGATTGTTTTGGAACTTGTTATTAAATTAGTATTCATATGTGTCAAGTTTTGCTATTGCAGTGCCCTGCTGAAAAGGCTGGTGATTTTATAGTTAAATTATAAAATATATATATATATATATATTGGTGTTTGACATTTTTTATTTATTATTTTATGTTGTTTCCCAAATAACAAATAGAATCTGATCAATAAATACTTCATAAACTTTAAAATATTATCAATACATATGAGTTACAGTTACACACCTACACAGATGTTTATTTAACTAGTATTGTTTATTTTATTTATGTCACTTTTTATGTTGCATATTTTGCTTTGTTGCTAAACTCACGTCGGACGTTTTGTTTGCTTTTTTTTTTTTTTTTAGCAGAAATATTTTTGCAGGAAAACATACAGAAATGTTGATCCTTTTGGGCTCATGCTTATTAATGAGACAATGTTGTAAGCGGTGTTTATTATATCAGTGTCATTCTGAGAAGCCAGTCTACACAACAGCAGATGCACCAAGAGCTTTTATGTTGTGTGTCTTTCCCACACTTTCATGTCTATCGACACAATGCCAGCCCCAGATGCTATCTTCCCCTGCCACCGTTTATTGTGACACACGTCCATTGTCCCCGCTGCCCTGCCATTGGCTGTTGAGTGTGGGAACCTCTTGTAAGTCAGCTCTCCACACATCGTTATGTGGGGAGTGGGCTATATAAAGGGGACGGCTGCTCACCAGCAGTCAGACAGCAACTGGCTCAGGCACCAGAACTCTGAAATCTAACAGTGCAACATGGCTCCCTGCAACACCAAGACCATGGACCACCACCAGGCTGCCAGTGGGCTTAGAAAGGTAAGATTAACCCCTCGGTGACAATGTCACCTTCATATCGCTAGCCTATTATTGCGGATATGTATATTTTTAAACTTGTACAGCCTTTATGGTCACTCATCATTGTCTTCATCATCACCGGCGAATTCAACCAGTGATTGATGATATGAAGTATACGATGATGAGATGTACTAACCGAACTCTTGTCTTGTTTTTTTTGTTTGCAGCTAAGAAAGCCGGTTATAGAGAAGATGAGGAGAGATCGTATCAATAGCAGCATTGAGCAGCTTCGCCAGTTACTGGAGAGAGAGTGTCAGAGACATCAGCTCCCCTCCAAACCCGAGAAGGCCGACATCCTGGAGATGACAGTGACCTTCCTGCAGCAGCACATGGCTGGAAGAAGTAAGTATCTTGCTCCAGCACTTCCCACATGCCCCATGTTTCCTTCTATGAGAGCAGATTGTAGGAGGATGATGTACAAGGTCACTGACGTCTATGTCTTTCCTTTTTTTTTCCAGATATAACCACCTCCAGCCAAGCCCACGGAGAAGGCTACTCCAGGTGTGTCCAGGACTCTGTGGACTTCTTGTCAGCCCAGAGCCAGCAGGACCAGCTGATGAGACATCTCAGTGGACAGGCTGCGTCTTACAAACTGTCCACAGCGCTGACCACTTCTCTGTCTGTGCCCGGTCAGCTCAGTGAGAGCAAGACCAAAACCTTATGGAGACCTTGGTGAAGAATAACCCCTGACGTACATCTGGGAAAGGCATAAGAGATAACGAGAGGCTCTTTTCTTTCTGTATTGGTCAGAGCTCACAGATACCTTTGCGTATGGACTTATTCGTGTCAATGTCACGTCAACCACGTGTGCTACTAGTTAGGGAGCCTATGCGTGATCGTTGCAAGCCACCTTTCTCATAGAAAGTATTGTTTTTCTTATCTTAGGAAAATATGTCAATGCTTCTACAATAGGAGTGAAAAGTTAACTGATTTTGAGTTGCATAGTGTATATGTAAGATTATATTACTTGCAAAGTGTATATGTAGGTATATATGTATATATTACTTGCATAGTGTATATGTAGCTATATATGTATATATTACTTGCATAGTGTATATGTAGGTATATATGTTTATATAACTTGCATAGTGTATATTTAGGTATATATATTTTTCTATTACTTGCATAGTGTATATGTAGGTATATATATTTATATAACTTGCATAGTGTATATGTAGGTATATATATTTATATTACTTGCATAGTGTATATGTAGGTATATATATTTATATAACTTGCATAGTGTATATGTAGGTATATAGGTTTATATAGCGCCGCAGCGCCTTAAAGATTCTATATATAAAGAATATTATGCAATATTTGTATATTGATAATATTGATAAGTGCAGCACAGGCTGAATGCATTAATAGATTGAGGATTAAATCCTCCGTTCATTAGTTCTATGGGAAACGCTGATACGTCTGTTTTCAGATGATCCTTTACTTTAAGTTCCTTAGAAATATCATTTTCTTCTGTGAAGATGTATCTGTTCCAGCATTTAAAATGCAGTTGCAGCGGTAACATTAATAATGTGTACTTTCTGAGTTGACTGTTTTCTTGTAAGTCATAATTAACAGTATCATTTAATTGAATAATGAAAGCCTTTTCTATTCGGGAAAGTTTGCATATTAAGAGATGTTTTAATTTTCTTCCTTGAAAAAAAATTTTGTAATGTCTGTGAAATTTACCAGTTTGCGTAATAGTCCTCTATATTGTGTTATACTGGTAACTTTATATTGCTGTGTAATATAACCTGCTTATCAGACATGTTATATATCTTGTGTGTATCACACTATACAATAAATTATAATTATTAAGAAAAACAAAACGTTTCTGTTATACATAATTATTATCACTGAAATAAGGTACAATAAGTATATGATAAATAAAAATATCTATCTATCTATCTATCTATCTATCTATCTATCTATCTATCTATCTATCTATCTATCTATCTATCTCATAACTATCTCTTATTTATCTCATTATCTATCTATCTATCTATCTATCTATCTATCTCATAGCTATCTATCTATCTATCTATCTATCTATCTATCTATCTATCTATCTATCTATCTATCTGTCTCATATCTATCTATCTATCTATCTATCTTTGCTTGTGGGCTATACAAAGGAATGATCTGTGATCTAAACACTAAGGGAACACCAGTTTTGATTGCTTGAACAAAAAATCCCCAACCTGTTATATAGGTGTTATAATGGCCATATTGTGAAGAACTGTAACCAGCTATAATTATGATAGCGTTATAATATATGTAATGGATGCAACATATTCAAAACATCATTTAAATACACAAAGGATTACTTGTCAAATATTTATATACATTCAGTGTTTCTTCTGGGAATAAATGTAATCAGTTCACACGGTACTTGGAATACATTGGTGTTCAATAGGGTTACTTGGTAGACATTTAGGTGTAGATTTACTAAAGGTCGATTTTAATTGATTAAAAATCGCTCAACATCAATGTTGTGTTTCAGGGGCTAAATCAAACATTTACTAACACTTCAAAATCGACACGACATTGATGTTGATCGATTTACAGAAACTTGGAAACAATATTCAAGAAGGTACATCAAGATCTAGTCACCTCACAGTGGACAGTTATCAAACCTTTGAAAGTGGGTGAGTGGAGGGTTGTGCCCATATCAACCAATCAGTTGCTAGCTATCATTTGAGAATGTACAAGATAAATGATAGCTAGGATATCATTGGTTTCTATGTCCAATTCCACCATTTGCCCTTCTAAGTGCCATTGTGTCCATTATGTCAACTAAATACACAGCTCTGTCATCTCTTAGCCCTAAACCTGTTAATAAAACAAGTGCACCCCCTCCCCACACAGTTTATCAGGCAGATATGATGACTCTGCAACATGGAACACACCAGACCCCCATATACTGATGTTCATAGTACACCTCAGCTGTATCACTGGTCCTTACTGTGCTAATAAGCTCACTGTTGTTTCTGCACCAGGAACGTCTGTCCTTCGTTTTTGTACAGATTACTCCGCCTACACTCTTTTCTAGGAATGTTATTTTATACATACAGTAGTTTGGTGCAATATAATGATATTATTAAATAATCAATCCTGTGCCCCATATACACAGCTGGACAGGGCCACAGGTTGCAGCAGTTGCCAAGTCTGCCCATAGTACTTAAGCGTGCTCGCAGCCCAACTCTGTAGATCCCTGCCCCCATCAATTTAACCACTTAACTGACGTGGTCGCATGGTACGTGTTAATATGTTTCATCCACGTGATATTATGGTGCATTATTCCATTATTTTGTTGGTGATGATAAAATAAAAAAATAAACAGAAATAAACTAAAAAAAAATAAATAAAAAAAGATAACAGATTTGCACCGTATAAGATTATTATCTATTGATTGGCACATTTGAAACTTGTTTATTTAGCTTTGTTTCCTATATTCCTGGACGGACATGTAAGCGGTATATGTAAGTAGGTAGTAGGTTATAACTTATAAGTAATTTTTCTATGTGACAGATGTTGGGACAGATAAGGTGACTCAGACCATTCAGAGACAGATCCTCTTCCAAGTTAAACTTGTTCCCACACACGTCTTCCTGTCGCTCTGTGAATCCCTCCATTATATTCTCATCCCCAGATGTTAGTGCAGCCTCCTTCCCAATGTGACACTCGCCTATTGTCTGTGTCAGCTATCTATTGCCTGCTGAGTGTGGGATGGCCTGGGGAGCATAGAGGGGGGGGGGGGTCTGGCTTCTGTCTATCCGCAGATTTACTACTGCCTGGGGAGAGGGATTAGGGGGCTGCAGGTATTGATCATTATACAGTCTGCACCAATACTAGTGCACACATTCTGAGTTATGTCAACCTGTCAACATTTGTTAATGTTGACTTAATGACTACATCCCCACCGGGTCATATCTTCAGGGCCGAAACTAGGATTTTTGTCACCAGGGGCAAGACAGTAATTTGGCGCCCCCCATGTAATTCCCCCTGCAGTAGTGCCCATATTGTAATGCCCCCATAGTAATGCCCATATGTTAATACCCCCATAGTAATGCCCCTGTAGTGCCCACCATACAGTAATGCCCCTGTAGTGCCCATGCTCCCATATTAATGCCCCTGTAGTGCCCATGCTTTCATAGTAATGCCCCTGTAGTGCCCATGCCCCAATAGTAATGCCCCTGTAGTGCTCATGCCCCATTAGTAATGCCCCTTATTGCCTATGCCCCCATAGTAATGCCCCTGACCCCATAATAATGCCCCTGTAGTGCAGCTTATTAAAAAAAAAATACTTACCCCGCTCCTGCATCCAGCGTCGCGTCCGGTCCGCCGGCTGCTCCTTGGAACTATGGGGGAGATGTCATGACGTCTCCCCCATAGTGCCCGTGGGGAGAGCCGGAAGCTGGAGTTCGGGAGAGAACTCCAGCCTCCGGCTCCGGCTACACCGCGTCGCTGCAGAGAAGGAGCGGGCGCCCGCTGGTAATAAATATTACCAGCGGACGTCCAGCTTGGAGCCTCTCTGCAGCGCCGGGCTGGAGGTCACTGGCACCAGGTACAGCGGCTCACCCGGTGCACCTCCAGCCCCCCCCTAGTTGCGGCCCTGATATCTTTAATATACATCTTCTGTTTAAAACTCTGGAGCCACTGAACATTAATTGATTGATTGAATCTAATAAAGAGAACAATCTGGGAATAACTTTCTCTGTAAACATAACACTATAATAGGAATAAAGTTCAAAGACTTTTATATTTGAATTATTATTATAATTATTATTATTATTTTACAATATAAAAGACAGCTGCGCTTATCAACCACTCAGTATAAATGCTTAATCAAACTGGCAGTTCCGCCAGCAGGGTCTGCTATCTGCTAAAAAGACCTTTAATTATGTTCCACCCCTAATTACAGTATATAGCCGTGATCCAATGAGTTTACAATCTAACTGGGTTAAATTGGTATCTCGTGCCTCATCATTATTATTAGTTTTATTACTAATATTATTATTATTATTATTATTATTATTATTATTATTATTATTAAAGGGATGATTGCATTTCCGCACAACCTCATCAATATACAATTCAGGCGCACGGTTTACAAATACGATCAATTTAACTCCTATAATTTTTTAACCAGGTCCTAAACGATTGCTTCATTTTAGTCTTTAGTCATACGATCCCAGTACACCCCCCCTGAGTAAAGGTTTCTGCTTGATCCATTCCCATTAAGGACTGATTCATCAATCTACATTTGATCGCATTGACAAGAGTGACACCAACGTGCCGGAGTGAGGGGGTCTCTAACTGTCCTGGAGTTGTGAAAAGTTGAGGTAACTATAATAAGTTTTTGGGTATGCATTTTGCAATAATCTGAGCCATTATAGAGTAGAAAGCAGAGTTTGATGCACACCAGCAACCCCTATAACCTCCTTCAGTGGGCAGCGGAAATGACCCCATAATAAGAGGGCACACATCTTCAGCTCTGTTATAATCCAGTCCAGGTTCTCTCAACTTTTGTCTTATTACTTACACTGTGTACACATGTCTGTGAGTACCCCCTAATGTCTGGGTAAATGTTCACCAAGAGAACTGTATGTCTCTATGTGTGCCATTTCATCTTTCCACAGGTAACAGGCTGTATTTCACCTCCCTGTAGGGGAAACGTACCAGTGGCTGGGAACCTTCATCTCCAGTGCAGTGAGAACGCCGGGAGCTGACTTTGTCTCCTTCCTTTGATATAGAGGTAAAACTTGTCACATAGCCTTCCCCAATAATAAACACACACTTTCACACCCAGGCGTCACATGGCGCCCTATTGTCACTGCTCGGATTACAGTCTCACAGATACTACTGGAGGTGCAGGTCTCTCGCACTTAGGACAATACCTGGATAGTGAAAGTGCCAGAGTTTATCGATGGCTAAACCATTATTGTACATCCCTCGCTTTCTGCTCGTTGAGCCCTGGATCCGATACAAGTCGTCAACAATTACTCCCTCATGGCCTGCACAGAACTAAGGGCCTGATTCAGAGCCGCTCGCTCAGGCTGTGCGTTCGCAAGCAGCCTGATGTTTTGCATACGAGCATGCGCACGCATCGTTCTGCGCGTGCGCGAACTACACACTGCGATCGCATCCCTCTCGCTCGCCCAGCAAAGGCAGCCCAGTGTAATGAGTGACAGGAGAGGCCGGTTGTGGGTGGTAACAGGGGCAGGACACTAATAACGGGGGGTTGGAGATGCGAACGCTGGCGTGCCTGAGTGTTTCAACGCCGTTTTAGAGGCGTGCATAATTAACAGGCAGCGTCATAGTACACGTCACATGCCTGTTTTTTACACTGATTTCCTCGCAATGCTTGCGGTAGGGTAAAGCTACCGTAAGCACTGCGTTCACATCCGATGGTGCTCGATGTACCAATGTTTTAATACATTTCCTGGAGATGACGTGTACTGGTGGGCGGCTCTGCCTGTGCGATTGGGCATACGCTCAGACAAAGTGGACGCTCGTTAAGACATGGTGGGCGTGCTTATGCCTTGGCGAGCGTTCGGTTCCCGTGGCGTCACTTTGACAAATTTGCATACGCATCCAGCGAGCGTACGCAGATAGTGAGCGGGTCTGAATCAGGCCCTAAATGCGTATTTCACCCATATGCAGGACTGTACGCATCTGTGCGACCAGACCGCCCCTACCCATATGCTGTGCCCGATTGCTACTCGTCATCATCGTCACGGCACATTTGCATCAGCCTATACTTGGCACCAATGATACTCCTGGAAACCGGCGTATATACTCTTACATTAGACACTACATGACCCACTGTCTTGTCGGCACGCCCTCACTGATCACTGGCACAGGTGCTAGTGCCTTCGCTATCTTGTGCACATGATCCATCTTTTCTAATATCACTGGGAAGAAGGCGCCACGTAGGAGGGGGTGGGGGGTCCTGATTGCCTGAGAGGTAGGATGTGGAGGGGAGGGGCGGAGCTACTCAGAGGCCTTAATTCGCCCCAGCATACACTGCGCAAACCCTGTATGTTATTGCCTGTTGCTGTTGTATTACAGGATAACACGGGTCAGCCGTAGGAAAGCGATATAGGTAAACGATAAATACAACACAAAATATGTTCTAGGTGACGGATGAAATGAACCTGCACTGGGTATAATTAATTATCTTTGTATAATGTAAAACCACAAGCTCTACGTCTAACCCCATTTTGAAAAACCGTAAGTAAAGATAATTAATCATTGACACTTTGATCCAAGTACAACAAGGGTGGGTCTACGTAACTGCAACCCGACTCTACGCATCTCAGGAGGTGTATAGCGCGCAGGCAGTGTAACAATATGCCTTCTTGATGATGACTATTGGCAGCAATATCTAGCTGCTTCTGATTTATTGATTTCATATTGACCCCGCCAGTTCGTAGTACTTAGATCATTAGCATTGTGACCATGTTACATAAAGTCACGGCCATCTATTCTCATAACTTAATTGATACTTCCATTTAGCCTAACGAGAAAAGAATATTCTCATTTGATTTTTAAAGGGAGAATAAAAACAGAAATGTGGATTTCGGATTTATTACTGGTAGTCAGGACAATGTTCTCTTTTGCATATATGGTGCTGAATTATATTCTTATTATATTGTGTAAAAATATAAAAAAGTAACCCTAGCATTTACTTGTCAAACCACATCTCTATGCTATTGTAGGACATAAATATACAGCGTTGTTAATACATCTGGCTCCCACGGGTCTCTACTAGAGCAACTGTCTTGTCCTATAAACTCTTTGGGCGCAAATGGGCCCAATTCTAATGAGCTACAACGTGAACTGACAAATAAATGTTTGCTTAGGTAACTGACAACATGTGTATTCTACCCACGTGAATATACCTATATGCCTTCATATTTGTTTTTCATCCTATGAGTAGTGGTTTAAATAAAATACATTTTGGTTAACAAGTCTGCTTTAGTTGCCATTGTCCGGTCCTTTGTCTTTGCCCCAGATGTTTTTCTGTCACAGTGTAATGATGGGATAATGCTATTGTGTCCCCTGCAGTGTGTCTGATTGGATGAGGAGTGTGGGAACTCCTGTCAGGACAGAGCCCCACACATGATTATGCAGAAGCAGCAGTAAGTATATAAGATGGCTCAGAGTCAGTCTTTGGGCGGAATTCAATTGATTCCTGCCCTCATCGCACCCGACGGAGCTATTCTATTCTTGCTCCTGTCGGGCACGATCAGCTGCCAGCGCTACATTTCAGCTCGCAGCCCCTGGGGGTTGAGAGCTGAAATGTGCGAAAAGTGACATGTTTGGGCACCCAAACATCACTTTTTGCGATTGCGCCCAGCACTTTGGTCGGGTTTAGCTGCTTTACGCGGTTAAACCCGACCACTTTGGGCGCAATCAGAACGAAAATCTAGAACAATTGCATAGCGGCCCGCGATCTCCTTTAGACGGGAGATGCGGGCCGCGAAAACAATTGAATTCCGCCCTATGTGTCCTTCACCTGACATGTTCACAAGGAGAGATTGCAGGGAAAAACTGTATGTAAATGGTACTATCTATCTATTATCTATCTATCTATCTATCTATTATCTATATATCTATTTATTATGTATCTATGATCTATAGCTCTATCTATCTATCTATTATCTATCTATCTATCTATCTATCTATCTATCTATCTATCTATCTATCTATCTATCTATCTATCTATCTATCTATCTATCTATCTATCTATCTATCTATCTATTTTTATCTATATATATATTATCTATAAATCTATCTATCTACCTATCTATTATCTATATATCTATATATTATGTATCTATTATCTATCTATCTCATATCTATCTAACTACATATATATATATATATATATATATATATAATATAACACAAAAGTGGTATAGGGCGCTGGTTCACTATTTACCATACAATGTTTATCTAGCCCAAATATGGCTACTCATCAGTCCCGGACAGTTCTTTATGTCCCAAAATTCTTGCACTTCCCCTGGTTCAAGGGGGACAGCTATTCTCCAAACAACCGTTGTCCCGACAGTTCAAATATGTCTCTAAAAATAAAATGAGAAACAGCGCCTCCTAGTGCAATAACGACAATAATGGTTTCTCCACCACCAATCAGTGAGCACCCTTAAGGTTAGAGGTGTACCTATTACTGTGGTAAAAACCACTATCTAGATAATAGTTGGAAGTATCTTCCCTCCAATAATATTCACATGGGATATGACCGTTCACAACCGTATCCAGATGTTTTATCTATCTATCTCATATCTATCTATCTATCTAATATCTATCTCATATCTATCTATCTAATATCTATCTATCTCATATCTATCTATCTCATATCTATCTATCTATCTATCTATCTCATATCTATCTATCTCATATCTATCTATCTATGTATCTATCTATCTATCTATCTATCTATCTATCTATCTATCTATCTATCTATCTATCTATCTATCTATCTATCTAATACAGTTTATACATAATAATCTTACTGATAAGCAGCAGGAAGAGATAAGTGTTATTACACAGAAGCTGAAGGAAATCTGGAGACAGTAAAAGGACAGAACTGTGACATGTACAGAGGGAAGTGTCGGCCAGTTCTCTGGATGAGAGGGAGCAGCTGGCAGGATGTGGTATAAGTGTGGCAAGAAGTGTGGTTCTCAGTGACCTGTGAAGTGTTTGTGTAACATCAGCACTAGGGCTGAGTATTACTGTACACTGAGCTTCAACTGAGTATTACACTGAGCATACACTAATCTTACACTGAGTATTACACTGAGCTTACACTAATCTTACACTGAGCTTACACTGAGTATTGCACTGAGCTTACACTGAGTATTACACTGAGCTTACACTGAGTATTACACTGAGTATTACACTGAGCTTACACTGAGTATTACACTGAGCTTACACTGAGTATTACACTGAGCTTACACTGAGTATTGCACTGAGCTTACACTGAGTATTACACTGAGCTTACACTGAGTATTCCACTGAGTATTACACTGAGCTTACACTGAGTATTACACTGAGCTTACACTGAGCTTACACTGAGTATTACACTGAGCTTACACTGAACTTACACTGAGTATTACACTGAGCTTACACTGAGCATTACACTTAGCTTACACTGAGTATTATACTGAGCTTACACTGAGTATTACACTGAGTATTACACTGAGCTTACACTGAGTATTACACTGAGCTTACACTGAGTATTACACTAAGTATTACACTGAGCTTACACTGAGTATTACACTGAGCTTATACTGAGTATTACACTGAGCTTACACTGAGTATTACACCGAGCTTACACTGAGTATTACACTGAATATTACACTGGGCTTACACTGAGTAATACACTGAGCTTACACTCAGTATTACACTAATCACACTGAGTTTTACACTGAGTATTACACTGAGCTTACACTGAGTATTACACTGAGTATTACACTGAGTATTACACTGAGCTTACACTGAGTATTACACTAAGCTTACACTGAGTATTACACTGAGCTTACATTGAGTATTACACTGAATATTATACTGAGCTTACACTGAGTATTACACTGAGCTTACACTGAGTATTACACTGAGCTTACACTGAGTTTACACTAATCTTATACTGAGTTTTACACTGAGTATTACACTGAGTATTACACTGAGTATTACACTGGGCTTACACTGAGTAATACACTGAGCTTACACTGAGTATTACACTAATCTTACACTGAGTTTTACACTGAGTATTACACTGAGCTTACACTGAGTATTACACTGAGTATTACACTGAGCTTACACTGAGTATTACACTGAGTATTACACTGAGCTTACACTGAGAATTACACTGAGCTTACACTGAGTTTACACTAATCTTACACTGAGTTTTACACTGAGTATTACACTGAGCTTACACTGAGTTTACACTAATCTTACACTGAGTTTTACACTGAGTATTACACTGAGCTTACACTGAGTATTACACTTAGCTTACACTGAGTATTACACTGAGTATTACACTGAGTATTACACTAAGTATTACCCTGAGCTTACACTGAGTATTACACTGAGCTTACACTGAGTATTACACCGAGCTTACACTGAGCTTACACTGAGTATTACACTGAAAATTACACCGGGCTTACACTGAGTATTACACTGAGCTTACACTGAGTATTACACTAATCTTACACTGAGTTTTACACAGAGTATTACACTGAGCTTACACTGAGTATTACACTGAGTATTACACTGAGCTTACACTGAGTATTACACTGAGTATTACACTGAGCTTACACTGAGTATTACACTGAGCTTACACTGAGAATTACACTGAGCTTACACTGAGTTTCCACTAATCTTACACTGAGTTTTACACTGAGTATTACACTGAGCTTACACTGAGTATTACACTTAGCTTACACTGAGTATTACACTGAGTATTACACTGAGTATTACACTAAGTATTACCCTGAGCTTACACTGAGTATTACACTGAGCTTACACTGAGTATTACACCGAGCTTACACTGAGTATTACACTGAAAATTACACTGGGCTTACACTGAGTATTACACTGAGCTTACACTGAGTATTACACTAATCTTACACTGAGTTTTACACTGAGTATTACACTGAGCTTACACTGAGTATTACACTGAGTATTACCCTGAGCTTACACTGAGTATTACACTGAGCTTACACTGAGTATTACACCGAGCTTACACTGAGTATTACACTGAAAATTACACTGGGCTTACACTGAGTATTACACTGAGCTTACACTGAGTATTACACTAATCTTACACTGAGTTTTACACTGAGTATTACACTGAGCTTACACTGAGTATTACACTGAGTATTACACTGAGTATTACACTGAGCTTACACTGAGTATTACACTGAGTTTACACTGAGTATTACACTGAGTATTACACTGAGCTTACACTGAGTATTACACTGAGCTAACACTGAGCTTACACTGAGTATTACACTGAGTTTACACTAATCTTACACTGAGCTTACACCGAGTATTACACTGCAGTGGCAAATGCAGGATTTCTAGAGGGGGGTTTCCAAATGCCTGATTTTAGAGTGAGTGTGGCCAGTCCATGAAGAGGGTATAATTAGCACTGAACCAGCTTTAATATGCGTCATACAAAGTGTATTGTGTGTCATACATAATAGTATTACACTTAGCTTACACTGAGTATTACACTGAGTATTACACTGAGTATTACACTGAGTATTACACTGAGTATTACACTAAGTATTACACTTAGCTTACACTGAGTATTACACTGAGTATTACACTGAGTATTACACTAAGTATTACCCTGAGCTCACACTGAGTATTACACTGAGCTTACACTGAGTATTACACCAAGCTTACACTGAGTATTACACTGAAAATTACACTGGGCTTACACTGAGTATTACACTGAGCTTACGCTGAGTATTACACTAATCTTACACTGAGTTTTACACTGAGTATTACACTGAGCTTACACTGAGTATTACACTGAGTATTACACTGAGCTTACACTGAGTATTACACTGAGTATTACACTGAGCTTACACTGAGTATTACACTGAGTATTACACTTAGCTTACACTGAGTATTACACTGAATATTACACTGAGTATTACACTAAGTATTACCCTGAGCTTACACTGAGTATTACACTGAGTATTACACTGAGTATTACACTGAGCTTACACTGAGTATTACACCGAGCTTACACTGAGTATTACACTGAAAATTACACTGGGCTTACACTGAGTATTACACTGAGCTTACACTGAGTATTACACTAATCTTACACTGAGTTTTACACTGAGTATTACACTGAGCTTACACTGAGTATTACACTGAGTATTACACTGAGTATTACACTGAGCTTACACTGAGTATTACACTGAGTTTACACTGAGTATTACACTGAGTATTACACTGAGCTTACACTGAGTATTACACTGAGCTAACTCTGAGCTTACACTG
This sequence comes from Taudactylus pleione, assembly GCA_031769625.1. Classification (NCBI taxonomy): domain Eukaryota; kingdom Metazoa; phylum Chordata; class Amphibia; order Anura; family Myobatrachidae; genus Taudactylus; species Taudactylus pleione. The sequence goes on along the minus strand of JAUIMM010000436.1, from coordinate 6,427,269 downwards.
AGTATTACACTGAGTTTACACTAATCTTACACTGAGCTTACACCGAGTATTACACTGCAGTGGCAAATGCAGGATTTCTAGAGGGGGGTTTCCAAATGCCTGATTTTAGAGTGAGTGTGGCCAGTCCATGAAGAGGGTATAATTAGCACTGAACCAGCTTTAATATGCGTCATACAAAGTGTATTGTGTGTCATAATTTCAGCATGTACAGGACCAGCGATCATAATAAGCCAATAAATGCGGCAGTATGGCCATCCTGCCTAAGCTGAATGTTTTTATTTGAGATGTGTCACCATTCCAGTATTAGAGCATTAGAGCAAGTCCGGGAGTCTGGGAGCAACCTAGCTCTGCCCTGGACATATATGTACATATTGGGCTCTATAGCAGTGCATCCCTAACAGTGCATGTTTTCCCGATCTCCTAGTTGATGCACAGGTTATTTATTACTGACTGATACATGTTAAAAGATCCACAGGTGGTGCTAATTATTTCATTTGTGATAGTGAGTAAAATTCTATTATATTACTATTTCTATTGTAGTCATGGTGTGGGAGGGGGGTTTCCAAGCAGACGGAACCCCCCCCCCCCTTGCGTTTGCCTATGCACTGAGCTTACACTGAGTATTACACTGAGCTTACACTGAGCTCATACTGAGTATTACGTTGAGCTTACACTAAGTTTACACTGAGTATTACAGTAAGCTTACACTGAGTTTATACTGAGTATCACACTGAGCTTACACTGAGTATTACACTGAGCTTACACTGAGCTTATACTGAGTATTATATTGAGCTTACACTGAGTATTACACTGATCTTACACTGGGCTTACACTGAGTATTACACTAAACTTACACTGAGTATATTACACTTAGCTTACACTGAGTATTACACTGAGCTTACACTGAGTATTACACTGAGTATTACACTGAGCTTACACTGAGTATTACACTGAGCTTACACTAATCTTACACTGAGTATTACACTGAACTTACACTGAGCTTACACTGAGTATTACACTGAGCTTACACTGAGTATTACACTGCTTATTACACTGAGTATTACACTGAGCTTATACTGAGTATTACACTGAGCTTACACTGAGTATTACACTGAGCTTACACTGGGCTTACACTGAGTATATTACACTGAGTTTACACTGAGCTCATACTGAGTATTACGCTGAGCTTACACTGAGTTTATACTGAGTATAACTGTGGGCTGGGGAGGGGGGTTTCCAAGCAGACGGAAACCACCCCTGCGTTTGCCTATGCACTGAGCTTACACTGAGTATTATACTGAGCTTACACTGAGCTCATACTGAGTATTACGCTGAGCTTACACTGAGTTTATACTGAGTATCACACTGAGCTTACACTGAGTATTACACTGAGTATTACAATGAGTTTATACTGAGTATTACACTGAGCTTACACTGAGTATTACACTGAGCTTATACTGAGTATTACACTGAGCTTACACTGAGTATTACACTGAGCTTACCCTGAGTGTTACACTGAGTATTACAGTAATCTTACACTGAGTTTTACACTGAGTATTACACTGAGCTTACACTGAGTATTACACTGAGTATTACACTGAGCTTACACTGAGTATTACACTGAGTATTACACTGAGCTTACACTGAGTATTACACTGAGCTTACACTGAGTATTACTCTGAGCTTACACTGAGTATTACACTGATCTTACACTGGGCATACACTGAGTATTACACTGAGCTTACACTGAGTATTACACTGAGTATTACACTGAGCTTACACTGAGTATTACACTGAGTATTACACTGAGCTTACACTGAGATTACACTGAGTTTACACTAATCTTACACTGAGTATTACACTGAGCTTACACTGAGTATTACACTGAGTTTACACTAATCTTACACTGAGCTTACACCGAGTATTACACTGAGCTTACACTGAGTATTACACTGAGTTTACACTGAGTTTATACTGAGTATCACACTGGGCTTACACTGAGTATTACACTGATCTTACACTGAGTATTACACTGAGCTTACACTGAGCTTACACTGAGTATTCCACTGAGCTTACACTGAGTATTACACTAATCTTATACTGAGATTACACTGAGCATTACACTGAGTTTATACTGAGCTCATACTGAGTATTATGCTGAGCTTACACTGAGTATTACACTGAGTTTACACTGAGTATTACACTGAGCTTACACTGAGTTTATACTGAGTATCACACTGGGCTTACACTGAGTATTACACTGATCTTACACTGAGTATTACACTGAGCTTACACTGAGTATTAAACTGATCTTACACTGAGCTTACACTGAGTATTACACTGAGCTTACACTGAGCTTACACTGAGTATTACACTGAGCTTACACTGATCTTACACTAGGCTTACACTGAGCTTACACTGAGTATTACACTGAGTATATTACACTGAGCTTACACTGAGTATTACACTGAGTATTACACTGAGCTTACACTGAGTATTACACTGAGTATTACACTGAGCTTACACTGAGTATTACACTGAGTATTACACTTAGCTTACACTGAGTATTACACTGAATATTACACTGAGTATTACACTAAGTATTACCCTGAGCTTACACTGAGTATTACACTGAGCTTACACTGAGTATTACACCGAGCTTACACTGAGTATTACACTGAAAATTACACTGGGCTTACACTGAGTATTACACTGAGCTTACACTGAGTATTACACTAATCTTACACTGAGTTTTACACTGAGTATTACACTGAGCTTACACTGAGTATTACACTGAGTATTACACTGAGTATTACACTGAGCTTACACTGAGTATTACACTGAGTTTACACTGAGTATTACACTGAGTATTACACTGAGCTTACACTGAGTATTACACTGAGCTAACTCTGAGCTTACACTGAGTATTACACTGAGTTTACACTAATCTTACACTGAGCTTACACCGAGTATTACACTGCAGTGGCAAATGCAGGATTTCTAGAGGGGGGTTTCCAAATGCCTGATTTTAGAGTGAGTGTGGCCAGTCCATGAAGAGGGTATAATTAGCACTGAACCAGCTTTAATATGCGTCATACAAAGTGTATTGTGTGTCATAATTTCAGCATGTACAGGACCAGCGATCATAATAAGCCAATAAATGCGGCAGTATGGCCATCCTGCCTAAGCTGAATGTTTTTATTTGAGATGTGTCACCATTCCAGTATTAGAGCATTAGAGCAAGTCCGGGAGTCTGGGAGCAACCTAGCTCTGCCCTGGACATATATGTACATATTGGGCTCTATAGCAGTGCATCCCTAACAGTGCATGTTTTCCCGATCTCCTAGTTGATGCACAGGTTATTTATTACTGACTGATACATGTTAAAAGATCCACAGGTGGTGCTAATTATTTCATTTGTGATAGTGAGTAAAATTCTATTATATTACTATTTCTATTGTAGTCATGGTGTGGGAGGGGGGTTTCCAAGCAGACGGAACCCCCCCCCCTTGCGTTTGCCTATGCACTGAGCTTACACTGAGTATTACACTGAGCTTACACTGAGCTCATACTGAGTATTACGTTGAGCTTACACTAAGTTTACACTGAGTATTACAGTAAGCTTACACTGAGTTTATACTGAGTATCACACTGAGCTTACACTGAGTATTACACTGAGCTTACACTGAGCTTATACTGAGTATTATATTGAGCTTACACTGAGTATTACACTGATCTTACACTGGGCTTACACTGAGTATTACACTAAACTTACACTGAGTATATTACACTTAGCTTACACTGAGTATTACACTGAGCTTACACTGAGTATTACACTGAGTATTACACTGAGCTTACACTGAGTATTACACTGAGCTTACACTAATCTTACACTGAGTATTACACTGAACTTACACTGAGCTTACACTGAGTATTACACTGAGCTTACACTGAGTATTACACTGCTTATTACACTGAGTATTACACTGAGCTTATACTGAGTATTACACTGAGCTTACACTGAGTATTACACTGAGCTTACACTGGGCTTACACTGAGTATATTACACTGAGTTTACACTGAGCTCATACTGAGTATTACGCTGAGCTTACACTGAGTTTATACTGAGTATAACTGTGGGCTGGGGAGGGGGGTTTCCAAGCAGACGGAAACCACCCCTGCGTTTGCCTATGCACTGAGCTTACACTGAGTATTATACTGAGCTTACACTGAGCTCATACTGAGTATTACGCTGAGCTTACACTGAGTTTATACTGAGTATCACACTGAGCTTACACTGAGTATTACACTGAGTATTACAATGAGTTTATACTGAGTATTACACTGAGCTTACACTGAGTATTACACTGAGCTTATACTGAGTATTACACTGAGCTTACACTGAGTATTACACTGAGCTTACCCTGAGTGTTACACTGAGTATTACAGTAATCTTACACTGAGTTTTACACTGAGTATTACACTGAGCTTACACTGAGTATTACACTGAGTATTACACTGAGCTTACACTGAGTATTACACTGAGTATTACACTGAGCTTACACTGAGTATTACACTGAGCTTACACTGAGTATTACTCTGAGCTTACACTGAGTATTACACTGATCTTACACTGGGCATACACTGAGTATTACACTGAGCTTACACTGAGTATTACACTGAGTATTACACTGAGCTTACACTGAGTATTACACTGAGTATTACACTGAGCTTACACTGAGATTACACTGAGTTTACACTAATCTTACACTGAGTATTACACTGAGCTTACACTGAGTATTACACTGAGTTTACACTAATCTTACACTGAGCTTACACCGAGTATTACACTGAGCTTACACTGAGTATTACACTGAGTTTACACTGAGTTTATACTGAGTATCACACTGGGCTTACACTGAGTATTACACTGATCTTACACTGAGTATTACACTGAGCTTACACTGAGCTTACACTGAGTATTCCACTGAGCTTACACTGAGTATTACACTAATCTTATACTGAGATTACACTGAGCATTACACTGAGTTTATACTGAGCTCATACTGAGTATTATGCTGAGCTTACACTGAGTATTACACTGAGTTTACACTGAGTATTACACTGAGCTTACACTGAGTTTATACTGAGTATCACACTGGGCTTACACTGAGTATTACACTGATCTTACACTGAGTATTACACTGAGCTTACACTGAGTATTAAACTGATCTTACACTGAGCTTACACTGAGTATTACACTGAGCTTACACTGAGCTTACACTGAGTATTACACTGAGCTTACACTGATCTTACACTAGGCTTACACTGAGCTTACACTGAGTATTACACTGAGTATATTACACTGAGCTTACACTGAGTATTACACTGAGTATATTACACTGAGCTTACACTGAGTATTACACTGAGTATTACACTGAGCTTACACTGAGTATTACACTGAGCTTACACTGAGTATTATGCTGAGCTTACACTGAGTATTACACTGAGCTTACACTGAGTATTCCACTGAGCTTACACTGAGTATTACACTAATCTTATACTGAGATTACACTGAGCATTACACTGAGTTTATACTGAGCTCATACTGAGTATTATGCTGAGCTTACACTGAGTATTACACTGAGTTTACACTGAGTATTACACTGAGCTTACACTGAGTTTATACTGAGTATCACACTGGGCTTACACTGAGTATTACACTGATCTTACACTGAGTATTACACTGAGCTTACACTGAGTATTAAACTGATCTTACACTGAGCTTACACTGAGTATTACACTGAGCTTACACTGAGCTTACACTGAGTATTACACTGAGCTTACACTGATCTTACACTAGGCTTACACTGAGCTTACACTGAGTATTACACTGAGTATATTACACTGAGCTTACACTGAGTATTACACTGAGTATATTACACTGAGCTTACACTGAGTATTACACTGAGTATTACACTGAGCTTACACTGAGTATTACACTGAGCTTACACTGAGTATTATGCTGAGCTTACACTGAGTATTACACTGAGCTTACACTGAGTATTACACTGAGTATTACACTGAGCTTACACTGAGTATTACGCTGAGCTTACACTGAGTATTACGCTGAGCTTACACTGAGTATTACACTGAGCTTACACTGAGTATTACACTGAGTATTACACTGAGCTTACACTGAGCTGTAGGAAATGATGGGAACGTCAGCTAGGAGGAAATAGAACACCCGAGAAATCAATGGCTGCAGTAAATGCCCCTTATTGCCATTTGTCAACATATTTACCCACAGTTTATTATTAGATCCAGCACACATTAGTAATGACTATATGTAGTCAGGAAGCCGGTGGTCGAAATGCCGACCGCCGGCTTCCCGACAGTGAAATCCCGGCATGTGACTAATGATAGGCATTTACATACCGACGCCTATCATTAGCCCCATGCCGAAATCCTGACGCCCGGCATACCGATCGTAGGTAAGCCGGGTATTGGGAGTGGATAGCCGCGTGTGGGGGGGGTTTGAGGTTTAAGGGGTCTCCCGGGAGGACTTAGGGTTTGGCACCACCTTGGGTGGGTTAGGGTTAGGCTAGGCGAAGGAGAGGAGGAGGGGTTAGAGTCAGGCACCCCCAGGGAGGGTTAGGTGTAGGATGCGGGGAGGGGGGGTTAGGTTTAGGCACCCATGGGGGGAGGTTAGGGTTAGGAACTAGGGGGGAGGTTAGGGTTAGGCACCCCTAAGAGAGGGTTGGGGGGGGGAGAAGGTTAGAGATAGCCTCTATACTTATCCTGTCGGGAACTCCATCTGCTAGCCTTCTAGCTTCGGTATTTCATCTGCTGGGCTGACGTTCGGTGTTACATCGTACCGATTCAGTAATGACTGAGGGCCTAATTCATAGCTGGAGGTAAATCCGATATTTCCGTACATGTTTTCCCAGGAGCCACACTGCACATGTGCAGAGCTCTTGCTGCTGCAGCATTACTGACACGCTGCTGGCATTTGGGGGCGTCAACAGGGAGCGTTCCAGAAAATGGGGACGTGATGGCCCTGTTTTATGTGTGCGCCGAGGCCAGTGGCTGCATCCCTGGACACGGCTACACTGGCCCCGCCAACTTGATTTTGTCGGACATCCTGAGTAATCTGAGGGCTGTGGAGACGTCCGAAGTTCTCGCAGCTGATCCCATGCAGCAGATCAGAGAAGGCGGCAGGAGGCGACTTTTTACGTAAGAGGCCGCGGATGTGCCATTGCATCCATCCCTGTATCATCTCGGAATTCAGTTGTGAATCCTTTACTCTTAGAGCTGTCATTACCTGTCTCATTGTCTGTCACCCAGGACCCTCGTCGTGCACTCACATTGTCCTGCAAGAACCCACATCTCATGGTGATGATGCCTAATCTCAGATTATACTGTCAGGTCGGGGGGTTTCACATCCATGAACAATTATTTTGACCATTTTTTATTTTTGCATATTTTTAGCCTAACCCTAACAAGAACACAAAAATGTACTATCCACATTCTGGCGTCGACGTGATATATGTGTGATCATGTTGACATTTTTTTTTTCTTGTCGACCTTATGTTCATGTCAACCTTTTGACCACATCCCGCGTGTAAAATAGTGGTTACAAGTATTGGCACGCCTGGGAAGTAAGTATAAGTGACATAAGCCAGGTACAGTATAACCATGTGATACTTTTGCCGACTGATACGCATCGTAAGGTAGCTGTCACTTTGTCTGTGGTCGCAGATGGTAATTTGTGCCAGTGGTTTGGAGTCAACATTTTTATTAGCAACCAACCACATGGTTGAATAGCGCAGGCAGCAATCCTCCAGCGACCACCATTGCATGTTTATACGCACTTGCTTGGACCCTTGTGGTAGGGTCTCGTTCCCGCAAGCCCCAGTGAGCTTCTGGCTCAAATAGAGCCGGAAGCTCTCCCACTGACATCTCTGATGATGTCAGTGGTGCCTCCCACAAACGGCAGACGTTCCTTCGGGAACACCTCCATTTGTGTAGCCACCCCCCCTGCCCGCCTCAAAACGGGGCGAGCTGTCAATCACAATCGACAACCGCCCCATTTTGGTGCGAGACCCATAGCGACGGAGCGCCCGTCGCTGGCCAGGTCTCGCACATGCACACGACGAAGGCGGCACATGCGCAGGGGGCAAACATCGACCCGCTTGTGAGCGCATTGCGCTTGCGAGCGGAGTGGGTCTGAATCAGCCCCTTAGTCATTGTTAGCTGTCCAGGAGGAGACAATGGAACGTGGATAGAGCTATGAGCTGGCTGACGCTGTTATTACACTGTTAGGTCTGCTCTATTCCCCTTTGATGTGTGTGGGCTGTGACATCTCACCGTGATGCTGACACCTATCCCCGTTCCCACAGCTGACATCCTGCCATAATCCTGCCATATAACAGCCCTGGGCGTGTTGTACTGGTTATATCTCATTCTCTATTTGCATCTGCATTTTTATACTTTGTGGCTTTCTCGGAGGAAACTCTGCTCTGGTTTCACGTTTTACATTTATTAAATAATTCTGGTGTCGACATGTTCATTCTGAAAGTGTCAACACAATATATGTCGACATATTGATTGCCAATCTAATGTCCATATCTACATTCTGACTGACGACCTACAGCAGACCGGTGTAATCAGAATTCTGATATTTACCCTGCAGAAATGTTCTACTTAGAAATTAATATTATATAAAATATTTCTAGAAACAGACACTGTAACTATGATCAGTCTCCACTGACTTCATCCCATTGTTGATTACTATAATTAACTTTATTATAAGCACTTAGGGGGAGATGTATCACACCATGGAAAGAGATAAAAGTAGCAACCAATCAGCTCCTAACTGTCATTTCTCAAACACAGCCTGTAAAGTGACAAAGAAGCTGATTGGTTGGTACTTTATCTCCAAAGTTTAGTACATGACCCCCTCAGTAACATGACTTCCTCTTCTAGACCTCACATACTCCGCACAGTGGGGCTGATTCAGACCCGCTCGCTAGGATGCGAACGCTCGTAGCTGACCGATAGTTGCAATCTGCGCATGCGTGTGCATCGCAATGCGCGTGTGCAAACCACTGCAAAAGATCAGAATGCGTTTGCTCATTGTGCATAGAGTGCCCAGCAGAATGAGTGACAGGAGAAGCCGTTTGTGGGTGGTAACATGGGCAGGCCACTATAAACGGGGGTGTGGAGGTGCGAACGCAGGCGTGCCTGAGTGTTTCAATGCCGTTGCAGAGGCGTGCATAATTAAAAGGCAGCGTCATTGTACACGTCACATGGTTGAATTTCACACTGAAGTGATCGCAGTGCTTGCGGCAGGTTATAGTCAACCTCAAGCGCTGCGATCCCATCAGATGGTGCTCGATGTACCAATGTTTTCATGCACTTCCAGGAGATGGCGTGCGCAAGTCGGCGTCTTATGAATGGCTGGCTGGCGTATGCATACACATAGCCCAAGACATAGTGGGCGTGATATTGCCTTGCTGTGCGAACGCCTGCCTTGCTGGGCGTGCGCTGGATTTGCATACGTAGGCTGTGAGCGAACGCATCTAGCGAGCGGGTCTGAATGAGCTGCTGTGTCTCATCCCCTGAGGCTCCAGATAATGAGGTCTCACTGACATGTCAGACATCTCTCTTATCACACTCCAGCACTGTCTGTCTCTGGAGACCACAGCCAGGACTCTCATTAATAACACTGCACACAGCACAAGGGGAAATCAGCAATAGCATCAATCTATATAGCCATAGTAATGGAATACTAGTATATTCTATAGGTCACACATCTTACTGTGCCAGTCACCTCTGTGTTGCTATTAACCTTAAGGCAGGACTCAGTAAAGGGGATGAATATCCCAACCCACAATATACCCCCAATATTAAACTGCGCCATAACTGCAACCGTAGAATCACACATGTAACGTATTACCTTACAAGTCAGTATATAGGGCCTGATTAAGCAGCGATGGCAACTGCGATCGGCCTATTGTTGCGCTCTGTGCATGCATATGCATCGCAGTATGTGTGTGCGAAAACTCCACTGCGATCGAGGTCTACGAGCGCAGTAACTACTACGCAAACCATCACAGAGTGATTGACAGCAGGGGCGTTTCTAGAGAGGAGGGGGCCCATGAGCAGTCCTCTCCGTCCGGCGGCCGGCTGCGCGCTAGAGTGTGCCCAGAGTCTATAGCGCATGCACAGGTCACCTGGAAAATGGGCGCGGCGGACATTTTCCAGCCGTTTTTAAAGGCGAAGACACCGGAGCCGACGTGGGATTCCGGAGAGGTAAGTTTAATGGGTGCAGGGTGTGCGGTGTGGGCCCCCCATGGACCCAGGGGAACCGTGTGCCCCGCACACCCTGCACCCATTATAAATACGCCACTGATTGACAGGAAGTACCGTTTGGGGGTGCTGATGGGGAGGTGGTCAGCTAGACGCAGGCGTGCCAGTGTGTTTGAACGCCGTTGCATTTGCATGAATAAATTAACCACTGCAATGCCATACGCAGCTTGGGCTTTCACTACGTGCAACGAGGTTAGCAATTCCTGAGTAAGGTCAGAGGGCCTGATTCAGACCCGCTCGCGAGCGCTGAGTGCTCACAAGCGGGTCGATGGTGCCTCGAGGTGGCTCCGTCGTGCGCATGCGCGAGATCCGAATAACGACGGCCAAGCCGTCGTTATGGGTCTCGCACCAACGGGGGCGTGCTGTCGATGTTGATTGACAGCACGCCCCCTTTGGTGGGCGTGCCAGGGGCGTGGCTGCCCAGACGGAGGCGTTCCCATAGGAACGTCTACCGTCTGGGTCCGGCCCCACTGACATCACTAGTGATGTCAGTGGGAGTGATTTTGGCTCTGATAGAGCCAAAATCACTCCAGGGCTTGCGGCAACGAGACCCTACCACAAGGGTCTCGTCGCAAGCCCGATGGTCGCGATGGTCTTGACCATCGCGACCATCATCATGGATGCTCGCATAAGCTGTGGGTGGTAACCCACAGCTATGCGAGCATCCAGGAGGACGCACAAAAAAAAAAAAAAATAAACGCCCTGATTCAGAGCGGGCGCTCATTCAGAGCGTCCGGCTCTGAATCAGGCCCTGACACCACAGTGATGTATATAGTAATCCAGCGAGCTGGATATATGTATAACTCCTATAAATGATCTCTTTATATTTGTTGAATAGTGATATCACTCCAGTATAACATATACATGTATTTAGCTGTGATGTCACGTGTCACATGACTCAGTGTGACATATATAGTAATCAGTGAAGGCAAAATTTACCTGCATATAAGGGTCATCTCATATAAGTAACTTGTGAATTTATATGGTCACTTATATCCCCTGTTACACATAATGCCCTTGTATTATACAGTAGAATACATTAGAATCATCACAATACAGAAGAGAGTCTAATATACCTCAATACACCTGTAAATATTGCCTGTATATATGATGTCAGAACCTGCGTATTGTAAATAACAATGCAGCCTCATCTGTCATTAAAGATATTAGAGCACATGTAGAGTTCTGTGACCAATACATAACAATGCAACCTCATGCCGTTATTAGTGACTTCTAATATCCCTCTGCTATACAGTAGAGGATACACTCTCCCAAATATAATACCATAGAGAATAATAGTGAGAATGTTTAAAATATATATTATATAAATATTGGAAAACTTTGTCTTAAAAAAAAAATATATATATATTGTTACCTAAATTATATTGTTTTCATTTAGGCTTTTTTATATCATTTCACTAAAATAAATAAAAAAATATAAAGCAAAGTATCAGTGGACACTGCCATATGTCTTTATTGTACATACCATCTTGTAACAGGTCTTTCCCACACGCCCAGCCCCCAGCTAGCCCCCAGCATCCTGTATACCACCCCCCTGTATTCCAGCCTCCAGATGCCACAATTACTGGGACACACGTTCACTTGCCCTGTGATTGGCTGTGAGTGTGGGAACCTTTGCACTGCCTGATCCTCACACATACATTTGGAATCCATAATGAAGCTGCAGTATACACGCTATGATGACCACATGCTGCAAAGTCACACGTAAAACAAGTGCTTAGCGCTGTGAACACATTTATTTAAAAAAAATTAGAGTAACATGTTAATAAAAATGTGTTATATGTAATTGTTTGTTTGTAGTTGTTGCATATACATATATATTTAGTTGTTGTTTATATATATATATATATATATATATATAATATATATATATATATAAACAGGTAAGGTCCGGCACTCGTTCAAACAAATTGCAACATTGCCCGGTGTCCTGGTCCTGGAGGAGCTATAGGGTGCTTTGGGCCTGGTTCAGAGCCGGACGCTATTTGCGAACGGTCGTTCTGAAAAATGGGCTGGCTATTTAAATGAAGTGCTTGCTCTTTGCGGTCTGTTGACGCCTCTAAGTCTGAACGAGCGAACAAAACCTGCGGCTGCTATTTTGATAAAGACGCCCCCTGGCCGCTCGCATCCTACGTCATCTCTGCTATTTATTTGATTAATCGGGTACATCGAAAAGCGTGTAAAATGCTCGCAGTGCTTGTAGTAGGATTTTCCTACCGCAATCATGCGAACAGTTCAGGCTAAGAAACAACCAAGTGACGTGGTCAATGACGCTGCTTTGCTAATTATGCACACCCTTAAAACGCCCGTTTTGACCTTTTGGCACGCCTGCGTTCGGATCACCACTCCCCGTTTTCAAGCACCTTCCCCTGTTACCACCCACAAACGCCTCATTCTGTCACTCAAATTATCAGGCATTCGCTATTTTGCGAGCACATGAATTTCGACCGCACTGACTGGTTCGCGCATGCGTATTACGAGCCGTACGCATGCGCATTTGTGCGAACATCGCTCGGAGCGAACAAGCGGCCGCTTACGAGCGGCTCTGAATCAGGCCCTTTGTTGTAGGTGTTTTTTGTAGATCACTGTGTCTTGACAATGGTGTTTGCATACACCGAAACGTCGACCATGTTCTTGTGAATATAAGTCTCCTTGCTTCTGTGAAAGACCCTGAGTGCCGTCTATTGTTTGGTGATAGATATTATATATATATATATATATATATATATAATATCTATGTGTGTGTGTAACCAATGAAGAAAGAGTATAAAATAAAATTTAAGCACAAGGCCATATGCCCCAAATAACATTATATCACTTTAGCAAAAGCCGAAGTACAGGGGATTATGTAGATTATGTAGAGTTGGAAGTAAATGCAATTTGAGCTTTTGCTTTGTTTTCTAAATAAATCAGATGCATATACTATGCTCTCTCTTGGAGTCTCCGGATTGACAGTAAACAGGTCGACATTTAGAAGGTCGACACCAGAATGTTGACACATTCCAAATGTCGTTAGAGAACAGGCAAGGGAAAGATGTGAGATGTCACCGCACAGGTATATAGTCACCAATTACATGTAATAAACAGTAATATCGCACTTTACCTTGTTCTGTGTATGTGTGAGTTTATTTTAAATGGCATTGTAGTTGTAATAAAGGATAAGTTTTAACTATACTCCCATGTCGGTACTAATGTGCTATTTGAGTGCTCTCTTTATAGTGTCTTTGGTGGCCTGCAAGACCTCCATCTCCTGCATTCTGAATGTCAACAGTCAAAGGGTCGACATGGTCATTAGGTCGCTCACCAATATGTAGACATGTATTTAGGCCAACATGGTTAAACGGTCGACACATTCAAAAGGTTTATTTACTATTTAAATAACTTTTTTGCTCCACTGGTATCCAGAGATATCTCCTGTATTCAGTTAGGTAACGTAGGTGGCCAAAGACCCCATTTTTCAATTCATTAAGCTCTTAAGATGGCGCTAAGCATTGTAGACCATAGAAAACCTTCGGAGATCCTGGCTTCTTCCCTCCCCCCCCAACAGCGGCGAAAAACAGACCGTCGCCACACCCTGCCCTGCACACTAACGGCAGCAGACAGTCAATCACTGACAGTCTGTTGCCGCTCTGCGTGCGATCCGGCGCCTGCGCATATTCCCGACCATCGGGAATCTGCGTTCAGCAGTGCACGGCTGAATCAGGGCCATAGATTGATGCTATTGCTGATTTCCCCATGTGCTGTGCGCAGTGTTATTAATGAGAGTCCTGGCTGTGGTCTCCAGAGACAGACGGTGCTGGAGTGTGATAAGAGAGATGTCTGACATGTCAGTGAGACCTCATTATCCGGAGCATCAGGGGATGAGACACTGTGCGGAGTATGTGAGGTGTAGAAGAAAAAGTTATTACTGAGGGATATAGTAAAGTAATTATATATAATATATATCTATATATATATATATATATATATAAAACAGTTGTTTATATAGCAGACACATATTTTGCAGCACTTTACAGAGAATATTCAGTCATTCACATCAGTCCCTGCCCCAGTGGAGCTTACAATCTATGGCCCTCATTCAGAGCCGTACGCTCTGAGCAGAGCGCACGCTCTGAATGAGGGCCGGCCTCCATGAAAATGGAGCGTCCTCCTGGACGCTCGTATAGCTGTGGGTCACCACCCACAGGCTATACGAGCGTGCATTTTGATGGCCGCGATGGTCGAGACCATCGCGACCATCGAAATTGCGAGCCGGAGCCAGCGGTTGAGGTTTTCAACCGCAAGCTCCGGAGTGATTTTGGCTCTATCAGAGCCAAAATCACTCCCACTGACATCACTAGTGATGTCAGTGGGCCGGCTTTTGACGGGAGGCGTTCCCGTGGGAACGCCCCCGTCAGGGAGGCACGCCCCTGGCACGCCTACCAAAGGGGGCGTGCTGTCAATCAACATTGACAGCACGCCCCCTTTGATCGGACACAACGAGCGAAGGACTTTCCTTCGCTCATCGCGTCTGGCGCATGCGCACGACGGAGCTCCCTCCGTCGTGCGCATGCTCAGTCCAGAACATCGACCCACTTGCGAGTGGACAGCCGCTCGCAAGTGGGTCTGAATCAGGCCCTATGTTCCCTATCACATGCACACGGGGGGTTCATTTTTACCCAAATCCCAATAACCTACTAGTATGTTTTTGAAGTGTAGGAGAAAACCAGAGCACCCGGAGTGAACCCACGCAAACACAAGAACATACAAACTCCACACTGATAGTGCCTTGATGGGAACTGGACCCAAAACCTCAGTGTTGGGAAACAGTAATGCTAAATACTACACCAACCATGCTGCCCAACAATGGAATGAAGTGAGTGGAGACCGATCATAGTTACGGTGTCTGTTTAAAGAACTGTTATATATAATATTCATCTAGAAATAGACCGTGTGTCTACAGGTAAAATATCAGACTCCTCTTTACACTTTTGAACCGTGTTCCTGCTCCCATCACTGTATCCACTTAATACAATGTGAGGAGTATAAAAGTGTCAGCTCTGTGGTTCCAGGGTGTAGATACGAGGGATACAGCGGGTGTCACTATGGCTGTATTTATTTTACATGTGGCCCCTGACTACTGGCTTCATCCTCATACCCTGCAGCATAGACGTGACTTTGAGGTCTATTTAATAAGCCTTGGATGGAGTGAACAGTGATAAAGTGAACACTGCCATGTTACAGGCTATGTTTGAAATATGACAGGAGCTGATTGGTCGGTACTTTATCTCCGTTCACTTTATCTAAATGCAAGGCTTAGTAAGTAGACCCCTGTGTGCCTGATGATAACATAATATGGTGTCTGCAGTGCTGGGTACAGTACGTGTGGTTAAGATGAAAGGGGTTCACTAGTGTTCATTTATTAATTATAATTAATGATACCATAGCAACCAGATTTTTAGTATACTGTTTGTACACATGGGTGATCAGATTGGATAGATAAATCACTTTCTCAGTCGGTGACCTACACACAGACAGATCCTGATTTTTAACCACCTAGATTTTCCTCAGGTCCAAAATTATAAAACAGGGGCAATACACCTGAAACTCCTCAGCTTGGTGATACCATAATACACCTGAAACTCCTCAGCTTGGGGATACCATAATACACCTGAAACTCCTCAGCTTGGTGATACCATAATACACCTGAAACTCCTCAGCTTGGTGATACCATAATACACCTGAAACTCCTCAGCTTGGTGATACCATAATACACCTGAAACTCCTCAGCTTGGTGATACCATAATACACCTGAAACTCCTCAGCTTGGTGATACCATAATACACCTGAAACTCCTCAGCTTGGTGATACCATAATACACCTGAAACTCCTCAGCTTGGTGATACCATAATATGGTGTCTGATTAACACCTCACAGTGCCAAGCCCACAAGTATTTATTAACTATAATTGTAAGGCCCAGATATTTCTTTCACTGGGCCCTTTATAAATCATTGTAATGAATGGTATGAAAGACATGCTAATATTTATTTAAAAATGATAACATAAGACACAAAATGTATATTTCATTACTAATTTTTTTTTTATTGTTGACAACTGCAACCACTTTCATCAAGGAAATATGTTTTTTTATGGACATATTAAATCCATTATTAATCATTTACAGTCCGCTGCAAGCATTGCATAACAAAGGCACATTATAAATGTGATAATCCCTGCAAATATTGCATACCATAATACATGCTATATCTAGCCTGTAGACACATTTAGCAATTTTTGCAAACTTGCATTTAACAGTTAATATTTGATATCAAATGTTTGACACTTGCTGCAAATGTCACATACTATATTCACCTCTTATAACCCTTTCACACCGACCTAAAATTCCCGGGGTGATGCGCAGAGTTTGCCACGGGTCGTTCCCATGGCACCCTGCAATGTAAATGGCGCAATCCGGGTCACAATGCCCTGTATCGTGCCACATGCAGCCCGACTGGCCGGCTTCAGTGGCGCTTGGAGATGACATCATCTCCAAGCGTCCACTGCAGCGCCGGAAGAGCCGGGTCATTGTAGAGAACCGGTTCCGGTGTGAACGGCGCTGACTCGGGAATATCCTGGGTCGGCGCCATAGTACGAAAGGGGTAAGTTCCCGGTCTGATCCGGATTGGAACCCTGTTCCAGCCCCCGGGTCAGACCTGGAACTTTGGTATAAAAGTGGTACTATTAACTCCTGTAAATATTGCAGGATTCCCGATTAATGTGTTCTCATGTTTTGACAACACAGCACATATGCTTAACATACAAACTATATCCCATTTCAGTAATAAGAAATATGTAATACATTGTACAATATACATCCAAATGTTGAATTAACAATAGGTTTCATTCTCAATGAGAATACGAATGTTGTTGTAATATACAAACAAAGTCTATATCTTTTTGTATAGAATGATCAATATGATCAATAACCGAATGCATGGTCAATAATAACTTTACATCGCTCATGACTCCAGTCTGTTAATACAGCTTACACATCAATACTCTGTATACCCCAAGTTATATAACATGTAAACATTACATCTCACTAGTACATTACAGAGCTAGGACAGAGGACATATATGATACATTGTATCACTGATAGAACACCCATAGAATGTGTCACTATAGAATGCAGAACATGTTCTTCATGGAAGGAAACTTCTTTTATATATAAACATATATAACCGTCCCCATATAGGGCTGCTGCGTACAGCATAAGATATGATATACTAGTATATCGCATAGTAATTACATTGTGACAGTAATGAGATCTGTCCCCCAAACAGTACACGGGGGAACGCCAGTACACCCACACTGACTACTGGTGATATTAATAGTCATGTCCATAATTACACCCACCCTCTGCCACCTAAGGATAACACATTAGTGGCAGGTGGGTAAGCTGACAGGTATACCAAAAGTACACCCATTATAGGGCACAGTCAGGTATAGCGGGGTGTACACCCAGCTCAGACAGTTATCACCAGGCCTTCCAAAAGGCTGTGTTTCTGAGTGTGCCAGGGACTGGGAGGAGGCGATACAGCCCCAGGAGGTTCTGCAGCAGCTGGTACTGGAGCTCTGTGCATTTGTGCAGGAAGAAGGAGAATCCTGGACACATCTGGGAGCCTTCCCCTGGCTGGAGGCTGCAATACCTAGAACAGGAAAGACATAAATGTTAGCGACCTTCTCCATCACCTACTACATCCTCCTCTCTTCTCCCAACAGGAAACATGGGGCATTCGGGAACAAGACACTAGAGAACAAGACACTTACTTCTCCTAGCCATGTTCTGTTGCAGGACAGTCACTGTCACCTCCAAGTTTCCAGCTGTCTCTGGCCCTCTCTCTCCATCTCAGTGCTGCTGTTATAGGATGTCTCCTCCTCTCCCCCATCATCAGCTCTCTGCCAGTAGAGCATGCACAGTGAGTGTGAGGGTGCTGTATGCCCAATGCCCTCTATATAGAGCTCTCTCTGCATATTAATGCGTGAGGATCAGGCCTGACAGAGGTTCCCACACTCAGCAGCCAATCCCAGAGCAGCGGGGACAATGGATGTGTACATCCCAGGGATAGTGACATCTGGAGGCCGGGGGCCAGCTGGGGGCTGTGGGGAGGAGGACCTGTTACAAGATGCTGTCGGCAATATAGATAGGCAAGGTTGAGTCATATAGTGATACTTTATTGATTTTTCTTTAATAAAAATGATAGAAAAACAGATTGGAAAACAACATTATTTAGCAAATGGTGATATTTTCCCAGACAATGATGTTTAATAACGATATGATACATAAGTAACTTTCTACTATCATTAAGAGAATGTATCACCTACTGAAATCTAGAGGTATATAAAGTTATTAGAATTTAATCAGTTATTCTGCAACATAAAGGGGGGAATTCAAGACGTCAATATCGCAACACTGTGCCTTAAATTTGCACACTGCGCCTTCATGATCGCACCCGAGATACGCACTGTTCAATTAGAAATGCCAATTCGCATTACTCGCAGTGAGAATGTGCACATTTTGTCCAAAAAAGCGCACAGGGAAAATAGCATGAAAAAGTGGGGAGACCTTCCTGGACCCCAAAAAAGTGACAACTTCGCTAGCTGAATGATATAGAAGACTGTTATACCCCTTTTACACCAGAGCTAAAACCTGGGTTTTTGCTGGGTCTACCCGGGTCGCAGTTCAGTGTAGAAGGGTCCCTGAAAAATAACCCAGGTCAAGTGACCCAGCAATCCAACCCAGGTAGCTACCAGGGTTGGACCCAGGATGGACCCGGGTAATGGTGCAGTGTGAACGGTGCAACCCGGGTTATCTGACCTGGGTCATGCCTAAAATGAGCTGATTGGTGGTTGTGGATCAGTCACCTCCCACTTTTCATGACCTCACAGGTTTAGCAGGGCAGACCTGAGTTCAGTGTGAACAGGGCTGACCTGGGAGTAACCCAGATCGAATGTGCAGTGTAAATGGGTCTGACCAGGGTTGGAACCATGTCCAAAAACCCAGGTCGGACCTGGATTTTTGGTAGAAAAGGGGTATTAGTGGCCAGAAGGTAAGTGCTCTACGCTTTTAAAAGGTGCCAAATGGCTGCTTTGTGCATTTCTTTTAAAATAAGTAAAATAATATAAAAAGTTGTAGAATTTTGTTTAATTACAAAGGAATTAAATGGAAAAATGCAAAAAAAAGTAGAAAAAAATAAGCTTTTGGAGACATTTGATGCAACTTTACAAAATAAAAAAAAATAAAATAAAAAAGCAATTATTTTTCATTGAAATAAATACTTTCATTAAATTTGTGGTGCATTATTTAGCTAAACAGCTTATTTTGGGGTAATTTTAGGCCATTTATTTATTTATTTTTACCCCAAAAATAACATGTAATTTATTGGCCCAATTAAGCTAATTAAAAACTTCCAAATGCCTAATTAGTCATTGAGGTGGGGTGTCCAAAGGGTTCTGAAGCAAGTCCCAACATTTTGTACCTTAAAATAAAGATTTCCTCGAGCTTTACACCAGCTCAGAGGGGAAATGCGAGTTTTAATTGAATTACAAATCTCATTTGCGATGTGAATTTGCCATTTATTCACCTTGCGGAACCAAACTCGCACCTAATGTATTTCCCCCCAAAGACATGTTGTTTTATATCATACCCCTTTAACACCAGAGCTAAAACATGGGTTTTTGCAGGGTTAACCTGGGTAAAAGGGGACAGGGTTGGATTCCCTGGAGTGACCCGGCAATCCAACCCAGGTAACTTGCAGGGTTTAACACGGGAATAACCCGTGAAACCCTGCAGTGTAAATGGCGCGATCCAGGTCACAATGACCTGGATCATGCCGCATACCTGGCGGGTGGCCGGCTTCAGTTTCACTTGGAGATGACGTCATCTCCAAGCGTCCACTTTAACACTGGAATAGCCGGGTTACTGAGGACCCGGCTCCGGTGTGAACGGCGCCAACTAAGGAATCCTGGGTCGGTGCCGGGGAAATTCTGGGTCTGAATAGGATTGGAACCCTGTTCCAACCTCCGGATCAGGCCCGGAATTTAGGAACAAAAGCGGTATCAGTTACAGAAATCCCAGGTAACCGATAATATTCGTAATATCCATAATGACCTACAGTAGTGGCTGCATTATTATACAGTATATAATACGGAGGTTTTCACAATGACATCAGAATTCAGCATGTTGAGTGACAGCACGACCCCTTTGGTGGGTGGGCCGGGGACGTGGCTGTCCGGACGGAGGCGTTCCCATGGGAACGCCTACCGTCTAGGGCCGGCCCCACTGACATCACAACTGATGCCAGTGGGAGTGCTTTTGGCTCTGTAAGAGCCAAAAGCACTCTTGGGCTTGCGGCAATGAGACCGTACCGCAAGGGTCTCGTCGCAAGCCCGATGGTCGCGATGGTCTTGACCATCGTGACCATCTTCCTGGCCGGACGCTATAGCTGTGGGTGGTCACCCACAGCTATGCGAGCGACCAGGAGGCCACTCTGAAAAAGAGAAGGACGGCCCTGATTCAGAACGAGCGCTCTGTCAGAGCGTCCGGCTCTGAATCAGGGCCACTGTACGTTAAACAGTAGTGATGTCACTATTCAAGAAATATAAGTGATCGTGTTATTACTCTATAACATAAGGGTATAAATTACAGGCAGTTTACATATATCCAGGCTACTGGATTAGTTTATACAATTACTGCGCACCTTGCTAGGGAAAAATGATGATGTTGATGGCTGTACACTGACGTTTTGGAACGGCACCGCACAACGGGGACTGATATGAATGATTATATGTTCTCTTTACAGTATTGTGTTATATATGTTATTGTTATATATGTTATTGGCACTATATAAAAAACAGTATTATTCTTCTTCATAATAATAATAATAATAATAATAATAATAATAATAATAAATAAATAATAAATAATAATAATAATAATAATAATAATAAATAATAAACTCCTTTCTCCAATATTTCATATCTCTGCTACAATTTCTCTCTGAGTTTCTATTTCTCTGTAAGAACGTATATAGTGTTCATTCTAGCACCCTGCACCTGTGCAGTTCCTCTTTCCTGCCTGGGGTGTCGCTCTCTGCTCTGGTGCTTCTTGCACACTCTGGTCTGTATGTCAGCAGTTTGTGGTATCAGCTGAGTGTGCCAGAAGCACCAGAGCATGGCGAGTAAGAGAGCGACACCCCAGGCAGGAAACAAGAACTGCACACGGGTTGTGACAGGGGGATGTACTGTAGTTGGGTTCCTCCCGGTACAGAGAATGCCGGCGCTCAGCATCCCGGTGCCTACGATCCCGGTGTGTAAGTATGAGGATTAGGGGGTCAAGCACTAAGGGGAGGGTTAGGGATAGGCTGCAGGGAGGGTTAGTGTTAGGCTGCAGGGAGTCAGAGTTAGGGGGAGGGTTAGGGGTACTTACCTACAGGTGTCAGCATTCTGACTGTCGAGATGCCGCTGTCGGTATTCTGGCCGCCGGCATTCCGACCGCTGGGATACCGTACCCAACCCGTGCCAGGTGTAGGGTGCTAGAATGAACGCTAAGTATATGCCCCCATGTATAAACTTCATGAGACATTTTCTACACAAAGTAAAAGCCCCCAGCATAATGATACACAGAATGGTAGTTGCTCAATCAACTTGTTGGCCCATCACAGGTGCATGTAAGGGAGGGACTAATCTAGACAAGACAAAACACACACATTCCCCCAGCACACTGCAATAGGCCAGCAAATGAGATTTACATCCTACATGATTATACAAAATGCAGAGATTTCAGTTACATACATTTGCAAACATATGTTAAGCCACCAGCCACGGCAAGGCGTCCCTGCTCAGGTAATCCTACACTATATGATAATAGCACTTACTTTGGGTCATATGTTTATGGATTTCCAAATTGAGAGCCAACTTACCTGGAGGTGAGATAGTGTAGGACCACCAGAAGGTGATAGTGTAGGACCACCAGAGCAGAGACACCTTGCATCCCCTTTACTGGCTCCAGCCATAAGGTTCATACTTGTAACACAAAGGTGACTGACACAGTAAGATGTGTGACCTATAGAATATACTAGTATTCCATTACTATGGTTATATAGATTGATGTTGCTGCTGATTTCCCCATGTGCTGTGCACAGTGTTATTAATGAGAGTCCTGGCTGTGGTCTCCAGAGACAGACGGTGCTGGAGTGTGATAAGAGAGATGTCTGACATGTCAGTGAGAACTCATTATCCGGAGCATCAGATGAGACACTGGGGCATAGTTATCATTAAATATTTGCTGCATATACACCAGTTTTTGGGGGATACCCATAAATATTAAGTGTCCCCCAGATGTATTATAGAGGGATTGCAGCAGATACGTTCGTCAGCAGCCGCAGCCCCCATAGGTTTCTATGGGGGGATGCGATGCTGTCACATTTGGCCCCTGCAGCTTATGCCAGCTGAATATGGCGTTGTGCTGCTGAAGTCTGTGGGCTACAGTTTGCAAAAGTTCCCGGAAGAGTAATGCGCGGTCTGCAGAATGTGCATGCGCAGTATTCCTGATAGAGGAGGGAAGAGACCGCTGATACGGTCACGTCACTCTGAGCACATCGCAGGGACGGGCTCCTTTCAAAGTCCCTGTCCCTACATGTGCTATGTAATGCATTCGGGGCACTATCATCACATACTGCAAAGTGATCATGGGCGCTGATACTGGGCCATTGTACAGTAGTATGTGATTATTGATAAATTTGCCCCACTGTGCAGAGTACGTGAGGTCTAAAAGAGGAAGTTATTACTGAGTGCCTATAGTAAAGTAATTTATATAATATACAATGCAGACTGATCATAGTTACAGGGTCTGTTTACAAAAGTATTTTCTATAATATTAATCTCTAAATTTAAAGGTGCGTACACACGGACAGATATATCGTTACGATATGAACGATATCGTTCAACGATATATCGTTCATATAGTTAATTTTGATTCCCGCATGAACGATAACGATATCTATGATCGTCCGTACATGCAGGCCAATCTGGACAATATCGTCAACTTTGCATGTTCAGAGATGTGGCAGGATGACTCACTGAGAGATATCTTTCATGTCGTTGGTGGAACAGATCGTACCGTGTGTATGCAGCTTAACATTTCCACAGGGAAAATATCAGACTTCTTGTTACACTGTTCCATCCACTGTTCCCAACTCTGTATCCACTGGCTGCAATGTGAGGAGTATAAAAGTGTCAGCATTACAGATGTAGCTCTGTGATAACATAATATGGTGCCTGATGAACCGCTCACAGTGCTGGGTACAGTTTGTGGGCATAGGCAAACACAGTTGGGGTTTCCTGTTGCCTGGAAACCCCCCCTCCCCATCACACATCATGACCACAATAGAAATAGTATAAAATACCCCAGTAATGATGAGTACACCTGTGCACCAACTAGGAGATCTGGGGGTCTGTTTACTAAGCAGTGTTAGGAGACAGAGTGAAAAGTGATAAGAAAGTGATAAGGTGCCAGCCAATCAGCTCCCAACTGTCATTTTTCAAACAGCCTGTGAGATGACAGTTGGGAGCTGATTGGCTGGCACTTATCACAGACTTATCACTTTTCACTCTGTCTCCTAACACTGTAACTAGACCCCCTGGACTGTTAGGGTTCTTCTGCTGCCCCCCCAGACTTACTCCAATGCCCTGGAATTGTGGCCACATCTGAAATAAAACCATTCAGCTAGGGAGGATGGCCCTACTGCCCAGGGGCATCTTTAGAGAGGAGGAGGCCTGTGTGCATCCCCACGACACGGGCCCCCTCCTCTCACTCCGGTGGCCGGCAGCCGACTGACGCGGCTGGCCGGCCACCGCAGAATCAATAGACTATGGGCACTAGAATGTGCCCAGGGTCTATTGCGCATGCGCAGATCGCCGGGGAAATGACGTGGCCGCCATTTTCCCGGCGATCTCCTCACAGTGCATACGCAAAATTCTGAAAAAATGGCCGCAGAGGCCATTTTCCGGCATTTGAACAGTGCAGGGAGACCCGACGCGGGACCTCGGAAAGGTAAGTAATACAAAGTATGAGTGCAGGGTGTGCGGTGCGGGCCCCCCCAGACCCGGGGCCCTGTGTGCACCACACAGCCTGCACCCATTATAGATACGCCCCTGCCACTGCCACATCTAATGGCTTACTGTGATCATTTTTAAAAAAAAACATTTATTAAACACACCATGACCGTGCCGTAGAGTAAGTGAATTGAAGGAAGCATAACAATAGCCAGAATTGGTTTGTTGCCGGTAGGCTACTCCATACAGTACAGGGTTAATACTATATTATATGGGCAGATTGCAGTGTATGAGGAGATTTGGGCAACCCGATCTTTACAGATCTGGTTGATTGAATATTAGGCTTAATCACTTGTTCGATCGGTGAGGGAACACGCAGGCAGATCCTCACCTTTAGCCACCTAGATTATCCTCAGGTCCCAAACTTCAAAGCAGAGGTAATGATCATGAAACTCCTCCCATCTGTGCTGGCACTTGTAGTTCTTCAGCAGCTTGGGAGTGACAGGTTGCCAATGTGTGCTATAAATTTCGGAAGAGCTTATACCTCTATCCTAATTAACTATAGACACCTAAGCAGAATTTTGTACGTGTTCCTCTTATTAGCAAACACCAATATACGATAGTCTGCTACATGCTCTAGATCAGCGGCCTAGCTTTCCTCACCATGATCGTACATCCCAGCCTAGTGTAAGACATGGCCCGTATCCAGAATGGGTGCAGGGCGTGCTGTGCTCAGGGGCTCATGGGTACCGAAGGCCCCAACACCATGCAACCAGAGACAATAGTTACCTCTTCACCTGCGAGCCAGAAATCCCACGTGAAAACACGGACACATCAAGTACTGTACATTGTGAAACTATTTCTGTGTGGCTGATGTATTACTCCTGTCCTATGAGTCAAAATAGTTATATACTGTATCACAGTAGACGGTGGCAACTGCCAGCTTTCATGGAGAGATTCCGAGCCATGTACAAGGAAATGCCTACTGGCCGCCGTCCCAGTCACTTTACCAGATGGCACCTGTGTGTAGAAGGCGTGAAGTGCGCTTGGCATGAGTGCGTTTGCGTCTCAAATTCCAGCATCAAAGATAGGGAATGCAAGTGTTTCACATTAAACATGGGTCACAATAAAAATACTTCTTTGTGTATGGGCACAAGGATGCAAGCACGGAGAGAACATACAAACACAGATAGTGCCTTGGTCAGGAATTGAACTCCTGTTAACCTCTACATCATCCATGTTGCCTAATTGGAAGATGCACACGTCCTGCTCTTTTTAGAAAAGAGCAAGGGGCCTGTGAGTTTGGAGGAGTACATGGCCAAGTACTCTCGGGGCCTTGCGTGAGAGTCATAGGTTGCCTAACCTGACTTATTGGTAAAGATGGCTATAGTCTGCGTGGTATGCAAGCTTTCATTTGAATAACACAAGCAACAAGTGTAATAACAAATCCTGTGTATTATGCTAGGAAAAGATGCGTCAGAATGTTAATCTCTATGGAAGGCCCCAAAATACGCGTAAGAAAGCTCATTTTATGAATAAAGACATGACTTCTACCCTGCAGCAATATGCTCGCAAGCGGGACGATGTTCCCCACTGCGCATGCGCACGACGGAGGGAGCTCCGTCGTGCGCATGCGCGAGACCCGGGGAGCAACGGGCTTTCCATCGCTCCGGGTCTCGCACCAAAGGGGGCGTGCTGTCGATGTTGATTGACAGCACGCCCCCTTTGGTGGGCATGCCGGGGGCGTGCCTGCCAGACGGAGGCGTTCCCATGGGAACGCCTACCGTCTGAAGCCGCCCCACTGACATCACTAGTGATGTCAGTGGGAGTGATTTTGGCTCTGATAGAGCCAAAATCACTCCAGGGCTTGTGGCAGGGAGACCCTACCGCAGGGTCTCCGTCTCCGTCGCAAGTCCGATGGTCGCAATGGTCAAGACCATCGCGACCATCTTTCTGGCCGCTCGCATATGCTGTGGGTGGTCACCCACAGCTATACGAGCGGTCAGGAGGCCGCTCCATTTTCATGGAGGAGGGCCCTGATTCAGAGCGAGCGCTCTGGTCAGAGCGTCTGGCTCTGAATCAGGCCCCGTGTCCCTAATTCAGAGCCGCTCGCTATTTGCGAGCGCTCGCTCTGAATCAGGGCGGGGTATTTTTTTGTCAACCCCGGCCTCCAGGACCGCTTGCTAAGCTTTAGCGGGTTGGCCTGGTGATGGCCGCGATTATCATCGGGCTTGCGACGAGACCCTTGCGGTAGAGTCTCGTCCATTGCAAGCCCCAGTGAACTTCCTGCTCTAATAGAGCCGGAAGCTCACTACTGACCTCACGTGTGAGGTCAGTAGGGCCACCCACAAATGGCAGGCGTTCCTAAGGGAAAGCCTCCGTTTGTGCAGCCACCCCCCAGACCCGCCTACAAAACGGGGCGAGCTGTACTCAACATCGGCAGCTGCCCCGTCTTGTAGCGAGCCCCGGGGCACGTGTGCGCACTGCCCGGCCATCGACCCACTTGTGAGCGCATAGCGCTCACGAGCGGGTCTGAATCAGGCCCTGTGTACAGACCATGAAGTGTGCAGTCCCAAGTGTAATGATACTTTACTAGTATCCTTATAATTCTGCATTGTGTGATAACATTTTTATCACCTCCGCAGACAATGCCTTTACACCTATCTACGCATTAATGAGTATCCTGGCGCATATCTGTCATTCAGTGCCGTAAAGATATACTTTACATATGAATGAGACCGGCAGAACAAAGTTACTACAAAGTCTTCCATTTGTATGGTCAGCAACAGAAAGGGAGCGCTATCTAAAATGAACTGAATGTCTGTTGGGTCATTTTACTAATAAAACTAAGCAGAATAAAACAAGCTTCTTTTGCTCTGCGTATTGACAAAATAGAGGCTCATTTGCGTAATGCCCTAAATTGGGCATCATTAGAAGTAAAATTAGATCTAACACTTTGGGCA
The DNA here is from genome assembly GCA_031769625.1 of Taudactylus pleione. Classification (NCBI taxonomy): domain Eukaryota; kingdom Metazoa; phylum Chordata; class Amphibia; order Anura; family Myobatrachidae; genus Taudactylus; species Taudactylus pleione. The sequence continues at coordinate 6,399,816 of JAUIMM010000436.1, read as the reverse complement.
GACAGGTTCAGCTCTTGATATGGAAATAAGAGTTGTTGCAGCTTCTGTCAATTGTCAGGCGGCTCGTTGGTGGCTTTAAACGGGATGCAGTCAGCATATCGGCGTGCGGGATGCCAGCGGGCAAAATACCGGAGCCGAAATCCCGACTTCGTCGGGATCCCGGCACCAGAATTCCGACAGCTAGCATCCCGAAGGTAAGTATCAGGCATTAGTGGGAGGGTTAGGGTTAGGCATTAGAGGAAGGGTTAGGCACTAGGGGGAGGGTTAAGTTTAGGGTGCGGAGAGGGGAAGGTTAGAGGCACTAGGGAGGGAGGTTAGGTTTAGGCACACTGGGGAGGGAATGTTATGTTTAGGGTGCGGAGAGGGGAAGGTTAGAGGCACTGGGGAGGGAGAGGTTAGGTTTAGGCACACTGGGGAGGGAATGTTATGTTTAGGGTGCGGGGAGGGAGAGGTTAGATTTAGGCACTAGGGGGGAAGTTAGGGTTAGGCACCGGGGAGGGAGGGTTAGGGCTGAGCTAATGCCGCCGTAGCTGCGAGCGTGTACGTAGCGTTTAAGCGAAAATATGCTATTGTTGCAGTCACCGGGATTTGTATTGAGAAGCCGACCAGACGGCTTTGCAAATCCAAGCAACTGCGTGCAAAGACGCAGCTTGGTGGCAGGTCAGTTGATCATCGGACTTTAGCGTAACCTTATGGTAGCACAGAATAGCCTCGGGAACTGAGACGCCGGCGCTATTTTTTCTGAGTATTAGATAGCAGTCGTAGGCAGAGACACGCACCGAAAACGGTCGTGACTCGCCTGCTTTTGAGTCGCCACCGCCCCGCAGTCACCTGGAAACAGTTCCTGCCTGTCAATCACTTTGGGAATAAATCCTCACGGCAAGCGACAATGAGACAGAAACTTGACGCAGTGCAACTCAGACGCATGCGCAGATTTCCGATAATCACTCATATCATTATTGCGTCTATCTCTGAATCAGGCCCTTTATCCGCAATTTAAGCCAGCCACACACTGAATGATTATCGCTCATATCCGGCCAATGGACGTCAGTTCTGAGCGATTATCGGAAATCTAGATCCATGAAGGATAATTGTTGAATGCTTGAAACCAGTAGAATTAACAGTTGGGATCGTCTCATTTGATTATCAGATATGTTCCATCATCCCGATCGTTTTTCAGTGTACGGAGGCACAGCTATTAATCGGACCATTGTTCAGCCCCTGTACCATCGGGTGGGATCGTCCTGAAACTCTTGCAGTCTATGGCCAGCATAACTCTTTAGGCTGGCTGGAAATCATCGTCTTTATTTCACAATAATACCATTTAAAACTTGTTGCGTATGATAATGGTGCTCCAGCCAATCAGCTCCCAACTGTCATTTTTAAAACAGATGACAGTTAGCAGCGGATTGGCTGGAGCACCATTATCATACAAACTCATTGCGTATGATAAAACTTGTTGATAAATGAACCCCTAAATCCAGGCAGGAGGGTTCTGGATTACTCAGTACCTACCCTGCCCCTCCTCGAAATATTGTGGTATCATAAATCTGTGGTTTGGAGAAACCACAGTACGGGAAAGACTAAAGCCGTTTACACCTGGATTTAACGATTTCCCTTGAACTTTATGTAGTGCAGGACATACGATATTGGGTGCACACACTGAGAGATATCTATGATAGATATCTTTCAGTGAAGTCATCCTGCCACATCTCTGAACAGGCAATTCTCTGCGATATCGTCCAATTTGGCCTGCATGTAGGGACGGCCAAATATATCTTTATCATAGAAAAGTGAAATGGTGTAACCCCGTTGCGCACCACAAATGGGAAAAAATATATAGATAATCTAATAGGAAATGTTCCACACACAGGAGCTGATTCAGACCCGCTCACAAGTTGCGTCCGCTCGCTGGCAAAAAGGGGCCGGATATTTAAATGAAGTGCTCGCAGTGCGTCGCATAAGGACGCCCACTATGTTTTAGCGAGCTGTGGCAAAGTGCTCTCACAAGTGTATATAGACGCCCCCTTGCCACTCGCAACACACGTCATCTCCGGGAAATGTAGGCTTAATCGGGACCATCGAAAGCCATCGGAGCTGCTCGCAGCCCTTGAGGTTGCCTTAACCCGCCAAAAGCACAGTGATCAGTGCGACCTGAAATACATGCAGGTGACGTGACCAATGACGCTACTTTGCTAATTATGCACGCCCTTTAAACTGCGTTTTGGCGGTCTGACACGCCTGCGTCTGCAACACCACTCCCCCATTTACAAGCACCTTCCCCAGTTACCACCCACAAACGGCGCTATCTGTCACTCAAAGCAACGACCTGATAGTGGCTTACGAGCAACCAAAAACAGATCACAAAGACTGGCTTGCGCACGCGCACTGCGAATTGTATGCATGCACAGACAGGCAAAAATCGCTCAGAGCCAGCGAGCGCAACTTGGCGTCCGGGTCTGAATCAGGTCCACAGTCCAGAATTTCAAGATGAATTTTTCCACTGTTTCATCCACAAATTTGCTTCTTACTCTCTCCTTCTCCTTTCACCTTCCCTTATCCTTGATAGGAATATCAGGCTCAAAAACCACATAGAAGGGAAGAGACAAAAAAAAGCCTCTAATAGGGAAAAGTTAAGTTTTAATTTCAATATAAACACATAACATAAAACATAAAAACTCTTCCACCATAAACAGAATATAATAGGGAAGGCGTACCAGATGCCAAGGGTGCAGTTGCCCGACACCTGTAGGCGCGTAGTTCTAATGTACACAATGGTCTCCCGGGATATGTTCAGACCAATGGACTCAAGGTGATCCAGATAACTAGTTCCTTGGCTACCCCTCTGGTTATATGCTGCCTCCCTTCACCGACGCGTTTTACTCACTTGAAGTCTTTATCAAGGTGTGCGCAAAGGGGTTACACCATCTCACTTTTCTATATTAATGTTCATTGGAGTGTTTCGAGACCACTCCTGTATCCCGCTGCAGCATCAATACATATTGAAGCGCTGACAATGTTCACTCTATTTGTTAAAGATATCTTTATCGTCCAGCGGGAGTGAGCATCGTTGGTCGTTCATTGCATACACACGGAACGATATATCATTGAACGATATCGTTATTGTTCATATTGTTCAAGATATCGTTTTGTGTGTATGCCCCTTCAAAATTAAGAGGGAAAAAGGTAATAATTAAATTTGTCTACTGCCACCTAACACCGCTGCCCTGGGCAGTGTCGGATTGGAGCATGAAGGGCCCACCGGGGGAATGCGGCGGTAGGAGCCCATGCTTAAGGGGTGTGGTTATCCACCAGAGGGGGCATGGCCAGTCAACCCAGATGCGTGGCTAACCATTAGGCAAATATTGGTGTTGTTCCTATAGAAGGAAACCAAGCACCTATATTGATCAGTGGTACTGCTCCACCAGGTAACTGACCGTTTAATAGAGTAACAGTGTATAATCTGAGGTCTGGAACATGACACCTTGAAGAGGAAGTGGGACCCAGCTGGGATTTCCCCTGTCCCCCTGTGGGCCAGTCCATCCCTGGCCCTAGGCATTGCTTACTTACACTATATAATAAATACAGCCTCGGCACCATATCAGTTGCCACCCCATGTCGCAGAACGACAGGGCTCATCAGCAGTAATGCATTTAAGAAATATAATAAATTATTCTTAACTTACATATCCCTCCACCCAAAACATGTAAGTCATTTCTCTTAACTTTATACCAAATTTCACTAAATTTAATAAAAAAAATAGAAGGGACAATAAAAGAACAAAAGGAATAAAACAAAACAGTTAGCAATATAGTACAACTAACGGCAGATACGGTAAGTAAATAGCAGCCACCATTCCCAATCAATACTGTCTGCTGAGAGAGGCACTATCTCCACCATCACAATGTAAATGAAAACTCAATGAATTTGTTGAAATTTCCCACCATTGGGGGACTCAGGAAACAATGGAAGTGTGTCCGACTAAACTACGCATTGGGACAAAGCAACAGCTGGAGACAGGCCACACAACGCATGAAAGGGAATGATAAAATGTGGGAAAAGGCTGCCACAAACCCGCAGTAAATGTGACCCGACTTGTGAACTAAGAACAATTTAATAGTACGTGACACATTCCGTTTATGGGAACGGAAGTTGGGTTCTTTTCATGCGGACAAAGCAGGACCTATTACATCATCATTTTATATTCCACAATTGGACACTGGGGGAAAATACAATGCTCGGTTTATTGATGGCTAGCTATGGTTTGACAGTGTACGGTAATTAAAATGACATTTCGAATTTGACATCTTTGGAGAATAGGGTTGCTCTCAGGCTAATTTTATGCAGACAGTATACTTGCAAGTAAAAGTTTGGTGATATGTTAATATAGAGATAGAGATTTAGCCAACAGTGGGCCTGAATAAGAGGTGAACGCAATTCCAGCTGCACCTGCCGTATGGCTTGAGCAAGTGTTGATGATGCACGCTACAGTGTGCCGAAGGCGGAATATCTAGAATCACCGGCGGTGTCAGAGAGACTGAAAGTGGGCGTCTCGGTGCTGGCACCTTCAGGTGCGCGCTAGGTGAGAAGGTTAGGGCTGATTCTAGCATTGGCATGTGACTTCGCGAATAGGTGCAGCGGCGTCCACCCCTAACCACCAGGCCCTGAGCTTGTGCACCAGGCAACAGATCATCCAATATAACCATCAGATTTTCACACAGAAGCAAAAAAAAAAAAAAGTATAATCATTATATATACTGTGTATATATATATATATGTATATATTGATATATTGATATTGTTTCATTTATGCTTTATTAAATAATAATACAAAAACACAGAATAACCTGGTAGAAATTAAAAAAATGACATTCACCTTTAGACAGCTGTTCCCAAACCGGGTGCCGTCGCAGCACTACACAAGGACGCCCACTTTACTTAGCACACATACGTACTGTCTAGCAAGACTGGAAACCATCAGTACAATCGAATACCATCGCAGCCTCACGCACACTTGCACAAGCTCTGACCTTACACAGAAATTGCTAACTTCCATGCACGCTATGAGACCTCAGGCTGTGAATGGCATTGCAGTGGATTAACTATGCACGCCCCTGCAATGGCGTGCGAACGTACTGGGATGCCTACGTTTCGCAGACCACCCCCCTGTCACCTCTGCGATGGGTCTGTGTAGTCACTGCGATCGCAGTCCCGATCGCAGCGGACGGTTCGCGTGCGTGCAGTGCGATGCATCCGAATTGGCAGAATGAAATAATCGCCCTATTGCGTGCGTAATCGCCGTTGCGTATGGTAGTGAATCAGGACCTATGTACTAATAATCACGATACAGTTGCAAATTATTATGTACCTAATTTGGCAGGGATATTTTCATTTTTAATAACAATATGCCGGCTATGTACTACAGAAGTGAAAGACTTCTACAGGGGTAGCTGGCCAGGGAATGCGGGGGAGAGATCAAAAGATATCTCTCCTGCCCCTGGAACCCCCATAGGCTTACAGTAGTTTACACCATCTTAAGATGGTGTAAACTACAGGTTCTAAACTCCAAAAAGCTTCAGAGTTTAGTACATAGGGGTCAGATCATAGTCCCCATTGATAATAATGGGAACTGCGATCTTCTGCGCTAATTAGCACTTTGCTGGAGATTTCTGTGAGATCCCCTGCATTGTGCCATTAGTACATAGGATCAATACATAAAATTATGCAGAAACTGCATTTTTTTGCGTAATTTTATGTAAAAAATTGTCTTGATACATAGGCCCTATAGTTGTTATACCATTGCATATCTTTTCTGACCTATTAGTCCATGAGATTGTCTGTCATTAAATGTAATTAACCACACATTTCGGATGGCCTCATTACATTCCCGTACGCAGGAGTCTCCGCTTGGAGTGGGTGGTCCAACATAGAATCCTCATGAGATTGGAATTCATGATGCAATTTAATTAATTTACAGCCAGTTACGGAGAAAGCTCATTTCAAAAGCCCTTTAATATAGAAGACTCGCAGGACAGTTAATTGAATGAAAAGCACCATTGTTCCCCCTGGCGACAATATTTGACCATATGTAGGCTGCAAATCTTATTTAGCAGACATGTCATTGGCGCAGAATCGTGTCGGTCAGTAAAAGGTGTCACTTATATGAGAGATGATTTGTTACAAAATACCAGAACTACGTCTCATTAGTAAATTATAATTAGGCATGATCTGTGTATGTTCATCAAATTTGTTAACATGTTAGTACAACGGACAATAAATGTAATAACAGACTGGTGTAAAACTCTGAACGATTAGGTCAGTGATGCCATTTCCTTTCCAAATGATTGAATCCTGTTACAGAACTGTAATGTTTATTTTTAAAAATGAACATCAATGTGCCCAATTAGACCATATATATTTGCATTATTACATGCACTTGTTCCATTCTGGAGCCGATACAGTGTCAGCGCCTCACCTGGTCCCATTCTAGTGATGGGAATCGATTACAGAAATATCCGTTATAGCGATATTTCCATTCCAGTAGGCGATGATTTCACTCTTGATAGCGAGTTTTCACTCTCGATCTCTGCTATCACTATTATCTGTACTGATAGGCTTTGGCCGCCCACCTAGCCCCAGACAACCCGTTTCCCCCGGACACGGAACGTCACTGTACAGAGCTGCAACTAGCAAGGGCAGCGCACTCACTCGGCGCTGTTAATTCACTCTGAAACGTAGGAAGTGAAGTTCTGGATTCTTATTATTATTATCATCATTATCAATAACCAATGTAATAAGCAGCTACCTTCTTTTTTGTAGGTACTTGCAAAAGTGACCCTGCGGTTGCCCGATATAAAACTGACCATGAAAGGGTTAAAGTCGCAATGTGACGTGCATCATTTTGATGAAAGATAACATCTGTTCTGGACACTTAAGGTCCTTTATTTCCGTGCGTAATATGATAAAATCACCATCTGACATCATGTGACATCTTGCACCGACCCTCACTGAATGGCCTAAAGTAGAATTCACTTGAGTAGGTAAAGTGTCGGGCAGGTGTCGGCCCACAAGGACAGAAGCTGCTCGGAGATACTTTTTGGCTGCAGTGTGAGAGTTCGAGTTTGCTAAATTTTCCCACAGTGTTTTCCTATTGAAGGCTTTGAGCCTGAGGACAATAGAAGTGTGCCACACTATATCCCTCATTAGCAGAGAGGTCAGGCCTGGCTCTGTGCTAAGCTGTAACTCTACTCTGGAGACCATCTGAAGGGCGGCTTCCTCTAAAGCAGTTTCTGATGATCTCACACACTGAGAATTTAAATGAATGAATAGACCGTCAAGGATACGGAAATATACTAAAAATAAAGACACGAAGCACAGAGGGTGCTCTCCGACGGGGCTTAAAGACAAGTGGGACTGCAGAAGAGTATGATACATAAATCCCTATTGTCTATCACCTGCTATTGTTTTAAATGGATCGTGTAACCAAGAATTTAACATAAGCAATCGTATTTGATTCAATATTAGTTTATTATGAACCTACAAATGATGCAAGTCCGCGGGGTGCAGAATGTTACGTCGACATTCAGAATATCAACACCAGAATATCGTCATGGTCTAAATGGCGAGATTCAGAATGTTGACATGGATGTTATGCCGACATGTTGACATGTACAATGTCGACGTGGTCATACAGCCTGATTCTGAGTTGCACGCTGTGTCGATGTTGAACGTAGATCTGTAATTTTTTGTTTATTGTGCATGCTTCTAAGCTACACAACGCATGAAAATGAAAATGTAATGAGCGTTCCTGGGTGGTGACTGGGCAGGGTGTGGATAATAAGACACACAGATATGGGCTGTGTTATGGACGTGTCACGGGCGTGACGCTGAAGTGTTTTTCGTACGCAGGGCCTGATTCAGGGGTGGACGCAGCCGCAGTGCGAAAATATATGTAGAAGCAGCAGGAGGTGTCTGTAGTAGAAAGACGCACACTGTAGGCTTTTGCGATTCGCAGCGGCGTCATCGGATTATCAGGTTACACAGGATGCCGTGTATTTGGTGCTTCCGGGCCCAAGGACGCAGCCACCGACCCCTGCAATTTTAAATCGATCAAACATCGATTAAAATTGACCTTTAGTAAATATGGTATGTAGTTATGTGACTGCCGGTCACAATCCCGACGGCATAATGCCGGCTAGGGATTTATGACAGGCGTCGAGATACCGGGCCCGAACGAGGTGAGTGCGGGGCTCCCCTCCTATTAGCCGCGGGAGGGGGTTAGGTTTAGGGCACCCCGGGGGGGGGGTACTTAGGGTTAGGCACCCCCCCAGAGGGTTAGGATTAGGCTAGGGGAAGTGGGGTGAGGTTTAGGCACCCCTGGGGGGAGGGTAGGGTTAGGCACTAGTGAGGAGGTTAGGGTTAGACACCCCTAAAGAAGGGTTAGGGGAGGGAGAGGGGAGGCTTAGGGTACTTACCTCACGCTGTCGGGATATCCATCTGTCGGGCTCACAGTGTCGGGATTTGATTTACAATCCCATTCCAGTAAACATACCCCTTAGACTGCATGTGCAGTCGACGGAAAATAGCGAGATGGAAATATCACCTCAGAAACCTGCACCAGGCTTATGGGACGCTCAAAGATAATCCTCAGAAAACAATTATCCTAGAGATACGTGTAAGTGATCAGACCCATCTCTAAAGGTCATGGCTGACTTGCAATTCCATTCATCTACAGAACTGTACATGTACACAGGAAGGTATTCAGACACCGACCATCAGGTTTATAATGTCAACAGCAGAAGGTCAACATCAGAAATGTAGACATTGTCATAATGTCCTCATTTCCAGGGCACTTAGGGTCAAGGAAAGAATAAGAACAAAAGCAGCATGTCGGCAATCTAACAAGGTCGACATTAAATCAGAATCAACATGCTGAATAACGACATAGGCAAGGTCGACATTACGACCATGTGACATTTTGTGCAGATGTACTAAGCTCTGGAAAGTGATAAACTGGAGTTACAAAGTACCAGCCAATCAGATCCTAACTGTAATTGTTCAAACACAGCCTGTAACATGACAGTTAGGAGCTAAGTGGTTGGTAGTTTATCACTTTCCAGTTTATCACTTTCCAGAGCTTAGTACATCTTCCTAGCGACGTACCAAGAGAGGAGGGGGACCGTGTTCAGTCCCTGTCTGGGGCCTCCTCCTCTCTCCCCGGCTGCTGTCAGTGAACTGACAGCAGCAGTAGACTCCAGGTACTAGAGTGTGCCCAGTGTCTACTGTGCATGTGCAGTACACCGGGGCAATGGCGCGGCGGGCAGTTTTCTTGTGATTTCTTACTGCGCATGACGCCGGGAAACTGGCCACGGCGGACATTTTCTGGCATTTTGTGCATCGCTGAGGCACCTGACTCGGGACCTAGGAGAGGTAAGTATTAGAGTATATCATGCACCCATTATAAATACGCCCCTGCATCTTCCCCATTGTCCTGTCAACATAATGAATGTGGACAATTTGATTGTCAGACATAAATACCGAGCCCCACATGAAGGCCCTAGCCACCTCTATGTGCAAGTATAACATACACTTAACTTACAAATAGCATAAAGCGTACATGTGTAGTACGACAAAATTAACTCAAATTGCATTTTTACATTGCGCAAATAGACTTCCAATCATTTCTACACCAGGCCACAAACTTGCAATGGCAAAGATGAGATATTATTAGAAATAAGTACAGTATTAGGTGTGTCCAGCCCTGTGAGTGCTCTAATGCTCTGACTGGCTGCAGGTTGGTCTTGTCCTATGAATGCTCTAATGCTCTAAATGGGTACAAGTTGATCTTATCTTATCTGTGCTCTAATGCTCTGATTGAACACGGGTTAGCCTAGCTCTGTGAATGCTTTAATGCTCTGATTGCTTACATGTTGGTGTCAAAGTCAAATAATTGGGTATGATCGTTTACAATTATTATCTGACGATATAGTTGTCTATAGTCTGTTGACGAGTTACTTGGACGCTATTTTGCGTCGGTGCAATCCAATGCGCAGAAATGTGAACGCACACATGTATTCACACACACACAGACACACATATGCGAACGCATACATATAAAATGGTTCCCACACATTATAGTTAGTAACCAGAGTTATTAAAGGTATTGTTAGCTAATAATTATGTGAGATGTACTTAAAAGAGATCTAAGGTTCAGTATACAGTGGACATGTCATGTTTGGTATCATACTAAATCCCTGTTTATTTGCAGACATCAGTTTCTATCGGCAAAGAAGTCGCATCATGCGTCCGCTAGTTATGGATGAAAGGGAGTTATTAAGTAGAATGTTATTACTTGAATGCAGTGTTGTAGCCAGTTTTAACCAGTTGTTCGGTGGGAAGCTACACAATGTGACCGTTGGAGGACTGAGCCATACCCCTGATGACACCGTATGAACTGACCAATGACCAGATTGACCAGAAGCAAGAACCAATGAAAACCTATTTGTCCCTTTGTTAACTCTGAAACCTGTACCGTATATAAGCTTGTGTCCTGACCCCAGTGTTCAGATATCTTCTTTGCGACTGCAGACATCAGGACTGAATGACTGCATACTGGGACCAGTGCGCACACGTATGTATCGGCTTTACTCATTGATTTATTTCATTGCTTTTTACTCTAATTGTTAAACTTATATCGTGTTACCCCTTTTTACATAAATAACTTTTGTGCTTTGGAACCACACGATTAGACTGGAAAGCAACTCTTTCTAAAGCGACTTGCACCGCAAATTAGCGCCTGAACGGCATTCATATTGGTGTCCTATGAATGTTTTAAAATGCTCTGAACGGCTACAGTTTTGTCTTGTTTTAAAAATGCCCTAATGCTCTGAATGGCTGCAGGTTGGTCTTGTCCAATCAATGCTTTAATGTTCTGGTTGGCTACATGTTGGTCTTGTCCTATGAATGCTCTGAATGGCTGAAGGGTGGTCTTGTTCAATTAATTATCTGAATGGCTGCAGGTTGAGATTGTCCTATGATTGTTCTAATGTTCTGATTGGCTACAGGTTGGTCTTGTCCTATGAATGCTCTGATTGGCTACAGGTTGGTCTTGTTCAATGAATGCTCTTATGCCCTGATTGGCTACAAGTAGGTCTAGTACCATTCTTTCCAAATCCAGTCCTCAAGTACCCCAAACAGGTCATGTTTTAGGAAAGTCGCAATGGTCGCAATATTCCGGATGGTGGCGATCCAATGTTCTGATGTTTGGAAGAAGAAATTTTTTTTTTATTTTATGTTTACAAATATAAAAATATATATATTTTTTTTTTTTTTCATGAAATCATTTTGGATGAGTTAAAATACATGTTCTTCATCTAATTCACTCATAAAAATAAACAACAATTTTTGAACGGTTTTTAGAAAAAAAAGAAAATACATTCATCAGTTAAGTGGTTAAAGACAGCCACAAAACATGATCTGCTGGTGATACTTGAGGACTGGAGTTGGCAACCACTGGCCTGTCCAATGAATGATCTAATGCAGAGGTACCCAAACGCGGTCCTCAAGGCTCCCCAACAGTTCAGGTTTTAAAGATATCCATGGTTGAACAAAGGTGATTAAATCAAATTGACTGAGGTACTAATTAAGTCACCTGTGCTCAACTATGGATATCTCTAACCTGAACTAAGGGAGCCTTGAGGCCTGTGTTTGGGAACCTCTGGTGTAATGCTCTGCTCGTCTACAGGTTGGTCTAGTCCACAGGTTTTCAAACTCGGTCCGCAGGACCCCAAACAGTGCATGTCTTCCTGCTCTCCTCACAGAATCACAAGTGAAATATTTAGCTCCACCTGGATCTTTTAAAATGTGTCAGTGAGTAATTAATACAACTGCGCACCTGCTGGGTGACCTGCAAAACATGAACTGTGTAGGGTCCTGAGGACCGAGCTTGAGAACCACTGGTCTAGTCTAGTGGTATGAATGTTCACTTCTAATGCTCTGATTGCCTTCAAGTTGATCCAAATAATGGACAAAATAATGGCAAATGTTCAGAGCATTAGATCAACTAGATACTTGAGTTTATAGCAACCTGACCATGACCAACCCGAGGCTCTCCAGCTGTTGTGAAACTACAAGTCCCAGCATACCCTCCAACCGATCAGCTGGGACATGTAGTTTCACAACAGCTGGAGAGCCATGGGTTGGTCAGACCTGGTTTGTAGCTTTCCTGTGAATGCTGGATGAGTTATTGTTCTCATAATGCTACGGTTTACACGCTTTTCACTTATATTTTATATATAATGAATAATGATGACATTGCATTAATGTCCAAAAAGACAACTTAATACATATGTCTCTGTACTTGTTTTCAGTCAATGAAATCTGCATCACCTCTCTACACAGAAGATATCCAACGTGGGTGTTTTTTGCACAAATTCAGGAGCCTCCATGGTGCAGCAGCAATCCCACAGCTCTCCCCCTTCGTTTTATAGATGGATACTGTATGTATGAAACATGCTCCTTCCCATCAGGCAAAGGGAGCACGTGCCTCCTGACCGCACAAGTCTTTCCCAGAATCTAGTGTACTATTACCGGCTCCTGCCCTATTGTTATCCCACACTCCACCTGCTCCTGAACAGAGGGTTGTTATCCTAAAGCAGTTCCACAGTTAATTTAGCATCTAGTAATTGAAGCCCTCTGCATTGTGTGGGTGGGCTCTGCCATTGGCTGCTGACTGTGGGAAACTTCAGAGAACTGAGGACTCACAGATTCAGCCGCTGATATGGACATATAAATAGTGCACAGCCTCACATCTGCCGCAAGCAGAAAATCAGCGGGGATATATTATATTTATATGTGTGTGCAATGAATATGGCTGCAGCCTCCACTATGGATTCCTGCTCCAATGGACAAAAATTCAAACATGCTGTCAGGGTATGTACCACATTTATTTTATATACAGATTTATCAGTAGTTCTCAAACTCGGTCCTCAGGACCCCACACAGGTCACGATTTTCCATGTCACCCAGCAAGTGCACAGGTGTCCTCATTACTCACTGACACATTTTAAAAGATCCACAGGTGGAGATAATTATTTCATTTGTGATTATAAGTGAGGTGACATGCACCGTTTGGGGTCCTGAGGACCGAGTTTGAGAACCTGTGAGATATATATATATAATATATATATATATATATATATATTATAAATACATATAGTGCTGTCATATCTGCCTGTCTCTAATACCTGCATAATCTGTAGACCTGTGGTTCTCAAACTCGGTCCTCAAGACCCCACACAGTTCATATTTTCCAGGTCCCCCAGCAGGTGCACAGGTGTGTTCAGTACTCACTGACACATTTTAAAAGATTTCCAGGTGGATCTAATAATCTCACTTGTGATTCTGTGAGGAGACATGGAAAACATGCACTGTTTGGGGTCCTGAGGACCGAGTTTGAGAACCTGTGCTGTAGACTAATCAATTGATCGGCCAATATGGGATGTGGTCAGGAAGCCGATGGTCTAAATGCCGACCGCCGGCTTCCCGACTGTCAAATCCCGGCAAGGTACTAATGACAGGCGTTGAATACCCGACGCCTGTCATTTGTCCTTCGCCGGAAGCCCGACGCCCGGCATACCGAACGAAGGTAAGCCAGGCGCAGACAGAACGGGGACGGGGGGGTTTAGGTTTCAGGGCTCCCAGGGGGACTTATGGTTAGGCACTCCCCCCCCCCGGGAGGGTTAGGTTTAGGCGAGGGAGGGGTTAGGGTTAGGCACCCCCGGGGGGGAGGTTAGGGTTAGGCACCTCCCCTGGGAGACTTAGGTTTAGGCTGCGGGGACAGGGGGGGCGGTTAGGGTTAGGCACTAGGGGGGGAGGTTAGGGTTAGGCACCCCTAAGGGAGGGTTAGGGTTAATGGGGAGAATAGGGTTAGTTATACTTACTTTATTACCGATCGGGATCTTCACCAGTGCCGGGCTTCCGCTGTCAGGATTTGAACCATGCGGCTGGCGGTATTACATACTACACCCGCCAATATATCTGGTGCCCGTCGGCCAGTGTGTACCAGCGATATGTCTGTGTACGACGACGCTCACAGACCTATCCCATTGGCTGTGCTGCACAGCTGATTGACACATATATCTGCAGACATATCTGTCCATCGGCAAGTGTGTACGGATGATCAGCCGACCGCCCGTACAAGTACACATGCAGTGGCAGCAGCGGGGTGGGGGGCAGACACTGCGCCCGGCCAGCGGGACCCACGGTTGCCTGGAAGATGATGGTCTTTCAGAATCAGTGTGTATGAACGACCATCATCTGCAGATATATCTGCTAGGTGTGTACCCACCTTAAGTAGGGGCATGATTATCTAGAGTTGGTGCACACTTGTGTGATATAAACAGAGGAACCTGGTCATAAGAGCTAACAATCTATTTTGTGGTTCAATTGCTTTTACAATATAATCTGGGTTTTTTTTAACAAGCCTTTGTTTTGTTTTATTGTTATACATTTTTTAGCAATTAAGGAAACCAGCGGTGGAAAAGTTGAGGCGAGACAGGATAAACTGTTCTATTAAACAGCTGCGGCTCCTGCTTGAGACAGAGTTTAGGATACACCAGCCTAACTCCAAACTGGAGAAAGCTGATATACTGGAAATGACGGTCACCTATTTGAAACAGCAGCACCTGGAACTGAACGGTGGGTGCAGCACACGATGGAGATCTTCCTGTCATGTTACTCATTAAAATAAATACTTATCTTTCTTATACAGTATACTGATGAGCTTTGTACTGTTAGTTTGCTGTGGATTGTCCGTTATACGGCTTGGCTTTAGCTACTGGCATGTTAAGGAAGGCTGGTGTGTACACTACATCATTATTAAGCACAAGCCATGTTTCACGTTTACTTGTGCAACTATATTCTCAATATTCATGAAATGGCAGCCATACAAATCATTAGAAATTAGTGCATACTTGACTACTCTCCCATAAGGATGGACATCGGAAACCAATGGTCGGCAACTATTTCTGTCCCCGGCTCCATTTAGTAGCAGGATTATGATGGCCGCCATCAGTCATATGCTAGATTGTGATGCTGCGCCCTCCCTGAGCGATAGTCAGGTTGTAATGGCCATCCCTACTCTACCGAATTTTGGGGGGGTCTTAGGTCTCCCTGGAGAGTAGACCAGCTTCCTGGCCATTCATAGCCACCTTTGCCTATGAATGGCATAAATTATGCCATTGTGCAGCAAGGGGTGTGGTCAAAACAGCGCAAATCGCATTGGCACGGTCCAGGGCAACCTTCTTGGGCCTCGGAGAGGAGACAAAAGAAATCATTAAGTATGAGCTAGTGACATCATCGAGGCAGCCATTTTGTGAGCTGAACCAATGTTATAGTGTACAATCACTGATGATACAAATGCATTTCAAGATGGCTATGTAAAATAACTAATCAAAATTAACATAATATATATGTATATATATATATATATATATATATATATATATTGCTCAGGATTTTAATGTATATTTTGTCATTCAACAGTGGAAACAGCAACTAGAAAAACTCCGTTCCATGACTACAACCAAGGCTATAGCCGTTGTCTAGAGGAAACGCTCCAATTCCTGTCGTATGCTGACACAAGGAGCCCGACAAATCAAAAAGTATTACAGTATTTCCACAGAGCCCAGCCAGCGAACAGTGAGGTACATCTGGAACCTCCAGGTGCCAAAGACCCATCCACAACCGCCGTTTGGAGACCGTGGTGAAGCTCTGATCTCATCAACCCTTCAGACCTAGAGATTCTATGTATTGCAGAACCTGACACTCATGACTGGGACAGAGCTTAGTAACTTTGGGCCTGATTCAGAGCCGGATGCTCTGACCAGAGCGCTCGCTCTGAATCAGGGTCCTCCTACATGAAAATGGAGCGGCCTCTTGGACGCTCGCATAGCTGTGGGTGACCACCCACAGCTATAGCGAGCGTCCATGATGATGGTCACGATGGTCAAGACCATCGCGATCATCGGGCTTGCGACGGAGACCCTGTGGTAGGGTCTCGTTGCCGCAAGCCCTGGAGTGATTTTGGCTCTATCAGAGCCAAAATCACTCCCACTGACATCACTACTGATGTCAGTGGGGCCGGCTTCAGACGGTAGGCGTTTCCATGGGAACGCCTCCGTCTGGCAGCCACGCCCCCGGCACGCCCACCAAAGGGGGCGTGCTGTCAATCAACATCGACAGCACGCCCCATTTGGTGCGAGACCCGGAGCGACGGCTATCCCGTCGCTAGCCGGGTCTCGCGCATGCGCACAACGGAGCTCCCTCCGTCGTGCGCATGCGCAGTAGGGCACCATCGACCCGCTTGCGAGCGTCCTGCGCTCGCGAGCGGGTCTGAATCAGGCCCTTTGTTCAAACCAAGAAAGATTCCAGGTCATGTGACCAATAGAAGAAAACGTATTTTTCCCCGAGGCTTAATGAATTGTTACTTCATGTTGAAGTGGTCACTGTAGAGAGGATTTCAAAGAAATTTGTAAAGCACTTGATTTTTGGGGGGGTCTATATTGTACATATGAATAACATAACATCTATTGTGTGTTTTATGCATATTGTGACTGACTGATAATGTTGCAGTCTAAAGACATTAAACCATACTTGCCTACTTCCATGATCTGTTCTCTGGGAGATCTGGGGAAGTGGAGGTCCAGCTGGGAGGGGCAATGGCGTTGCGCTGTGAAATGTCATCATGGCCCCACACCTGCTGATGTTTTACAGTGATTCCTGGAATTGCGTCGTGAGGCCGCATTGATGTAATTCACTTTATCACAACCCACACCCACGTCACCGGAGAAGTCTCGGGATGCCCACGCTCCCAGGAGCTCTCCGCCATGTTCAGGAGTCTCCTGGAATTTTTTGGGCAACAGGGCAAGTATGTTTTCAACTACATTGCTTTGGCAATATAAGTAAAATAAAGATAGTAAAACAGTCTACTGAGTTATAAATGTGTTTATATCTTTCTAAAAACAGAGGAATTATCTACTTCATATCTATCTATCTCAGTGTTGGCTAACCTTGACACTCCAGCTTTTGTGGAACTATATATCCCAGCATGCCCTGCCACAGTTTTAGCATGCCCTAATAGCAAAACTGTAGCAGTGCATGCTGGGTTATGTAGTTCTATAACAGCTGGAGTGTCAAGGTTAGCCAACACTGATCTATCTCATACCTCTTCCTCCACCTATCTATCTCTCTATCTATCATATATATCAATCTCTCTCTCTCTCTCATATCGGGAAGCAGTCGGGAAGCCGACGGACATAAACCCGACCGCTGGCTTCCCGACTGTCTAATCCCGACGCCTGTCATTAGACCTACACCAAGAGCCCGACACCCGGCTTACCGATCAAAGATAAGCCCGGCGCGGACAGCCATGCGGGGGGGGGGGGGGAGGGTTGGGTTAGGGGCTTCCGGGGGGGACTTGGGGTTAGGCATCCCCCCGGGAGGTTAGGGTTAGGCTAGGCGAAGAGGGTGTTAGGGTTAGGCACCCCCGGGGGGAGGGGAGGGTTAAGCACCCCCCTGGGAGACTTAGTTTTAGGCTGCGGGGAAGGGGGGGTTAGGTTTAGGCACTTAGGGGGGGTTAGGTTTAGGCACTTAGAGGGGAGTTAGGGTTAGGCACCCCTAAGGGAGGGTTAGGGCTAGGGGGTAGAATTAGGTTAGTTAGTACTTACCTTAGGACGATCGGGATTTCCTCCTCTGTTGGGCTGCTGCTGTCGGGATTTGAACCAGCTGTAAATCATACTGATTCCCTCATATCTTTCTATCTATCTATCTATCTATCTATCTATCTATCTATCTATCTATCTATCTATCTATCTCATATATATCTATCAATCTCCCATCTATCTATCTATCTCATATCTATCTGTCATATCTATCTGTCATATCTATCTGTCATATCTATCTGTCATATCTATCTATCTATCTATCTATCTATCCATCTATCTATCTATCTATCTATCTATCTATCAATCTCCAATCTATCTATCTCATATATATCTATCTATCTATCTATCTATCTCCAATCTATCTATCTCATATCTATCTATCTATCTATCTATCTATCTATCTATCTATCTATCTATCTATCTATCTATCTATCTATCTATCTATCAATCTATCTACTGTATCTATTCTATCTCATATCTATCCTGGCAAGTGAAAGCTGCATCACATTGGGTGAATATGTCCCTTTCAGTCGTTTGCCAGAATTTTAATGTAATAATTTCTGGGAAATTGCACATTGCCGAAAAAAGAAACTCCTACTGGAATTGCATCTGCTCAATTTGATCACAGCTTAATGAACCACGTAATGTAACATCCAGTAGACATGTGATACTATGACACAGTAATTGTATATCCTCAGTGCATTTTTAAATAAACTATTAACAGAAATCATATATGGGGTAATGTCAGCGCAAATTCGGAGCCACCTCATGAAAAATATTAAGACAATTATATTCATCATAAACACTATTTTAACGATTTTATTTTCTTGTTGAAGAGGAGGAGCAGATTCAGAGATGGGTGCTAGCGCCGTCGAAAATATGCAAATGGCGCAACTGCCGGGATTTGTATTGAGGCACCCACCTGCAGTTTCACAAGTACAAGCGATTGCGTGTAAAGATGCAACATCGGTCGCAGGTCAATCGATTATCGAGAGTTCTGATTAACACGATGGTTACTTAGAATGGGCGCCGTAACTGAGACACCATTTTTACTTGCGTAACGGAATCTCAATCGCAAACGGCCCCTGCCTGTCAATCACTCTGCACGCGCACTCCGCCAGCACGATAATCACTCAACTGCCTGAACATCAGAAGTGCGTCCACCTCTAAAACAGTCCCTGTGTTACCAATGTTGGACGCCATATTGACATCTCCATGGCTAAATATTTTAGAAAGTACATTATTATTAATCTGCAGCAGTGGTTCTCAAACTCGGTCCTCAAGACCACAAACAGGTCACATTTTCCAGGTCACCCAGCAGGTGCACAGATGTAGTCATTACTCACTGACACATTTTAAAAGATCCACAGGTGGAGATAATTATTTCACTTGTAAGTAATTCTGTGGGGAGACCTGGAAAACATGCACTGTTTGGGATCCTGAGGACTGAGTTTGAGAAACTGTGATCTACAGAATAAATTTACACAGAAAAGCAATAAAAACATATTCTGAACCTTCTTATGGTCTATTCCCAAAATGTGTTCTATAACAGAGTAACAGCAGCTCCAGTGACAATTGGTCAGTGCGCAGTACTTATGAGATAGTTACTGGTGAGCAATGCTGAGGTTCTTAGTTTAAGCTTCACCTGGAGCATATTTTTATTATATGCTCTCTGTAGGGTTGGGTATGAAATCCCGGCTGTCGGGGATGACACTGGTCAGCATACCGACAGTGGCATTCCAACAGCCAGAATCCCAGCACCCATAGGGAAGACAGGTAAGTGTTTTCCTAACCCCTACCCTAACCCTCCCTCCCTGGTGCTTAACCCTAACCTCCCCCCCTGGTGCCTAACCCTAACCTCCCCCCCTAGTGCCTAAGCGTAACCTCCTCCTCCCCGCACCCTAAACCTAACACCCCTTTCCCGGTGCCTAAACCTAACCTCCCCCCCTAGTGCCTAAACCTAACCTCCTTCTCTCTGCACCCTAATCCTAACCATCTCTCCCCGGTGCCTAACCCTCCCCCTAGTGCCTAACCCTACCCCGCACCCTAACCCTAATCTCCCGCTAACACCCTGTTACTTACCTTCAGGATGCTGGCGGTCGGGATAATGGTGCCGGGATCCCGACCAGTTGGGACTTCGGCGTGGTATTCAGACCGTCGGCATCTCGTACACCAGGATGCCGACTATATTACTCTCTGTAGGGTAAAGTAGTTACATGGATGTTCTCTGTAGTGCATATCATTCATGTGGATGCTCTCTAGTGAATAGCAGTCATCTAGATGCTGTCTGTAGTGTATAATATACTCATAGATACTTTCTGTAGTGTATAGCTATAAAGTGCATGCTCTCTGTAGTGGTTAGTAGTCACGTGGATGCTCTCTGTAGTGTAGAGCTGTCACATGGATGCTCTCTGTAGTGCATATCATTCATGTGGATGCTCTCTAGTGAATAGCAGTCAGCTAGATGCTGTCTGTATTGTATAATATACTCATAGATACTTTCTGTAGTGTATAGCCATAAAGTGCATGCTCCCTGTATTGGATAGTAGTCATGTGGATGCTCTCTGTATTGTATAGTAGTCACGTGGATGCTCCCTGTATTGGATATAGTCACGTGGATGCTCTCTGTATTGGATAGTAGTCAGGTGGATGCTCTCTGCACTGAATGGCATTCACTGTGATGTTATCTACTGTATGGCAGTCACGTGGAAGCACACTATATTGTATTGTGGTTAGGGCGAATGATTTGCTAAGCCCACCAATGTTAGTGTTGGGCACCGTCTACGGTTGTTTTGGTATTCCAAACTCAGTCCTCAAGGCACCCTAATAGTACAGGTTTTAAGGATATCCATGCTTAAATACAGGTGACTGCATTAGTAGAGTCAGTTCGATTTAACCAGCTGTGCTCAACTATGGATATCTCTAAAATCTGAACTGTTCGGGTGCCTCGAGGACCCCGTTTGAGCTAAGGGGTTACATGGTGTGGTTTAGAGGCAATTTAGAAACTAAGTAAGGTAGAAAGATCTACGGTAGGGTTTTTCCACTTCGACCACCATGAACAGGTCATATTTTCAGGATTTCTTTCTGGCGAAAGCAATTTCTATCATTTACCGACTAAGCATTACAGAACACTTGAGCTCTAGGGCATTAAACTATACCATGACTCATCTGTATAAGTGAAACCTGTTCTACAAACTATAAAAATAATGACATGACCCCGCTGTCATCAAACTAACAGATACCTACAATAATAATAAAGTAAAAAAGCAATTGAAGAATTACAAAACATAACAACTTTTTTTTTTTTTTAGGCGTTTCCTAAATTAAAAGAAATTCTGTTATTACTTCACTTAAATTATTAGAGAGAAAGTTCCATTCATGCTAAGTTTAACATTGGTAACGTGCGCATAACGCTCAGCAATGGCAGCCATTCCCTTTCTTCCACAAGTATAAAGAGAATGACTTATTCCACTTTCGGCCGCAGAGACAAGAAAATGACCCTGTCCATTTCCCGCCAAGAATCCCTTTGTATGCATCATGCTTGGCGGGGTAAATTCTGGGCTTATTTCCATCTGAAGAAAAGTCTCTATTATACTACAGATTGCCATGATCTCATCGGCAAATAAATAATCTGCTGGAAACCTCTGAGGCCTGGTGCATTTTTTTTAGGAAGTTAGAAAGACACCGGGCGAGCGGGCGGGCAGCTGCTGAATAGATATAGACTTCCTGTCTTTTGATCCTTTTTCCCGCCTAGAAGTGTGTCTCCTTTTATCCCCGTCTCTGGAATGTCTCTGATTCCAAACATTAGACTGTGTGTATTTTATTTTAGCAGCATTAACACCCCCCACCCCCTCCTCTCTCTCCAGCTTCTGTTCCATTCAAGCACAGGCCTTCCCTTTATGTCACTCACCCTTCCACCATCAGTCATTACCCCAAGCTCATTCACAGTCAATTTAGCCAGCCGTAATTGAAGCCTCTATTGTGGGCGCAAGCTGACAATTGGTAGCGGAGTGTGGGAATGGGGAGAGAGCGAGAGACTCACAAGTAGCGGGATGATGGAGTGGATTATAGACCAGAATCCCGCGCAAACTGTCTCAGAGGCGACATTGAACTTGGGTCTCATTCAGAAATACATGGCCCATTGTCACAGTGCTCTGCTGGCGGAATTCCTCAGTGCACAGGCTTGGGAGACAGGAGCCTGGAATGTGTGTTAATCAGCGCATACACAGGGGGGGGGGACACAATGATACACTGGGGAGATAATGGTGGGAGAGATAGTCAGTCAGCCACTCTCTTTAGCTGTGTGTATATTATGCTTTAAGGAATGGTGGGAAATACTTAGAGGCAGTGTGGAGCTGACGTATAAATGATAGCGACACGTGGTTGTTTAGATGAACATATATATATATATAATTGCTTACTTGTATCACTTATTGCATAATTTTGTGTATTTGGCTATGTATTTGCGATGTTCACTCTAAAGCTATGCTGTGATATGGACGCTATAGATTTTATTGTGCTTTGACACTTCCAGGGGAATCTAAACAGAGTAAGGAGAAACACCTGTGTAAAGTGTCTTCTGTCTGCGCTGGGAAGGGACAAGTAATGCTAAAATGTCTATAAATAATATAGTCAATAAATAATACAGACTTGCCTGCTCTGCAGAAATGGTCGGGAACCTCCCGAAAATGGGGTGTCGCTCCTGGGCCCCCCCGGAAGAGTGTGCAAAGCCTCCCGGCCACCGACATCCGCCCACAACCACCCGCACCCCTCACCGGTATTGGCTCTCACCTTGCAATAGGTGGCTGGTCCGTGGGGGAACTGATGACGCAATTTGCGCTGAATCTCATCATGATGGCCCCACCCCCGGCTACACAGTGTCGGTAATCTTGGTATTGTGTAGCGGGGACGGGGTAATGATGCGACTGCGCGGTCACGCCCACCGCCCACAAAATCGTGCCACGCCCCCCTTGCTGCGCCGAGCTGGCTGCCTCTACCGGAAGAGGCAGCCAGATTGTCAGCAAGCCTGTAATAATATAGTGTAATAATATAAAAGCGTGTTGCAAATAGTGATGCGGGTCGCATTAAGGGCATTTTAAGAAGTGGCACCAAAAAATGTTACGATCAAAACACCACATTGAAAGTAGGCCTTGTATGTCAAGAAACAGAAATAGGGGTTGAGGATATTTAGTAAACTGGCAGCACCTAAGGGCCTGATTCTGAGACTTACGCTAATGCAATCGCAACTGAGATCTCTCGCATCGCAATTGTGAATATATGCTAATGACTCGCTCGCCGTTCAGTGCTTAGAGACGCCCACTGAAAGCATCTCATGCACAAAACCGGAAACATCGGACACATCAATGCAGCAGGCGGCCATCAGCCTGCTGAGTAAGTGTAAGGTGCCATAGACACAGCGGGTCTCCAGACACGCAGAGGGCTCTTCTGCTGCCAGCAGGGTCACAGTGGCTAATTTATTATGCACACCCTGAAAATGGCGCTTTCGTGATTTTTGTCTTGAAAAGTTAGAGTGTAAAAACCAGTAACAACTAGCAAATACAGGGGTCTATTTACTAAGCTGTGTTAAGAGATAACGTGAATGGTGATAAGGTACCAGCCAATCAGCTCCTTATTGCCATTTTTCAAACACAGCCTGTGACATGGCAGTTAGGAGCTGATTGGCTGGTAACTTACCACCGTTCACTTTATCTCCTAATAAAGCTTAGTAAATAGACCCCAAAGTGAACGGAGGTAAGGTACCAGCCAATCAGCTCCTAACTGCCATGTCACAGGCTGTGTTTGAAAAATGGCAGAAGCTTATTGGCTGGTACCTTATCACCGTTCACTTTATCTCCTAACACAGCTCAGTAAATAGACCCCACAGTAGTGAATATAGTATAGGGGTGAGCGGGTTCGGATTTCTGAAATCCGAACCCCCCCGAGCCCCCCCGATCCGAGGCAGATCCGAGTCAAGCTCGACTTTTCCCGCCTGACTCGGATCTGAAATCGAGGCAAAACGTCATCATCCCGCCTTCGGGTCTCGCGGGTTTTGGATCCTATATAAGGTACCCGCGTCGGCGCCATTTTCTCACTCGGCTGTGGACAGTGAAGAGGGAGGGTGGGAGTTAGGGCTGGCTGGGCTGTGTAGTGTAGTGTAGTCTAGAGTAGTGTTGTGCTGTGCTGCGCTGTGCTGCTGTTGTCCATAGGGGCTGTGTCCACTACTTCAAAGTCCATAGGGGCTGGCTGTGTTGTGCTGTGCTGCTGTTGTTAATAGGGGCTGTGTCCACTACTTCAAAGTAGTGGCTGGCTGGACTGTGTTGTGCAGTCAGTTCTCCATAGGGGCTGTGTCCACTCCAAAGTCCTGTGCAGTGTCCCAGTCCTAAAGGGGTGCTGTAGTGTTGTCCAGGGGGTGCTCTGTCCGTCAGGGGTGCTCCCCCCAAGTGCTAAAAAAATAATATTTTTTCTGTGTTTGTGAAATGTGTGCGCAGTAGCCGCACGTGCATCAACAAAGTAGTGCCAAGCGTGCGCCTGTGTCATAAGTAAAGGGCCGGCTGGCTTGACCGTTAAAGGGTGCTGTAACCCCCAAAGTACACTCCAAACCAAATAACAAAATATTTTCTGTGTTTGTGAATTGTGTGCGCAGTAGCCGCACGTGCATCAACAAAGTAGTGCCAAGCGTGCGCCTGTGTCATAAGTAAAGGGCCCGGCTGGCTTGACCGTTAAAGGGTGCTGTAACCCCCAAAGTACACTCCAGTCCAAACCAAAAAAATATATATTTTCTGTGTTTGTGAATTGTGCGCGCAGTAGCCGCACGTGCATCAACAAAGTAGTGCCAAGCGTGCGCCTGTGTCATAAGTAAAGGGCCGGCTGGCTTGACCGTTAAAGGGTGCTGTAACCCCCAAAGTACACTCCAGTCCAAACCAAATAAAAAAATATTTTCTGTGTTTGTGAATTGTGTGCGCAGTAGCCGCACGTGCATCAACAAAGTAGTGCCAAGCGTGCGCCTGTGTCATAAGTAAAGGGCCGGCTGGCTTGACCGTTAAAGGGTGCTGTAACCCCCAAAGTACACTCCAGTCCAAACCAAATAAAAACATATTTTCTGTGTTTGTGAATTGTGTGCGCAGTAGCCGCACGTGCATCAACAAAGTAGTGCCAAGCGTGCGCCTGTGTCATAAGTAAAGGGCCGGCTGGCTTGACCGTTAAAGGGTGCTGTAACCCCCAAAGTACACTCCAGTCGAAACCAAATAAAAAAATATTTTCTGTGTTTGTGAATTGTCTGCGCAGTAGCCGCACGTGCATCAACAAAGTAGTGCCAAGCGTGCGCCTGTGTCATAAGTAAAGGGCCGGCTGGCTTGACCGTTAAAGGGTGCTGTAACCCCCAAAGTACACTCCAGTCCAAACCAAATAAAAAAATTTTTTCTGTGTTTGTGAATTGTGTGCGCAGTAGCCACACGTGCATCAACAAAGGAACAGCGCCAAGCGTGCGCCTGTGTCCCATAAGTAAAGAGCCGGCTGGCTCATTTCTTAAAGGGTGGTGTAACCCACAAAGTGCACTACTCTCCAGCAAAAATAAAACAATATTTTCTGTGTTTGTGTGCGCCTTAGCCGCACGTATATATCAATATAACATAAATGGAGGACCAAACTTTCTCCGATAAAAATAAAATAGGGAAAGATCAAGAACCACTTCCTCCTAGTGCTGTTGCTGCTGCTGGGAGTTGTTCATCATCCCAGAGAGGAAGTAGGAACACCACTACTTTTACTAAACAATTGACCCTCCAACAGTCCCTAGCGATGAGGATGAAGTACGACAGCAGTCATCCTGAAGCAAAACGTATAACTGAGGCCTTGACTGCTATGTTGGTGTTAGACGTGCGTCCGGTATCCGCCATTAGTGCAGTGGGATTTAGACAATTGATGGAGGTAGTGTGTCCCCGGTTCCAAATCCCGTCTAGATTCCACCTGCATCCTCAAAGCAGCAGCCACAAGCGTGCGTCTGTCTGTTAAAGGGTGGTGTAACCCTCAAAGTGCGCTCCACAAACAATAAAAAAATTCTTCTTTTTTTTCTGTCTTTGTGAAATGTGTAGGCTGTAGCCGCCCCTGCATCCTTAAAGCAGCAGCGACAAGCATGCGTCTGTCTGTTAAAGGGTGGTGTAACCCTCAAAGTGCGCTCCACAAACAATAAAAATATTCTTAATTTTTTTTCTCTTTGTGAATTGTGTGGGCTGTAGCCGCACTTGCATCCTCAAAGCAGCAGCGACAAGCGTGCGCCTGTCTGTTAAAGGGTGGTGTAACCCTCAAAGTGCGCTCCACAAACAATAAAAACATTTTTTTTTTTTCTGTCTTTGTGAAATGTGTGGGCTGTAGCCACACCTGCATCCTTAAAGCAGCAGCGACAAGCGTGCGTCTGTCTGTTAAAGGGTGGTGTAACCCTCAAAGTGCGCTCCACAAACAATAAAAATATTCTTATTTTTTTTTCTGTCTTTGTGAATTGTGTGGGCTGTAGCCGCACTTGCATCCTCAAAGCAGCAGCGACAAGCGTGCGTCTGTCTGTTAAAGGGTGGTGTAACCCTCAAAGTGCTCCAAAAAATAAAAAACTATTTTTTTTGTGTGTTTGTGACTTGTGTGCGATGTAGCCGCACGTGCATCAACACAGTAGCAGCGCCAAGCGTGCGCCTGTGTCATAAGTCAAGGGCCGGTTTGGACATCTGGTCCGGACTGAAGGACGTGCCAACAATTTCTGACAAGTCTACTGTCACTGCATATGATACTGTCCTCAAAGCAGCAGCGACAAGCGTGCGTCTGTCTGTTAAAGGGTGGTGTAACCCTCAAAGTGAGCTCCACAAACAATAAAAATATTCTTCTTTTTTTTTCTGTCTTTGTGAAATGTGTGGGCTGTAGCCACACCTGCATCCTTAAAGCAGCAGCGACAAGCGTGCGTCTGTCTGTTAAAGGGTGGTGTAACCCTCAAAGTGCGGTCCACAAACAATAAAAAAATTCTTCTTTTTTTTTCTGTCTTTGTGAAATGTGTAGGCTGTAGCCGCACCTGCATCCTTAAAGCAGCAGCGACAAGCGTGCGTCTGTCTGTTAAAGGATTACATCGGTGACAGCATCCAAGTAGGCATGACAGACAGTCCGTACCTGTACTGGCAGGAAAAAGAAGCAATTTGGAGGTCCCTGTACAAACTGGCTCTATTTTATCTGAGTTGCCCCCCCTCCAGTGTGTACTCCAAAAGAGTGTTTAGTGCAGCCGGGAACCTTGTCAGCGAAAGGCGTAGGAGGTTGCTTCCACAAAATGTGGAGAAGATGATGTTCATAAAATGAATTATCAACTCTTCCAGGGAGACCAGCCTCCAGAACGTACAGAGGGACCTGTGGTTGTGGATTCCAGCAGGGACGAATTAATACTCTGTGAGGATGAGGATGTACACAACACTGAAGAGGGTGAGGAATCGGTGGATGAGGAGGATGAGGACGACATCTTGCCTCCGTAGAGCCAGTTTGTGCAGGGACAGATTAATTGCCAGCTTGTTTTGTGGGGGCCCAAACGAACCAATCATTTCAGCCACAGTCGTGTGGCAGACCCTGGCGCTGAAATAATTGGTTTGTTAAAGTGTGCATGTCCTGTTTATACAACATAAGGGTGGGTGGGAGGGCCCAAGGACAATTCCATCTTGCATCTCTTTTTTTTCTTTGAATTATGTACTGTTTGGGGCCTAGTTTTTCAAACTGCCATCCTGTCTGCCACTGCAGTGTCACTCCTAGATGGACCACGTGTTTGTGCCGCCCACTCGTATCTCTTAGCATAGTCATCCAGCTACCTCGGTGCAACCTTTTGGATATAAAAACAATATTGTGAGCTGTGAGGTGTTCAGAATAGACTGGAAATGAGTGGAAATTAAGGTTATTGAGGTTAATAATAGTATAGGAGCAGAAAAACACACAAATTCTGTGATTTTAGCTGTTTTTATGCTTTTTAAAAAAAAAAATACAGATCCAAAACACAAAACCCAGAACCCAAAACACGTAAGGGTGGTTTTGGCAAAACCAATCCAGATCCAAAACACGAAGAAAGATCCAGATCCAAAACCAAAACACGAAAAGTGGCCACTGCACACCCCTAATATAGTATAATGTAAGGTACACACTGGCCGATATATTGGCCGATCAATTGATCGACCAATATATCGTGCCCCCATCGGCCAGTGTGTACAGACGATATGTCTGTGAATGACGTCGTTCACAGACATATCACATTGGCTGTGCTGCACATACGATGAACAGATGTCTGCAGATATATCTGTCCATCGGCAAGTGTGAACGGGCGATCAGCCGATCGCCCGTACAAAGGGGCGCCGAGAGAGGGGGTGTAGCCGCGAGCGGGTACTAATTACCCGGGTCCGGCACAGCTCCCCATCCCTCTTAGGTCACAGCAGCCCAGCACACGCTGCTGTGTGCTGGGCTGCACTGGGAGACTGTCTGAGGCTGGTAAAGCAGCACCACGAGCAGTCTACTATGCCAAAAGGGGGGGTGCGATCACTCTGATCGTGCCCCCCATTGGCTGTGTGCCGGGCTGAGAGGCACACAGCGCCCCCCTTCCCAGCGCGCAGCGGCGCAAATGTTTTTTTTTTTTTGAAGGGGGCGTAGCCACGAGTTCCACAATTAGGTCACACCCCCTACCCGCCCCCAGGCCAGCCCGACCCACGGCAGCATTCAGGTGATGGTCGTTCAGTGTGTATGATTGACATAAAACTACTAGTTAGATATAGTCTAGTAATAAGTGCATCTAATTAATGAGTATCATTGTCATTGATCTAGCACAGTGCCAGTGTGGAAAACTGAGGATACATAACACAGAGACATACAAGAGAAATAAAACACATTCTAATGCTCTGTCACCCACTGTTTGAAACAAAGATACTTATAAGACAGTCACTGGCGAGCCATGCTGAGGTTGTGAGTTGAAGCTCTAAGGTTATCTGTTGTGCGCGGGGAGCGGGGGGGATTCCAAATTTAAAAGTTTCAGACACCATGGTGACATCTCTAAGATTTTCCAACATAAAATAAGTCATCATTAATCTCCAGAATAAAGTAAGTGGAATACTATGTGGTATTTCCATAAATACAGGTCTGGTTGGCCCTCCAAAAATATCTTCCGAACAATGTTATGGTTTAAGGGGTCTATTAATTAAACCTAAAAATTCTCTGGAGATAATTAGCTTTAGAACTCTCATGGAGTTCTAGCTAATTATAGGTGGAATTCATCATTCCACCTCTCCATAAGTATCTATTCCGAAAAGCTGTCATTTTTGCGATGACAGCTTTTCGGGAAATAGATACTTTTCCCTGCCTACACTACCTTATCGCATCTGGAAACAGTGCTGCGCATGCGCTGTTACATCTGTAAAACCAGCTCATGCACAGCACTGCCTACAGATGCGTTAAGTTTCGTTTCCCCCCCCACCCCCCTCCGCTCACCTCCCCCCCCCGACTTACCTGTCCGCGCAGCAGCCTCCGGCTCCGTCCTGCTGGTCTGTCATGTGGTTTCCCAGCAGACCACATGACAGATTAGAAAAAAAAAAAAAAACTTTTTTTTTTGGCTAAACTTTGTTGTGCTCTGCTGGGGAGCACACATGTCCGACCAGCCTCCGGAGCCTGAGGACGGAGCAGAGCGCCGGAGGGACTCGTCGGGGGACCTGCACACGCGGATACAGGTAAGTTTCACCTGCTATTCGCCACCTCACAGTGGCGAATAGTAACTGCATCAAATTCCGAAAATTGATAATTTTCGGAATTTGATGAATACCACAATTTCCACATCCCCATACTAATGTACTAATGTATGGGGAGTGTGGAAATTAACGCAGGGGAACTTAGCAAGGAGATATCTGTGATATCTCCTGTGCTAAGTGGCTACATGAATACCAAAATAACGTTATTTAAGGAAAATGTCCTTAAAAACGTTATTTTAGTGTTGATGAATAGGCCCCTAAATACACAAATTATCTTGAAACATAACCTTTCATCAGCTCCAGTGGCGCAATCGGTTAGCGTGCGGTACTTATAAGACAGTTACTGGTGAGCAATGCCGAGGTTGTGAGTTCAAGCCTCACCTGGAGCAAGATTTTTTTTTTTTCTATTACCTCAACTCTCATTTACTTAGTTGTAGCTCATGAGATGTTCACATCAAAGTCTCGAGATCAGAGGTGATTTCCACAAAACCAGAACTGATTGGCATAAAAAAAAAAAATCCTCAGTATGATGTGTTTCAGTAATGCTAAAATCCGTGCACAGGAAATGAATATCAGCTCCCATGATGCATTCTGTTAGGATGTGATACTTGCTACTGAGGTTGAGAGTTCCAGTCCCACCTCATGAGATTGTTTTACATTACATTCTGTAATGTGGGGTATCTGTGGGAGACGTGGTGCCATGAATTGCGCCATCAAGGCCCTGCCCACGATTCGTGGTGTTTTGCAGCAGGAGACGGGGCCACGATAACACGATTCGCAGGGTTTCGCCTGCCACTGTCACTGCAGAAGTGGATGTAGGGCAGCGCTGTAACGAGTCGGCACTGCACCCAGTGACGACTCCGCCCCCTCCACCCCTGAAATTATTACGTCACTCATTGGGGACGAGGGCGCTGACACCAACGCCGGTTAGGGGACAGGGCCGCTGACACCGCCACCGACTCCAGTAACACTGTGGGTGCCACATGCAGGTGCCTTGGGACAGCGACCGTACTGCTCACAGGGCCCTGCAATCTGTGTGACAGCACTGCTCGCACAGCGCTAGTTACGGCCCTGACTTATTTTTTCACAGTTGAGCGAAAACCTGCGCGCGAGTCTGAGTTACATGCATGAAGGTACATTACCGTAGTCACTCACAGCAACTATTTACACGCACTGTAACTGACACCCGGGGAATGTTTGTGGGAGGTTACTGGGAGTTGCGGCAAAGAACACAGACGTGTTTTAAATGATTCAGGGGCTTGTCACATGCTGCGTCTGCGACAAGAAAAATGACTCCGGCGTGAGACCATAGGGTTACTCAGAACGGTCTGCGTCTGATGCCCGTCTTTGTACACAGGTGCTGGGATTTGTGTAGCTGCTGGTGGGCGTCTCAGTACATCTCCCTGCAGCTGCGACACTTGCATATTTTCGCACATCTACTGCGTGCACAGATGCAGCAGCGGCGGCAGTATTAGCGTACCTCTCTCAATCAGGCCCGTAGTGTGGGAGGGTTGTTTACTAAACCTGAGATTTATGAGTCTCTCAGACATTCCTAAAGAGCAGGCAAGTATAAACTAACAGCGCCCATGACCTCATTGCAGTATGCCATTTTGCCGCCCAAATGTATTAAATAGCAGAGACATCGGGTTCCGTAAGGGGCCCATCCTTGTGATGTGCTTGGAGTGAAGTGACCGCATCAGCATTTGCAAAGCAAACACTTGAAAACATAGATCTGTATAGACATGTGGTGCTCTCATTACATCATGAGGCACTGCCTGTCTCCAAGTATAGTGGTGCATATGGTTAGTAATGATATGAGCTGTGCTGAGGTTGTGAGTTCAAGTCCCAGTTGGTGCAAGTTTTTTTTCCCTACAATTGAATACGGACATCAGCCAGACTTTGCCCTCCGATAACCTGGATCTTTGCTCAGCATTGATTGTAAAACATAGTGGAAAGGCCGGTACACACTAGGCGTTGTCTAGTGTGTACCGACCTCTTTAGCGACGGTGCATACACACTTGCAGATGCCAACAGCTACAGTGGGGGCCATGCTGCATTCGGCAACATGGCCCTGGCTAACAATGTATGCAGGTCCGACAGGCGATGTCGGTATCATCAGCAACATTGAGGGTACACACTTGATGTGTGTATCCGATCCGGCTGGATCAGACGACATATCGTCTAGTGCACAGGTTCTCAAACTTGGTCCTCAGGACCACAAACAGTGCATGTTTTCCAGACCTCCTCACAGAATCACAAGTGAAATAATTAGCTCCACCTGTGGATCTTTTAAAATGTATCAGTGAGTAATGAATACACCTGTGCACCTGCTGGGAGAACTGGAAAATGTGACCTGTGTGAGGTCCTGAGGACCGTGTTTGAGAACCACTGGTCTAGTGCACAGGTTCTCAAACTCGGTCCTTAGGACCCCAAACAGTGCATGTTTTCCAGACCTCCTCACAGAATCACAAGTTAATTAGCTCCACCTGTGGATCTTTTAAAAGGTGTCGGTGAGTAATGAATAGACCTGAGCACCTGCTGGGTGACCTACAAAACGTGACCTGTAGGGATCCTGAGGACTGAGAACCTGATTCAGACCCGGTCGCTAAGATGCGTACGCTCGCAGCTGGCCGGTGTTTGCATTCTGTGCATGTGTATACATCGCAGGGCGCGTGCGCGAACCAGTGCTAGAGATCGGGAAGAAAATGCTTGTTGCGCATAGACAGCCCAGCAGAGTGAGTGACAGGAGAAGCAGTTTGTGGGTGGTGACGGGCAGTTTGCTAGGAACGGGGGAGTGGACATGCGAACGCAGGCGTGCCTGAGCGTCTCATTGCCGTTTCAGAGGCGTGCATAATTAAGAGGCAGCGTCATAGTACACGTCACCTGGATGTATTTCACACTGAACTGCTCGCAGTGCTTGAGGTAGGGTATAGTCAACCACAAGAGCTGTGTTCGCTTCCGATGGTAGCCGATGTACCGATGCTTGCATACACTTCCTGGAGATAATGTGTCAACCACAAGAGCTGTGTTCGCTTCCGATGGTAGCCGATGTACCGATGCTTGCATACACTTCCTGGAGATAATGTGTGCAAGTGGGCTTCTTAAGACAGGCTGGTGGGCATCTACATACACAGGGCGATCGCACGCCAAGACATAGTGGGCGTGCTTATGTCTTGCCGTGCGTTCGCCTGCCGTGCCGTGTGAGCGTACGCATCTAGCGACTGGGTCTGAATCAGGCCCTGAGTTTGAGAACCACTGGTCTACTGTAGTGTGTACCCGGTGTAAAGGTGTAAACAACAACCATTTGTCACCTGGTAATACAATGTTGTTTACCTGACCATTAATATTTTGGGGCGAATTTTCAGTCATGGCTGGGGTTTTTTCCCCCCTGTTCAGTCAGCTGCTCACACTTATAGCATTTCAAAAGCTTAATAAGAACTGAAGTACATTACAAATACAATATAAATATTGCACCCCATTGGAAGAGCTGTCCCAGGAGGTAAGGATATTTTTTTGGTAAATCATAAGTGCCGTTTATCAAGGGTATTTAAACCTACATGAGATTGGAGGTATTTAGTGCCTCATTCCCCAGTGATGTAATTTATCATCATGCCTAATTTACCAATTGATGATGTTGTCAGGTATCCACTATGGCAGAGGTTCCCAAACGCTGTCCTCAAGGCTCCCCAACAGTTCAGGTGTTAGGGATATCCATGGTTGAGCACAGGTGACTTAATTAGTACCTCAGTCAATTTGATTTAACCACCTGTGTTCATCCATGGATATCTCTAACACCTGAACTTTTGGGAGCCTTGAGGACCGTGTTTGGGAACCTCTGCACTATTGTATACTTCTTGCTGGTAGGCATATTGCTATTTTCAGAAACCTCTCACTGCTAAACTTCCCATCGTCTGAGGATTGACCTGCGTGTGAATCAGTGACAATAACATACTTAATTGAAATAAAGACACGGAGACTTGTATTTGGCAGAATTTGTTAGCTATTTATTTAAAAACATATAATGAATTAGTTACTATATTAATTAAATTAATTTAAATATGGTGGCAAAGAAAGAACGGCTAACAACAGCCCAAGCCTAACACTATAAACACTCCAACCACAACACAATACGCTCAAGCCTTCTATCTTGACTACCCACCCGGTAAGGTGATGATGCTGCCCCCGGCAGGGTGGTCCAGCAGACTTTATGAGTCAACGAAGGTGAGCAAAACAATGAGTAAACAAATATTCACAGTGCTAATAGGTAACCTGCCGTTCTTTCCCACCTAAAATAGCCAACGAAACAATCACCAAACCCAAATCAAAAAGAGCCCATAAAAATAAACTTTAGGGAGGGAGGGTGGGAAGACAGGAACAAAAGAGGCTGACTCCGCCTCCAACAATCTCTAATATCCCTGCTATAACCTACAACCCTAAAAACCCATTGGCCCTAATTATCACATGATTCCTCACACTGGTCTGCCCCCAGCCTAGGAAGTTTAACCCTCTCCACTCCTATACAGTCATTTTGTTTATCTAAACTTCCCATCGTCTGAGGATTGACCTGCGTGTGAATCAGTGACAATAACATACTTAATTGAAATAAAGACACGGAGACTTGTATTTGGCAGAATTTGTTAGCTATTTATTTAAAAACATATAATGAATTAGTTACTATATTAATTAAATTAATTTAAATATGGTGGCAAAGAAAGAACGGCTAACAACAGCCCAAGCCTAACACTATAAACACTCCAACCACAACACAATACGCTCAAGCCTTCTATCTTGACTACCCACCCGGTAAGGTGATGATGCTGCCCCCGGCAGGGTGGTCCAGCAGACTTTATGAGTCAACGAAGGTGAGCAAAACAATGAGTAAACAAATATTCACAGTGCTAATAGGTAACCTGCCGTTCTTTCCCGCCAAAAGCAAGGTTCTGCCAAAAGAAACCTTGCACCGCCACCATAGAACTAACGCACAGAAACCACAACCTCAAACAGATCCTCAAGAAAAATAAACATACCTTCCTCCGCTAAATGAACCCCGTCAGACCGAAAAAGGTAAGTATACCGAAATTTTATCCTAGGATGTCTGACCACTGCCCCACCATTTTCCAACACAAATTTTGAAACCGTAAAGTTCACTTTCTTCCGGGCTTCATCAATGGCTCTGCCGTCAACCACACCACGCCAACACAATCTAGGGACCATGAAAGACCAAACTATTGTGCAAGCTGGCCATGCCATTATAATCTGACCCAAATCCTCCACCACCGCATGCCTTAAATCCAGAGATGTCCTCTTGCCCAAATCATTCCCGCCTAGATGAATAACCACGACTCTCGGTAAGCCATACCGCTGAACCTGCTGCAAGAGTTTAGGCTTAAGGCTCTCCCACAACATACCTCTGACCCCTATCCATCTAACTCCACTAGCCCCCGGAAACAACGGCGCGTCCTGCGCCTGCATGAACCTAGCCGCCCAAAAAACAAATGAATGGCCAATTATCCATACAGTACAATCATGTATATCTAACGGGGAACATATTACTGAGGATCTGCCAAAAAGAAAAAATTTTTGATTTGAATCTTTAAAGATCAACAAGCTCCTGTGCCAATTTGAAGCAACATGAAGACACAAGAGGATAAGTTAAAATAAAAAAGAAGGGGGGGGGGGGGAAGCGGGGGGGGGGGGGGGGGGGTTTGGGAGAGATATCGGATAACACAAGTGAACTCGACCAGAGAGAAAATGTAAAACCTGCTGAGGGACATATAATTGTAATTATAAACCAAATAGCCGAATTAAATCCGTCAGATCAGGTAAAAAAATCGTCAAAACTCTCCAGACTCCCACTGAAATCAATGGCGAGTAGCTAGTCCCCGAGTAGGAAAGACAGGGGAAAACAAACAAGACCAGGACCAATGACATTTCGTAAAACATAACAAACCATATGTAACGTGCATGCACAACATTAACCTCAATGATTCGGTCGAATGTAACGCTTATAACTGGCTGATTTCCATCGGCCCAGAGCTTGAATCTGACTCCAAGACAGGAACAAAAGAGGCTGACTCCGCCTCCAACAATCTCTAATATCCCTGCTATAACCTACAACCCTAAAAACCCATTGGCCCTAATTATCACATGATTCCTCACACTGGTCTGCCCCCAGCCTAGGAAGTTTAACCCTCTCCACTCCTATACAGTCATTTCGTTTATCTTATCTGCTTGAGGAGGCCTAATAATCTGAGGGCAAGTCACACTCCATTTACCATGTCATAATTACCACATCCACAGTCTGTAGACTGTGGGAAACTGTGCAGGTAATGATTGTCACCACAGCTGTCCGTGATGCTATCTGCAAGTGCAAAGCAAGATACACAGGATCGCCAGCCAGGTCAGCCATTTAAAACCAGACGTACAGTATATGATATGCACATGCAGCACAATTGTCAGTAATCCATGCAAAATATATGGGACATTGGTTTTAAATAACTGTGCCAAGCTGTTTCCCTGTCACAATGTCATAAAACTGTGCCTCTGCTTTTCACGCTTATTTTCCAGTAGCAATAACTTTATCAGATTAGCTAATGACTGTTAAAGGAATCCCATCAAATCCAGTTAAGTAAAGAGTATAGGTTTATAAAAATGAGCTGCATGTTCTCTTTTTCTGGATAGTCGGGGGTACAATACATCCTATTCTTGGTATACAACCCCTCCTCAATATACCCAAGGGTCACCTCCCTCCAGCCATCACAGAGACCCTACTCTATTCAGGTAAGGTACTACACTTTTAGGAGTGCATAACGCGGACATAAATAAGTGGGAAAAGCAGAGTCTATGCCTGGGTACACACTGACTAGACGACCCGGCAATATTGCCGATGGTCGGGGCGATTTACTTTCACCCCGGACCATGCAAGATTGCCGATACACACCAGAATATTTAATGAACGTCAGAACGATCACTAATTCCGTCCTTCATTAACCTACACAGCCCTGCATGCGATACCGTGTGATTGGCCGTGCTGCACAGCCAATCACACGATATCACAGGCGACCCGCGGGAGCGCACAATTGGGCATACGCACTGCAAATACTCCAATTTATTGTGTAGCGTGTACCCAGACTTAGTTTTAGCACACTGTGAAAAGGAGTTTATTGGCGTTATGCAATTCCTGTGCTATGCATATCTTTATCCACATGACACATATCACCCAGTATACACAGAGCTCTGGCCAAATGTATCCACTATTTAAATTTCATTAACCTTACCCCCAAATAAATAATTGCTATATGTGTTATTTTGTTTTAGATTAATTACCTAACTGGGTAAAATTAATTCAAGAGGGGAACGAGTGTTAATGTATAAAGGGCCTGATTCACTATGGAACGCAACTGTGAATACAATAGCGTTTACCCATGCAGTTCAACTGCGATTGTATCATAATCCATTGCGATCGCAATGCCGCTGCAGCATTACATAAGGACGCCCACTTTACCTTACACACATCCGTAATGTTTACCAAGACTGCGAAACCATCGTAGCCTCATGCACACAGGCCCTGACCTCCATGCACGCTATCAGGCCTCCGGCTACGTAGGGCATCGCAGTCGATAATTTATGCACGCCCCTGTAACGGTTTTAAAAGCAATGGTACGCCTGCATTCAAACGACACCCCCCCCCCCCCCGTTGCCACCCACAAGCGGCACTTCCTATCAATCACTCTGCGATGGGTCTGCATAGTCACTGCGATCGCAGTCCCCATCGCAGCGGCCAGTTCACGCATGCGCAGTGCCCAACAATCGGCCGATTGTGCAACCGCTTTCCTTGCTGATTCAGGCCCATAGTACCAGCCAATCAACTCCTAACTGCCATGTTACAGGCCGTGTTTGAAAAATGACAGTTAGGAGCTGTTTGGTTGGCACTTATCTCTCTCTAAGGCTTAGTACATCTACCGTCACAGATCAGTGAACTAATAACCTCTAGGACTCTTGGCCTGATGCAGCAAGCTCCGCTATTCCGATCGCAGCTCCGTAATCGCACGCAGGTCTGCTGTGAAAATATGCTAATGAATGCAATCACAATGCATACTTGCCGATATCCTGGCTGCACCTTCTGAGAGAGAGGCAGCCAGGTTAGCTTAGCAGGTGGAGTAGCCGGCAAAAGGGGGCGTGACTGGGACGGCACATGCCATTTGGGGTCGGGGCTAGGGGCGAAGCCACATACTCGCGTCATTTTGGCCCCACCCTCGCTACACAATGCTGAGATTTCCGGCATTGTAGAGCAGGGGACGGGGTCATGATGACATGATTCTGCGAGAATCGCATCATCAGCCCCCCCCGGTGTTTGGGGTGGTATTGCGGAGGGGGGGACTGGAGGGGCCGGGAGGCATGCTTACTTTTCCAGGAAGTCGGGAGCGGCCCTCGATTTTCGGGAGGCTCCTGACCAAATCGGGAGAGTAGGCATGTATGTCACAATGCCGTCGCACTGCCAGCATAGAGAAACGCCCACTGCCTCCCAATACCGCTATCTCATATCCGTAATACTTTGCAAACCTTCACAAACATCGGTAACATCGAGTACCATCGGCTCCTCACGCAGAATTACAGCAGCCCTGACCTTACTTAGAAATTGCTAACTTAGTTGCACGCGGTGAGTACTCAATCTGCGTATATGACCATCGCAGTGGCTAATTTATGCACGACCCTGTAACGGCGTTCAAATGCACTGACACGTCAGGATTTCCCCGACCACCTCCCCAAACGGTAATTTCCTGTCAATAACTCTGCGATGGGTCTGCGCGGTCACTGTGGTATGATCACAGTGGGGCCTTCGCGCACTGCGATGCTTATGCAACAATCAGCCGTCTGCGCGCGTAATCGCAATAGCGATCCTTGCTGAACCCAGGCCCACTGTCCTGAGGAACCAAAATAACTGCGTGATCCAGTGTACCCAGATGTATGGCTAGAGGGCTCAGTCCTGTGGGCTGCTGGTACAGTTGTACACATAGGGCCTGATTCTGATTGGGATGCTTCTGCGGCCGGCTGTCCCAATGGCCGCTGCATTGTACTCACTTATATGCTAATGTGACAGTACGCCACAGTAAGTCGCAAATCTGTGCGCCTGAAGGTGCAAGCCTGCGCTGCCCGCTGTTCTGTCATCCGCAGGTGCAGCTGTCATCATTAATATCAGCACTTGCATCAGTCCTGTGCTAGGTGGAAGAGATCCGTCGGACACAGGATTCACTTCCCTGTGCGCACGACTCAGTAACGCACAGAGCATTACACACCCGCCCACCACACTCAGAAACAGCAGCTCTGTGCATCTTGAAACTTGCCCAGGAACAATTTCTTCAATGTTAGGGGTCTATTTACTAAGCTGTGTTAGGAGATCAAGTGAACAGTGATAAGGTACCAGCCAATCAGCTCCTAACTGCCATGTCATAGGCTGTGTTTGAAAAATGGCAGTTAGGAGCTGATTGGCTGGTACCTTATCACTGTTCACTTGATCTCCTAACACAGCTTAGTAAATAGAACAGTCTCCATTCGCACAAAGTGCACCACATATGCGCCTACTTGTGGCGTTTCCACATGATTTGTGACGAGCCTAATTAACAAAGCCAGGAGTTGGAAGTCCTGTCCCGGCAAGCATTGATAAATAGCTGTATAAATTGGAGGTAAACAATGCAAACTTGATTGTCACTTTTCTGGGAAAACCCTTGATAAATCATTAGTAGCTCCACTCACTGAGAGATCTCATCCACCATAGACCATGACATCTTCTCTCAGCAGGCAAGAGCTGAGCTGTGGTGCAGCTTCTCCTAAAAGACCTCTTCCTAAAGGTCAATGTTTCTGTATGTGGATAAATAGAATAGGAGGCGCACAATGGAGAAGTACATTTAAAATCCAGTTCTCAGTGAGGTTGTCCTACGGGATGAAACATGTTTGAGCTTGGCTTATAACAGAGACGCTGTGACATCATCAGTCCAGGAAGCGCTGGTGGACAGGAGAGGACGCCAGGGGTGCCGGCTGATGTGGGATGACCGGAGGTCTAATTTTTTTATGCGCTGTTTGTGATATTTCCTTATATCACAATTTTATATGCGAGTGGTTCTTAATTGTTTTTAATAAAGAATTGGATTGCAAACGTACTTCACCATTATATATATATATATATATATATATATATATATATATATATATATATATATATATATAGCGGGTAAAATAAGTATTGAACACATGAACATTATTCTCAGTAAATATATTTGTATTGGGCCTATTGTAATGAAATTACCACCAAATATCAGCAACAACCTATGAAATCCACACATGCAAAGAGATCAAACCATAGATGTCCATAAATTAAGTTATGTGTGATAATGTGAAATGACACAGGGAGAATGTATTGAACACGCCAACTGAAATGTATTTAATACTTTGTACAAAAGCCTTTGGGCCTGATTCAGACCCACTCGCGAGCGGCTGTCCGCTCGCAAGTGGGTCGATGGTCTGCACTGAGCATGCGCACGACGGAGGGAGCTCCGTCGTGCGCATGCGCCAGACACGACGAGCGAAGGACTTTCCTTCGCTCGTTGTGTCCGATCAAAGGGGGCGTGCTGTCAATGTTGATTGACAGCACGCCCCCTTTGGTGGGCGTGCCGGGGGCGTGCCTCCCTGACGGGGGCGTTCCCACGGGAACGCCTCCCGTCAGAAGCCGGCCCACTGACATCACTAGTGATGTCAGTGGGAGTGATTTTGGCTCTGATAGAGCCAAAATCACTCCGGAGCTTGCGGTTGAAAACCTCAACCGCAGGCTCCGGCTCGCAATTTCGATGGTCGCGATGGTCACGACCATCGCGGCCATCAAAATGCACGCTCGTATAGCCTGTGGGTGGTGACCCACAGCTATACGAGCGTCCAGGAGGACGCTCCATGAAAATGGAGCCCGGCCCTCATGCAGAGCGTGCGCTCTGCTCAGAGCGTACGGCTCTGAATGAGGGCCTTTGTTGGTAATGACAGCTTCAAGAGAAACTATATATATGTATGGAGAAACTAGTCGCATGCATTGCTCAGGTGAGATTTTGGCTCATTCTTACACACAGTCTTTTAGGTTTCTGGTCATGTAATAGAATATAGATATACCTGCCGTCCTATCTTTACTATACTTCTCCCTATACTGCTTAAAACAAGAGATATGGTAAGAACTTACCTTTGTTATCTCTGTTTCTACGAAGTCCATAGGGTCCACAGGGTTGACCTTGGGGTATAGCTGGATCTGGATCCACGGGCACCACGCAGTTAAAGCTTTGCTGCTCCCAGGATGCACTTGGGTCCGTCCTCCTCTATACCCCGCCCCGGCCACAGGCACCTCAGTTGGTAAGCAGCTAAGGCTGCTTACCAACACACAAGGAACCATACTCACAGAAATGGGAGACGGAAAACCGGTGACCAGCCACACAGCCCATTTGAAGCCAGGTGCGTCAGGGCGGGCGCCCTGTGGACCCTATGTACTTCGTAGAAACAGAGATAACAAAGGTAAGTTCTTACCATATCTCTTGTTTTCTACTTCAGGGTCCATAGGGAGTCCACAGGGTTGACCTTGGGGATGTCCCAAAGCAGTTCAACTAAGGGCGGGGACGCTCCTGTGCTGAAAGGAGTACCCGGCGCCCAAAGGATGCATCCTGAGAGGCGAAAGTGTCAAACGCATAAAACCTCAAAAACGTCTGAATTGAAGACCAAGTAGCCGCCTTACACAGCTGAACAGCGGAGGCGCCACGTCTAGCAGCCCAAGAGGGACCCACAGAACGAGTGGAATGAGCCTTAACGGAGGCTGGCACAGGTAAACCCTCCTGCGCATAAGCCTCACAAATAACTGAACGAAGCCAACGGGCTAACGTTTGCTTGTTGGCAGGCCAACCCCTCTTGTGAAAACCGAAGAGGACAAACAAAGAATCCGACTTCCTAACCGAAGCAGTCCGGTCCACATAGATTCTAAGTGCCCGGACCACATCCAAGGAAGCCTCACCAGCAGAAAGATCAGGTGACTGAAAGCTGGCACAACAAGTTCCTGATTAATGTGGAACTTTGAAACCACTTTGGGCAAAAACTCAGGACGCGTGCGGAGCACTGCCCTGTCCTGGTGAAAAATCAGAAAAGGAGGGCGATAGGAAAGCGCCCCCAATTCTGAAACCCTCCTGGCCGAAGCAATTGCCAGGAGAAAAATGGTCTTAAACGTCAGCCACTTGAGCTCCACCGACTCAAGCGGCTCAAAAGGAGGACCCTGCAAGACCCGCAGTACCACCGCCAAGTCCCACGGAGCCACGAAGGGAGGCTGGATCCTGAGAACACCTTGGAAAAAGGTGTGAATGTCTGGCAGTGTAGCAATCCGTCGCTGAAACCACACGGACAAAGCAGACACATGAACCTTCAGAGAGGCCAGGCGTAAGCCGAGGTCCAAACCAGATTGAAGAAATTCCAAGATTCTGGAAACCCGAAACACCTGCGGATCATAGTTTCTGGATTCACACCACTGAAAATAAGTGCGCCACACCCTGTGGTAAATCCACGCGGAAGCAGGCTTGCGTGCCCTAAGCATGGTACCAATCACCGAACTGGAGAAACCCCTAGACCTCAAGATGGCTGTCTCAAGAGCCACGCCGTCAAAGACAGCCGACCCAGATCCGGGTAAAGGCAGGGCCCTTGAGACAACAGGTCCCGACGCTGAGGAAGAAGGTACGGAGCGTCGATGGAGAGGCACCTCAGATCGGAGTACCAAGGACGTCTGGGCCACGCCGAAGCCACCAGCACGAGTGTGCCGCCGTCCTGCTTGAATTTCCGCAGAACCCGAGGAAGTAAGGATATCGGAGGAAACAGATACGCCAGGTGAAACGTCCATTTCACCGACAGAGCGTCTACCAGACAGGCGCCTGCGTCTCTTGTCCTTGACCCGTAAACGGGCAACTTGTGATTGTGACGGGAGGCCATCAAGTCCAGCTCCGGCAGCCCCCACCTGTCCACGAGTAGCTGAAACACCTCTGGGTGAAGCGACCATTCCCCGGGATGCACGTCGTGACGGCTGAGGAAGTCCGCCTCCCAATTGAGGACTCCGGGAATGAAGACTGCCGAGATCGCTGGAACGTGACACTCCGCCCAAGCAAGAATGCGAGACACCTCCGACATTGCTGCCCGA
Organism: Taudactylus pleione; assembly: GCA_031769625.1. NCBI lineage: Eukaryota > Metazoa > Chordata > Amphibia > Anura > Myobatrachidae > Taudactylus > Taudactylus pleione. Next base: position 6,357,163 of record JAUIMM010000436.1, on the reverse strand, counting down.
CTGCGAGTTCCCCCTTGGTGGTTGATGTACGCCACCGTGGTGGCGTTGTCGGACTGCACCTGAACCGCCCTTCCGTGAAGAGCGGGGCCGGACGACTGCAGGGCCCTGTACACAGCCCGCAGTTCCAGGATGTTGATGGGGAGAAGTGCTTCTTCCGTGGACCAACGACCCTGAAGCGATAATGAGCCGGTCACTGCCCCCCAACCCCGAAGACTGGCATCCGTCGTGAGCAGGACCCAGTCCGGGATCCAAAAGGGGCGCCCCTCGACCAGATGCGCCGTCTGAAGCCACCAAGCCAAAGACTGCCGAACCTCCGGGGACAACACCAGCATCTGAGAGCGGATCCGGTGAGGTAACCCGTTCCATTCCGACAGAATCAGCCCCTGTAGGGGCCGGGAATGGAACTGGGCAAATTCCACCATGTCGAAAGTCGACACCATGGACCCCAGAACTCGCATAGCTGAATGGACCGACAGGCGGCAACTGCTCAGGCAACTGTGTATCCGCAGCTGCAGGGAGGAGACCTTCTCTGGAGTCAGGAAAATCAGCTGCTGACGAGAATCCAGCAGGGCTCCCAAATGAACCATCCGCTGTGATGGAATCAGGGAGGACTTCTTCCAGTTTATCAACCACCCGTGTTCTTGAAGACAAGCAATGGTCAGGTGGAGATGTCGAAGAAGCACCTCCGGGGAGCTCACCAGCAGCAGAAGATCGTCCAGGTATGGCAACAGACGTAGACCCTGACCCCGAAGGTGGGCAGCCATAACCGCCATCACCTTGGTGAACACCCTCGGAGCCGTGGAAAGGCCAAAAGGCAACGCCCGAAATTGGTAGTGATGGTTCAGGATAGCAAACCTCAGATACCGCTGATGTGCCGGTGCTATGGGCACATGGAGATAGGCGTCCTGGATATCGAGGGAGACCATATAATCCCCGGGTTCCATCGCCAGAATGATGGAACGTAACGTTTCCATCCTGAACCTGGGAACTCTGAGGTATCTGTTCAGAGACTTCAAATTCAGGATAGGGCGATGAGAACCATTGGGTTTCTGTACCAGAAACAGAGTAGAATAGTACCCCGTCCCGCGCTGAGACTGCGGAACGGGAACAATGACCCCTGCTTGTAGCAAGGATTCTATAACTACCTGAATCTGACCAGCTTTGGTCTTGTCCAGAGAAGGACTCGTACAGAAAAACTGGTGGGGCGGCCTGAACCGAAAAGACAGGGCGTACCCCTGAGAGACTACTTCTCGAACCCAGGCATCCGTGGTGGTATTGTGCCAACACTGGGCGAATTGGAGAAGTCGGCCTCCCACTCTGGGGTCCCCCAGAGAGAGGCCCGTCCCATCAGGCAGCAGGCTTATCCTCCTGCTTGGAAGAAGGGTGCCGAGCACTCCATGCCTGCTTCTTGGGCTTGGGTGCGGCCTTGGTCGCCGAATGTCTCGGGAAGGACTGGCCCTTGGCCTTACCCTGAACCCGAAAGGACCGAAAGGCAGAGCTCCTCACTTTAGCCGGCGCAGAGGCCGAAGGGAGAAAAGCCGACTTGGACTTAGCCAAAGTATCCACTATTTTGTCCAAATCCGGACCAAATAGGAAATCACCATTAAAAGGCAAGGCCTCCAGACCCTTTTTTGAATCTGCATCAGCCCTCCAGGACCTCAGCCACAGGGAGCGCCGAGCAGACACCGCTGCAGCCGACACCCTAGAAGTGAGCAGGCTGGCATCCAAAGACGCTTCCCCAATATAGGAAGCTGCATCACGCAACTGTCCCACTAACGCTCTCTGGATATCCGGAGCCTCATCAGGAAAAGTATCCTCCAAGGTATTGGCCCATGCCTCAATGGCTTTAGCCACCCAGGAGATAGCCATGGACGGGCGAGCCACCGCCCCGGAAAGAGAATAAATGGACTTTAAACAAGTCTCCACCTTCCTGTCCGTGGGATCCTTCAAAGAGGAGATAGACGGCAATGGCAGCGTCGCGCTTTTGATCAAGCGGGTAACGTGGGAATCCACCGCCGGCGGAGTTTCCCATTTCCTGCAATGAGCTTCAGGAAAAGGATAGTTCGCCGCCAACCTCTTCTGTGGATGGAACCTCTTACTAGGTAACTGCCAGGCCGCCGCCATATGATCCGATAATTGATCAGACAGGGGGAACACAGTTGAAGTCACCTTGGCCTTTTTAAAATTAGGAAACTTCGACCTAGGAGCCGGCGCATCATCCTCAACATGTAGGATAGCCCGCACCGCCCTAACTAAGGCTGGAACATTAATGGAGGACTTAGCTTCCACCTCCTGCCCCATGACATCAGAGTCAGAGTCCTCACGGATTTCTCCATCATCTGAGGACACTTCCGAGTCCGACAACTGAGCAGCTAGTGAACTCACCACCGGACGTTTAGACACCCTTGGTGGCACATCACCTTGCAACATGGACTGAAACGCCGAGGATGAAGCCGCCAGACTCTGTACGGAGCTGGATAGAACATCCACCCAAGGCGGAGGAGCCGTCGGAGCAAAACTCTGCAAAGGCACTACAGACTGACGCGTCCCTGGGGAAGACTGCACATACACAGGCAGTCCCGAGTAAGAACCCACAGTCTGGGCCCCGGGGGGAGACCGCAACATTTGTGGAACCCCCGGGGAATGGGGGATGGTGGGCTGCGGCAACGCCCTAGAAGGGACCGCTGATGGGACCGATAACCGGTCCGCAATAGACGCCAGCACCTGTGAAAACATCGCCCAAGGAGGGTCCTGTGATACAGGGGGGTTGGAGGGGCCCGGTACCAGCTGGCACCGCCCGCACAGACCATCCTGAGATAAGTCCTCCCCATCAACTCCAGCAGCACAACGTCTGCAGGAAAATAGCACAGGAGCCACAGAGCGCTCAGTCTCCTCATCAGACATGATACCGTAAATCACAAGAAATAGGTATCACCAGAGGAATTACGGTTTTAACACCCGCGCACTCACCAGTATGCGACACAACAGCCCAGATATGGTACTGTGTAGCACCCAACAGTATGTGACTGACCCCACAAATACGTGTTTTATATAAGTGAGGGTTTCAGAAAAACGCCCTTCCCCCACACACCTGCCGGGCTGTAGGAGAAGGAAAGGGATAGTTATAAGCTGACAGCAAGGAGAATAAGTCACAGACAGGCAGCACTAGCAATAGTCACATACAATGCAGAAAAGTTAGTACTCACTGCACCTTCCGCTACAATCAACCACCCAGATTCAGTGTCTGGGTGGGCTATAGCGCTGTGTACACTGTCCTTTAGCAGGGGAGAGGTACACAGGGGGACCAGTCCACTTGATACCGCCTGGGAGTCTGCGATGTGCCAGTAAAGATGGCCGCCGGAGACCTCAGAGGAGGAGTGGCCGTAAGATAAGAGCAGCTCAGCGACGCCAGACTCCTAGTTGAAAGGCGCGCTGAGCTGAGGGGAGGAGCCGCTAGACAGGGAAGGCTGCCTCCCCTGGCTAGCAATTAACCCCCGGGTTGCCGGTCCCGCTACCAGCCTGATACCCTGGTGGTCTAGCGGACACGCGGGGTATTCCTCAAGTGAGGGGGAGCCCGCCGCCGCCGCTAGCGCCTCCGGTCTGTCCCCAGAGACCGGAGGCTTCTGACTGCATACAAAGTATCCGCGGGCCGCCGCACGCGGCGACCCGCGGCTTACCTGATCCCCGTCGCGTCCGGCAGCAGTCAAGGGAGTCCCCAGAGCCCGGCTAGTACAGGCTCTGGGGTCCCGCCGCGATCCCCAGAGCTGTACTGGCGTCGCGGCGCCAGCGGGGAGAAGGAGCGGCAGCGTGGACGTCCTAAAGGACAGTCTGATGCTGCCGCTGTAACAGTGTAAAAAAGTAGAAAAAAAAAAATTTCTCTTTTAAAATAAAGCTTAGGGGTTGCTCCTGCAGCCCCACTGCGACAGGGTGACCCGACTCCGGCCGGGCACCAACTAAAACTGAGGTGCCTGTGGCCGGGGCGGGGTATAGAGGAGGACGGACCCAAGTGCATCCTGGGAGCAGCAAAGCTTTAACTGCGTGGTGCCCGTGGATCCAGATCCAGCTATACCCCAAGGTCAACCCTGTGGACCACCTATGGACCCTGAAGTAGAAAGGTGGGACATGACTTGCTGCACTGCTCACTCCCATCATCAAATCTTGAAGTGATCGCAACCACACTCCTTAGTCACTGAGGATTTGCAGAAACTGATAGAGCAGCGCCATCTAATGGCAGAAATGTATTGTACACTTGTAAAAAGTATATATGAACCTGTATATCTATTTACTTATTTATTTTTGCTGGAACTATACAAAAATAAATATTTTGTTGCATATTACATCATCCTTGTCAGGGGCATAAACTCTTTCACAGACTGGTGGAACAACACTATCGCCAAATGAAAAATATATGTTTAAAAGTGTAGCCAAGGTAGGTAACTTGCGGGTCTCCTGCTGGTGTGGTACTACATATCCCAGCATGCCCTATCAGCCAGGGATTAACTCACACTTATGTTGCACTGAACATTTACAGAACAAATAAAATATAACATTCTTGTCCACAAGGTGTAATTATGAATAAATTATGTTAAACATAACTTACCCTAGTAGCATCTTTACAAAGGCTGAAGAGAGGGAGGGAATCACTGCACCAGGTTTTATGGCGTATTGATGAGTGTTAAAAGCGCCATATAATATGTGATCTAATGCGGAATGTTAATACGTGGTATGGAGAATACAAAATAGCTGTTCCCAAACTGTCATTACAGTGCACGTTTTAAGGATATCTACGTATATATACTGTATATTGAGCACAAGTGACTTAGGGCCTCATTCAGAGCCGGACGCTCTGACCAGAGCGCACGCTCTGAATCAGGGCCCTCCTCCATTAAAATGGAGCGTCCTCCTGGACGCTCGTATAGCTGTGGGTCACCACCCACAGCATATATACGAGCATTCAAAAAGATGGTTGCAATGGTCTTGACCATCGCGACCATCGGACTTGCGACGGAGACCCTGCGGTAGGGTCTCCCTGCCAAAATCACTCCCACTGACATCACTAGTTATGTCAGTGGGGCCGGCTTCAGACAGTAGGCGTTCCCATGGGAACGCCTCCGTCTGGCAGGCACGCCCACCAAAGGGGGCGTGCTGTCAATCAACATCGACAGCACGCCCCCTTTGGTGCGAGACCCGGAGTGACAGCTTGGCTGTCGCAGTCCGGGTCTCGCGCATGCGCACAACGGAGCTCCCTCCGACGTGCGCATGCGCAGTGGGGAACATCGACCCACTTGCGAGCGTACTGCCGCTTGCGAGTGGGTCTGAATGACCCCCTTAATTAGTACCTCAGTCAATTTGATTTCGTCATCGATATCCTTAAAACCTGGACTGTAATGGAGTTTGGGAACCTTTGCAATATACTGTACTGTATGTACCAAGGAGAGGGAAATGCTATAATGCAGGGGTTCCCGACCTCAGTCTTCGGATACCCCCAACAGGTCATGTTTTGTGGATTTCTTTAATCAGGCACAGGTGATATTGTCATTATTAGTATTAGTACTTGCAAATGGCCCATGCTGGGATTGATCCTGCCAAGATCCATCTCTGCGATGGTTTGTGGAAATTTGTCAATGATTTTCAAGATAAATCGTTAATGTATATGCTATTGCTTCCTCAATTGACGATTGTGATCAAAAAGTGGCTGCAATCGCCACATCAGGTTGTCCAACATGTTGGATTTCACAGATCAATCGGGGCTGTAGACTGCTAATTTATGGTAATGATCAGCTGATTTGCTGACTGTTACTAGTAACAGGATGAGCCTTTGAAGATTGGCAGATTGTCTTTCCTCCAAAAACAAATCTGCAAATCACTGAAAAAGATCTGTAATGTATGGATGCTAGATTGGGAAATGGTTAAATTGGGCAACAAATCGTCAGATCGTTCAATTCTGCTTTTCTGATTGCTGATGTTTGGTGGCCTTAATTCAGAATGGGACGGAGATACGCAAAAATGTGTAAATTCGCTTCTGCTCACTCATACACTGTATGCTAAGACCTGCTATTTGTGTCTCTGACAAGAGATGCAGCTGATTCAGCCCAGTATTTTGTATTTGCTCATTTACTAGAGACAATTGATTGTTGCTGTTAGGTTGCTTCAACCTTTTTATTAGCCTGTATTAACTTCGTTCTTGTTTTAAGAAAAATTTTAATAAAAAGTTTTGTTTTAAATAACCATTATCTAAACACCGGCTGTTGCTCTTGGCGCTCTGGTAAATGCCCCACTTTACAGCAGCAGCAGGGCTGAAAACATGATGGAAAGTTGAGTATACAGCGCCATCTAGTGAATATTTTTGGTTTTTCCACACAATACATACAAATCTACTTTTTACAATAATCTATTTTTACTTTTGCATAAGGTAGGCAAATCAACTCTGATTCTCCTATTCTGTTGTGCTGAAGTCATATTTAGGTTGCTCCTGTTCGTGACCAAATTATGCATTGTGCTTTTTCTATGGTTGGTGTAGTAGGACCTGAATTAATCAAGTTAAGTAATTTACAACAGTTGTAAACCAATAGCGGGAAACACAATAAATGTGGAGGGCACCGGGAGACACCCAGAAACTGTGTGACTGATATACCAGAGAGGTTATGATCAGGGGTGACGAGGGGGGGCAGTGATTATCCGGGCCAGTGCTTGCTGGAGGGGACCAGCAGGGGCCCAGGTCTGCTGCTCCCCCCTCTTAGTCCTGTCAGTGGCGCAGCGCCCAGAACACACAGCTGTGTGCTGGGCTGCAGTGAGTACAGGTTGGCTGCTGCTGCCGCTGAGCACACCTGAAAGTAGGGGGGAGAGTGATTGCACTGATTGTACCCCACCCCCTGGATCTGCCACTGGCTGAGGGTCACAACAACGGCGCCCACCTGTGCTTCATGATGCCGCAGATACTGGGGTTTTTTTGTTAGTAAGGAGATGTGACCACACCTCCTTACATTAGACCACGCCCCTTGCCAGTACCTGGGCCCGGCCAGGTTATGATCAGTTTAGTCATCACCAAGCATCACTAATCCTGACACCGCTCCCTTCTCCCGGTGCCACTTTTTGCTCATCCACAAATGCAAACACACTTGCCCAAATCGAGTTGCATGCCATTCGCTTCAGACGTATTCCTCTCTTCATAAATGTGTCGCAGTGTGAACATGGGATACATAATCTCTCAGTATTACTAATATTTGTACCTCCCTAGTAAATACATAACCTCATGCAGCAGTAATAATAAGTAGATACGTTGTTTATTCCGATAGCTTGGTGAACCAAGACCCAAAAGTGAGGGGTCATCTCTACAAAGATATGCACCATACCGTGACGGTTGCTGCTATTTCCTTTGTGGCTAAAGGACCTCTGTGACGTATCCACTACGTGACCACTGCAGGAGGCTGGAGCGCTCCTGCGTTACCATCCACTAGGGCATAGAGGGGGAATAAATATTTGTGGCGAGCGCAGAGAGCCACCGTGCCCGAAGCGTGGCGAGCGTAGTGAGCCCGCGAGGGGACAGTTTTGGTCCCCCGTTAGCATCCCCACCCCTCCCCCTTTTAGGCCGGGTCACGTGGATGTGACGTCCAGGGCCATCAGCGCTCTATAGTCTAGACCTAACCGTACAGTGACATCCACTTGTCCGTAGGTAACCCACAGCTTAGCTAGCGACCAGGAGGCCGCACTAAAAATAGAAGCGGCCGCCCTCATTCAGAACGAGCGCTCGCTTCTTGCGAGTGCCTCTGAATGAGGGCCATAGACCCCTATGACTGAAAAAATGTGACATTCTAAAAACAAAACAAAACAAATGAAAGAGAACTATCATTAATTCATTTTACTGTTCCACCCTGGACAGCGGTGGCTTAGGCCTGTCTAATAGATTTGCTGCTACTCACAGTGTAATGCGCAACTGGTAGAGTGTGACTGAGGCCGGCTAATATTCTGTCGAGTTTAGCTCCAACCTAGAGAAAAATACCCACATTGGTGGATGCCAGGGGCAGAACATGGCATGGCCTGGCCCCAGGGCAACATTTGAGGAAGACCTGTTTAATTCGGTCTAACCCTTTGGAGGACTCCACTGTATTATTCTGAGAACGGGTGAGGGCTGTTGCAAGGGCAGTGACGCTTTGTTTGTCTAATCATGCAAAATTTTCCGGCCAATCATGCCCAGAGAAGGAGATTGGGTGGGAGGGGCCCTGGAACGGTACCTGGTATTGGCAGACCAAATCCATCTCTAGGCCCCAAAGGGGACATAGGACCTCATTCAGAGGCGGTCATTAGATGCAAGCGGTCGCTCTGAATGAGGGCGGCCGCTTGCATCCTGTAGTGCCGCCTCTTGGTCGATCGCTAAGCTGTGGGTTACCACCCACAGCTCTAGCGACCGACCAGGGTGATGGTCGCGATGGTCAAGACCATCGCGACCATCGGGGCTTGCGACGAGACCCTAAGGTTGGGTCTCGGCACTCGCAAGCCTCGATCAGAGCAGGAAGCTCCCCACTGACATCACTGCTAATGTCAGTGGGGCCGCCCCCAAACGGCAGACGTTCCTTCGGGAACACCTCCGTTTGGTCAGCCACACCTCCTGCCCGCCTCCCAAACGGGGCGAGCTGTCACTCACCATCGACAGCTCGCCCCTTTGGCGCGAGACCCCTAGCGACGGAGCGCCCGTTGCTAGCCGGGTCTCGCGCATGTGCACGTCGGAGCCGGCTACGACGTGCGCATGCCCAGGGGGAACATCGGTTGCGAGCTATCAACACTTGCGACCGGGTCTGAATGACCCCCATAATCCCTGCAGTGAGTAATTCCGCCATTGAAGCTTGCTATGTTATAGCCTTCATATTTAATTTGAAAGAAATTAAGGACTAGCAGCACCAGGGTCCCTGTGTCTGACAGATGTCTGCCATATTTGTTTTTTAAAGCAGCCATGTGGAGCATGTAATCCTTGTTTCTTCACACTGTTCCATAAACAACGTAGCCAACGTAGAGAAATCAGGGACTTTGGGGATGTTTATTTAAGACCGGGCAGGCATGAAACTGTCTATTTGGTTGTGAATACTGCCAGGGCCGGATTAACAATGGGGCGGATGGAGCTACAGCTCCAGGCCCCCAGTGAAAATAGGCCCACAGCATCGCAGATCTCCTGTAAATAGGAAAAAAAATCCTGCTAAAAGTTGTCAGCGGCTAACTGAGATCCGACACCACACACCTCCCTGGCCGCTCTGCCTGCCTGGAGATCGAGTTGAGTTCAGGGCATCGAGTCTTGGACAGTTCCTGCCACTGCATTTAACTTTCAGCATCTAGAGCTCAAGCTCCATCAGTCCCTTCCAACCCGCGCAATGCCCGATGGGAGCTGTAGTGTCCCTGCACGGCAATGAGTGCAGTAACTAATGGGCGTCTATGGCCATGAGAACTACGCTTCCCATAGAGCAGCAGTGGGCGTTGCTACGATGCCTGCGCAGAACATCCTTGAATGTAAGTATCCTGAATGTACAGTATGTGTGTAATATGTGTGGCTTGAAGTTGAATGGAGAGGTATAGGGGACGAGTATGGCAGTGATAGCCGGGATGTCCAGCTGCCCGAATCTATAGTCATACAGCCAGCACATAGGCGGCTGTCTGGGACTGGAGCTAGATCCATGACAAGGGGAAGATGCATGGCACCTAGAGATCCTGCTGCCTCTAATGGAGAGCTTAATGCTTTCTCCCAGGTAACAATTGAGATGACCCCAGGGTCGCTCAGCAGTCTCTACTGCAAGCTCTCTGTCACTAGCTGGGTTAATGAGCTTGCACTCATGCTCCACTAAGTACCCCAGCAGCTGCATCACTTACTAAGACAATTAATGTAACATTTCCCCAAATGTGTCCCCCACCCCCCTATTTTGCCTGGTGGGTGCTCAGGGTTAAGTGTACAGCAGCCTCCCCAATGGGCAGAGAGTGTTTCCCCCAAGGAATCATGCTGTACACTTGGCCAGCATAATACAAAAGGCGGCACAGGGGAAGGCTTCACAGGTCCTACCTATTATCTCAGAGCCTCCTCAGATGTGTGATGTCATGCCACCCCACTACCGTGGCTGAATAGATAGAGCAGTTTAGCTCCATAAAGACGGCCCCTGCCTTATCCTCCTCTTCGTGACCCAGTCCTGCTGACCCAGTAGTTCCAAAAGCCTGCTGTAGCGCTGTACTGCAAGGTATGCTTATGTGCAATGACAGAATCTGTGTATATATGTATTCTATACATTTGTGTATGTTATATACAAACACATAGTATATGACCACAGGGCCTGAATAAGATATGTAGATAAACCCAATGGTATACGTACATATCCGATGGTGGAGTGCATGTGCACAATGGGCCCTCTGATCACAGTCGCAGTACTCCCTGAGCCGCAGTCTGCTGTTTAGGGGCATATGGTCGCAATGGTGATCTGAGGTAGTGTCTATGGATGCTGCAGTGGGATCTCAGATGCAGGCAGGAGGTGTCTATATCCTACAGACACCTCCTGCTGTATTTGCATTCTAGTTGGACATATTGCACAGGCGCTTCCTTGCAGCTGAGCAATAGCGTCCACATCTGAATCAGGCCCATAGTATGAAAGATGACATAATGAGACCCTTGTTATTATAATTATGCCATATTTTGGTCGTATAATTATTAGTTTAATTATTTTCATGAAACAAGGTTTGCAGAGCGCACATAGCGTAAATTTGCTAGGTCACAAAATACCCTCACAACAATGTAACTAAAATAAATCTAAATATATAAATTCTAAATATATACAATGTCAATTATGGTGAAAACATGGATTTATTCATTTTTCACCATAATCAACAATGTATATATTTAGAATTTAAGATTTGTGCTTTTTCAACCTACATCTTCTCACATCACTAGTCACACCCCCTGCGCATCATGCAATAGGCCCTTCATAGATTTCAGCTCCAGGCCCATGTGAACCTTAATCTGGCACTGAATACTGCAATCTGTAATATAAAGGAGGCTTCTGTTATCTGCAGCAAATCTGCCTGTCTACGACTTGTGGTACTTTAATTTGATATAAATAATGAGCTGGTTCCAAGTCAGTAGTTTAACAGTCTTTATAAAGGAAAATAATGCCGCTGTTCCTTCCATAGCCATTAGCCTGCTGCTACCCATTCTGAAACGGGGGTGGCCATCAGAAACCAATTGTTGGCAGCCATTAATGTTCCTGATTATAAGGAAATGCATTTTCTATTCAATGCCGGGATTGCAATAGTTGCCACCTTTGCATACTTGATTCTGATGGCTTATCCGATGGTTATGTCCATTCAAGATGTGTCCACAACACAGCTCCTTTGTACATGCACATATTTCCGTGTTCTACTGTACATGCACACTAAATTACCATTGATGGTCACCTCACGATGGCCCTCCCTACTCTGACATGACAATCGGTGGCCTATTCCTGAGAAGACTGCTTTTTGGTATAGTTCTGGATGGCTGTCTGGAAATGCTCCGTAGTATTTAACTCTGGTCTAAAGAGAATAATGTAGCATTTAGGGGTGAAATAACCAACAAGAATACCCATAACACTGACCATCACAGCGCAGACATTTACGGCCGCTATGTATTTCCCCTGGTAGATAATAAAGGTCGTGAAAAAGGCCACCCATGAGAAAAAGTATGCCAGGAAACTGAATGAAATACACTTTGCCTCATTGTAATTGTCTGGTAAATCTTTCCCCATATAGCAGAAGACGAAGCATAACATGCTGAGGAACCCAATGTAAGTAATTTCGGCAAGAGACCCCACCGAGGCCTCCTCCGAACATTTCAATATGATCTGATCGGTGAACGTTGAGTAGTCTTCAGTAGGTTGAGGTGGCTTCACAACCATCCAGACGACGGAGATCAGGACCTGACCAGCGGAACTGACCACGATGAAGACGTCGGAGCCGTTTTTCTTGACCCAGATGTCGTACATTTTGGGCATGTGAGAAGCCATTTTGAAGATGCAGACGATCTGAAATGAATGGACCACAAGGCAGGAGAAGCAAACGGTGAAGCTCACGGCAAAGACGGGCTGCCTTACCATACACGTGACAAGCCGTGGCTCCCCAAAATAACAGTACAGGGTGCAACAAGAGCAGGCTAAAGACAGTAACATCCCCAAGCACATCTTTCCACCAGCAGATTTAACTACTGGAGTATTTAAATTTACGATAAATGTAACAGCAATGGCCACAGTCAGTAAAAGCAACAGCGTAGAGGCAGTTAGAAGGAGGAGTGATAATGGATCAGTCCACGTGAGATATTCTAAGGTCCTGTTGTAACAGATCTCACTTCTGACCGGTGACCACTGATCACGTCCACAAAGCTGGCAGGTGTAGAGATCTGTACAACACAAAACATACATAAATAACTTACTATGTTTATAGGGATTTGATTTGCTTATAGGAATAATGTTTACTGTGTTTATAGGAATAATTGAGGCGTTGCTTAAGGCTGGAGATGATCATGGTCCCATCGCCAACAGCGCTGGGACCTTCATGTTGGAGGCCCAAAGGGCTATGATAGTGATAGCAATGAGCTCATTGCTAACTCTCCTGCTGGAACCTCAACACAGCAAAAGACGCACAGGGAGACTCTTGTGATTCAGGCAAGGTGGTAAAAAGGGGATGTAAGGGGACTCTTCTAAAGTTTCAATAAAACACAGTACTCGCAGTGCACAGTACACGGTGGTATGACATAGCACAACTTTTTCTACAGTCCAGTTCCTGTGTCCCCCTGGCCTGCGCCACACTGTATTCAGCAGGGCACAGGCAGAAATGGAGGGAGCCTGGCTGGCACAGTAAAGGTTTTTTTGTGCCAACGCAGCGCTCGTGACGTCACGATGTCGTGCCTCGCTGACGGAGCAGGGGTTGTGTATAGATCCCCTTCAATAGATGTAACTGGAAGTAAAGTGAGTGAGGGTGGAAGTGCAGTTCCATGCCCATAAAGTCTACCAAAAGAAGAAACATGTCCCCTCGCCATAGGTTTATATTCCCCTCTATGCCCACGTGGATTGTAGGGAATGACGTTGGACAGTAACAAGAAGCAGGAGCCTCAGCATGCAGCAGTAAGTTTGGGCTGGGGAGACACGGGTCGGGCGGGGGTTGGAGATGAAGAGACCAGAGGGGAGGAGGAGCTGAAGACATGGTGCTGGGAAGGCAAAGGGGATGTGCTGAAGAGACAGAGAATGATGGGGCTGAAAGACAAGGGTTGGGGGACAACAGCAGAGGTAGGGTCGGCTGAGAGACACAGAGTGGGGGCAAGGATGAGAGACAGCGGGCATGACGCTGATTCAGGGTATGGAGGGAGGGGTTAAAAGGCAAATGTGCCTCCCCCTGTCATCTTTTTTAAGCTTCTGAGGGCCTGGGGTAACCCCTGGCCCCCACTTCTAAATTCCCACATCGAGCACTGTATAAGGGTAGATTTAGCCTTTATTATTCATGCAAAAATGTTATTGCATTATATATGTATAAAAGTAATGTTAACTTACCACTACTGTTAAGAAAACTCATTTTTGGGCAAGAAATACAATCAAAACAGCAAGTGTGTGACCCCATCAGCACCCGCCTCTCTCCTTTTCCACATTCTTTAGAACAAATGGATTCCGGAATCTGCACAAAAATAGGAAACAATGGTCATCTGTGATTCAGAACAGGAGATTCTACAAAAAAGCTGCAGAGGGGTGAGGCCTTAGTACTGCCTATGCTAAAGGGTAACGCCAATAAAACTGATGCTGTCTGATACACCGATCTATTCATTAACATATGGCCGTAGGGCAGATTTTCTATCGCTGGTTATCGCTATCATTACTAAAATCTCACAATGAGGCTGCTGAGGATCACTATAGTGTCCCAGTAGTGCCCAGTAGAACTAAAAGCTCCAACTTGTTCCTTTCCACTACTTACAATAATAAAACAAATTAATTATGTAAAAAAATAAAAATAAATAAATATTTTAAAAGCATTGACCATTGGAAATATGTTTTATTCCAGGAATAAAGTATTTTTGCATTACATTTCTTCAGTTATCGCCATCCTGAGATGTACGTACCGCCATGATCTTTATTAAATAGGCTTCCGCACACATGACATGAGGAAGCAGTGGTGTATATATAACGGGCACAGGGTGCGTAGTGGGCCGCCCGCCCTGCAACTGTTGAGATATGGAGTGCACTAGCACAATCTCCATGGTGCTCCTGTAGGGAGGCATCAATCCTTTGCCAAGATGGCCGTCGTCTGGTCCTCTGTGCATGAGTGACGCCATCTTGTCACTGTGTTAGAGCGCCACAGTGAAGCATGGACGTGTTCCATTTAGCTTCCAAAGACCCTGTGATATCCTGAGACACTCGTTACTGTCCATTAACACTACCACTTGCATTTGCAGCGCTATCCTCATAGATCACTGGCTGGTGACTTGTATGTTTCGCTCAAGCTCGGCTCCATCACCCAGATACTGAGTGTATGTAACAGTGAGTACAGCTGTACAAACATACTACTGCTCAATAAATCATACTGCTGGCTAAGTACTGGGCTGTTTGGTGACATTGGATCTAGTGGTGTATACTATTACTCTGCTCATACCATTGCTAAGCAGTACATACATATTCAACAGCAACCAGACCAAGAGCCAATCTGGCGGGAGCACCCAACACATTAGGAAAGGTATGCTCGCCATATTGCCAAAGAAATCTCTGGAAATAAGGAGCAGAAGCATGTGCAGATATTTCCAGAGGGCAGGGCCTTCATTCTTAAATCTCACCTGTGTGTAATCTACCGCCAGTGAGGACCTATGAATCTTACCGCCAGTGGCAGCACTGCTGTCATCGGCGGTGACACCTTGGTGTATAGGGCTCCTGTAGTTCAATCCAACGGGTTCCATTGACGCAGTTAAGTGCAAAGCATCTTCATTAACATTTAACAGATACAGTATGTGGCTTAAATAATATAATAATATAGGGACCTAAGGGGAGAGCAATTCCACAGTTGGAGAGAACTGATGAGACAATGCACACAAGTGTAAAATCTAGGTCTGTTTACATGAGACAAAGGGGTTATGTTGCTGCCTGTTGCGCCTGTTTCCCCCTGCAAAGATGGCATCAGAGGTGCGGGAAATCGAGTCTGCTCTTTGTACTTATAGTATAATAATCATCCAGTTTACCATCTCCTGCAGCAAACGTTATTTAATGAAAGAATGACTAGATGCCTCAGGGACATGAGTACAGTGCTGGTTACAGTGACTGTGCACAGAGGGACTCACGGAATTATCATTTGTGTGCCATTTGAGTACATTATTCAGCTGCAGACTTCCCGTGGATTTACTGTACGAGCCGATGACACTGAAGGATGCGCGATCTCCATTCCACGCCCACATCACTATGTCGTAGCCGGTGGCTGGGTCTCCATTGCTGTCAAAATAAATAGACCGATTGTAGAGAGTGAAGTTCACCTTCTTCACTTGTTCCAAGAGCTAGGAGGTAAAGAGCAGAGTGGCGCGTTAGTGCAAGCCGGATATTTCCTGATCAGTGCATGTACTGATAGTGCGCCAGCTGCATGCATAAGAGCACGCCAAGCCAATGTGTACCTGATGTACATGTATGTTTGTGTGCAAAGCTCTAGTGTGCAGCCATGTTGGTTAACTGTGAGCTAAACTGGGGGTATTCTTCTACACTGAACACATTGGTTACTTGTGGCATCATACTGGCGATTTTACAACCAGTGGTGAATTAAGACATTGGGACAAAATGATGTGATTTCACTTGTATTCCTATTACATATGTTACATTTGAAATCCCCCAACGTGGTGATATCCTCCTGTACTTGCACATTGCCTCCCACTGCCACATCTACATAGCTCTAGTGCCCTTTAGTAGGAATGGCCATTGACCATCGATGATTCATAATCCTTGATGGTTTATGGCCAATGTTGAATGTTTTTACCATTGATCGGGGAGAACCAGATGGATTTTCTCCATTGATGGTACAGCATAACTGAATGTTTTTTGTTTGTTTTTTACTAGGTCCCGGGACATGCAACACCCCCGGACATGCTCCACCCCCGGCACCCGCCCCCAGGTTCTGATTGGCCCATGAGCCAGTCAGTCAAAGAACAGGGATGACCATCAGTTGGTGAAACCATCGATGCTCATCCATTGCATAGTTGGTGGACCATTGATGGCCACTTACTATATCATCATTGCTGGTGACCATCGGTGGTAACACCACCGATGTCCATCCCTACTCTCTACTGCCACAGATCACATACTGCTGCTTTGTGGGAAATGTCACATGGGTGGGGTAAGTTATTACACCTCTGTATAAAACAGACAGGCATTGTCGGTGAGGGATGAGGACAAGTAGGAGTCAGCACACTACCCTTCACTTCTCAATCATTTATGTTGTGACCCAAATTTGGGTCCCCCTATTTTGCAAAAATATTGTTGTCTATCCAACATAGTTGCCGGCTTTCTGGCTGGAGGCAGCCAGGTCGGCACAGCAGGGGCGCCGTGGTGGCATAGGTGGGCGGTGTGGGTTTGTCATGGTGCGATCGCGTCTTTGCCTCACCGTCCCTGCTATAACATGCCAAGATTACCGGTACTGTAAAGCAGGGGGTAGGGCTATGGCGACGCAATTCAGCTTGATTCGCATCATCGCCCTCCTCAGGACTGCCCACTTTGGCCAGGTAAGTTGGGGAGGTGCGTGGGGTGGCAGCCAGTCCGGGAGACTTGCCCCCACTTGTGGGAGGGCGGCTGGGAGCTCCACCCCATTTTCTGGGAGCCTCCCGGCCGTTCCACAGTAGGCAAAGTATGCATCTGGCCCATTGTGTCATGTGTGATTTAAAAATTGCCTTTTTCTATAAATTCATTTAAAACACATTAATATTGGGCCCGGTATATTATGGCGACATTCACCATGTCGACATAAGAATACTGACATGGTCAAAAATGTCCACAGTGAACATATTGGCGTATTCAACATGTCGACATTCAGCATTTTCGACACCAATAAAATTGTCAGAATGTCAATAATGTCTGTTTAAGGACAGCCTTACCCTAACCCTAATACTGATTCTTATCACTAAACCTAAGACTGACCCTAACCCTTACCCTAAGACTGACCCTAACCCTAAGACTGACCATAACCCTTACCCTAAGACTGACCCTTACCCCTAAGCCTAAGATTGACCATAACCCTTACCCTAAGACTGACCCTTACCCCTAAGCCTAAGATTGACCATAACCCTTACCCTAAAACTGACCTTTACCCCTAAGCCTAAGACTGACCATAACCCTTACCCTAAGACTGACCCTTACCCATAAGCTTGAGACTGACCCTTACCCCTAAGCCTAAGACTGACCATAACCCTAAGACTGACCCTAACCCTTACCCTAAGACTGACCATAACCCTTACCCTAAACCTAACCCTAAGGCTGACCATAACCTTAATGCTGACATTTTCACCAATTCTGTCCATGTTGAAATTCTACAAGTATTGATATTTATTATGTCAACATTTTAACCATGTCAACATCATAGGTGTCGATATAATGAATTTCGACATTGCGCACACTGACTTAGGGCTAGATTCAGAGTTGTACACACAGGCGTGCCCAGTAGCTGGCACAGGGGGTGCTGCTTCAGCACCTTTCCCTCCGCCGGGTCATCGACTACCCCATCCCTCCTCCCTCTGGGACATACACTACTCACCTGGATTCACCTTGCTACACAGGTGAGCAGTCTATATCTCGGTGGGAGGGGGGCACGGGGTAGTCGATGACCCAGCGGAAGGGGACGTGCCGAAGCAACACCCCCTGTGCAGGCTTCTGCGCACGCCTTTTGGTTGTATGCTATACCGATATTCACATAGTGATTTTTTGCTACTGTGCATGTGCAAATACATTGCGAGTGCGAACGCAACTGAGAATACAATAGCGTACTGCGCAGAATCAGGAGCTTAGTGACTGCATCCCTATGAATTGGGCTGGAAAAGGTTGAGATTTCTGTCTAAAGGTTTCATTCAGCTGTGCACACAGGTTCCTAATTATCGGGAATCTGCACATGCGCAGGACGCGTTCTAAATAGGTCCTGCGTGATCGCACGCAGGTCCTCGTATGCCTCTGTCTGACTGACAGGCAGAGGCGTTTACAGGGCAGTGTGGGTAATGCCTGCGTTCCTAGAAACGGGGGTGCGTCGCCCCCATTTTACAGGAGTGGCAAGGCCAGGATTTGCGTCCACGGATGCTGATTCCTGGCCTTGCATGCCAGCCAGCCTGCAGAAGCTGACACACACCTCCTGCAGTTGCATTTTAGAAAGGACGGAATCGCAAAGCTGCTTGTGTGCGACTTTGCCATTCCATCCTCTGCTGAATCACCCCCCCCCCCCAAGTTCATTACAATACATAGCAATCCACAGCTCTCAAATCAAAGTCAATGTTTATTCTAATTTCTGTGCTGCATGTAACTGACTATGGGGCATATTCAATTTGAGGCGAAAAGTCCGAGGTCGGTCTTTTCGTCATCATCGCCGTTTTTGCAGGGGATAAAGTATCGGGCGCGTGCCCACTTATCCCCGTATTCAATTAGGAATCTGCGAAAACGGGACCCGGCGGAAAGGTAAGTATCGAAAAGTCCTGTCATTTTTTGGGGGAAATCAGCCTGTCATCCCCCAAAAGATGTTCTGACATGGGGAATCACTATGGGTACCCCAGATTTGGCCCGCTGAAGGTAATTGGATTATTTAAACAGCTGCGGCAGGTGCATTAATGCATCTTTGAAGAAGTGGTGAAGAATAACAGTTAGCTTTATTTAAAAAAAAAAAGAAAAAAAAACTAGCCCCATCAAATTTGGGGTACATGAAAATGGGTTTGAGCATATTTTTAAGTCCCTAAAATGATTTTTAAAAATTCTTCAAAAATCCACCTGCCACAACCACCCGCATTCTAGAAAACGGCTGCCGCATACTTGCCCCCCCCGAGTCAATTTCGCTAGTTTTTAAGTCTGTCCCCCAACTTTTTTTTATTTCGGGGGTGTCCTATGCTTACCTTTTAAAACATTTTCACATAGATTTTTTTAAGGGTATATTGCAATGGCTGCAGGGTACTTTTTTTAATTCTACACCCCAAAACCCCAATTCTGCACTTTTTTTCGCCACCTATGCAGTGGTGAAAACTTAACCCCGTTTTTTTACAAAGACTTTTCGCACCTGTGAAAAGTCTTTGAAATTGAATATGGGGATAAGCGAAAATGACGTCATCGGCGATAAATTGTCGCCGATAATGGACTTTTTGCTCCAAATTGATTATGGCCCTAAATATGTGTTTATTACAGGTAGGATGACTTACCTGCCATGGATAGAAGGTATCGTTGCTGCATTGTCCAGATTTACAGTTCAATAGCTCATGCAAGCCGTAAGCTATAGCATAGACTGCAGAATACGCATTAAATGAGGCTGACATAGCAAATTGGCTGGGGATGGACATGTTCTGCAGGGTGAAGGACAGACAGTCCTCACACACCTGATTGCAATCGTAGTTATTCATGGACTGTGCTTTAATAGAACTGACGTAGGCAATCTCAAAATCCAAAAGCTTTGGGAAATTGATCTGGCCCACTGACACCCCCAATATTGAGCCAATTGTCTTGATATTTGGAATCCCAGCGATTTGTGAGTCAACTGACCAGCTTTCACTCCCAATCCAGACAAAATCTGTAATGTTGGCATTAACGACTTCCTCAAAAAATATTCTGGCATTGAAGTAGACGGAGAAGACCACTGTCACCCTGACTTTGGTCTTCACTATGTTTTGCACCATCTTCTTGACGCTTGTTCTGTCTGTGCTGTATGGTATCAGTCCTTGGTACGCTACGCAGATGCCATTACTGGTTGCCAAGGTGTATAAGTTTTGCAAGCCCTGTATGCCATAGACGTCATCGCTGCCAACAATGGCGATCCACGTCCAGTTAAACCTCTGCAGCAAGTTCAGGATGACTTCGACTTGCAGTTTGTCACTGGGGATGGTGCGGAGGAATGAGGGGTAGGTCTGCTTACGGCTTAGCAACTCATTGGAAGCAGAGTAACTTATCTGAAAAATAAACAGGACATTCCGTGAATGATGCACTATGTAAAGTGTCTTACTATAAACATACAGTGAAAGTACCACCAAGTCTGAGCGTAGCCCCATTTTCTGAGGATGTAACTGGAAGTTCTCAAGTTAAAGATAGGAACTCAAAAGTTCTGAGCAGTCTAGGTAAGAGCAGTAGAGCACGACCTGTGCATGCCATAAATTAGTTCCACTGGTAAACTAACACACCATGGGGCCTTTTCGGTTTGTTGCGATGTTCGACTGCGTAGATATTGCCCGTCATGGTACCCTCAACATCGCAACTTTCCTGCAAACCTCTATATAGACTTTTATGGAACTTAGGACCTCATTCAGAGTCGGTCGTAGCGGCCGCACGGTCGTACGCCACTGATGTTCGCTAAACTGCGCATGCGTAAAGTTCGCAATGCGTGTGCGTAAACTAGCCGCTACGATCAGAAATTTCTCTCTCCTTGAACACTGCCAGGTCGGTAGTTTGAGTGACAGGATGAGGCGTTTGTGGGTGGTAACAGGGGAAGGTGCTTGAAAACGGGGGAGTGGAGATCCGAACGCAGGCGTGCCTAATTATGCGAACGGCGTTTTATGGGAGTGCATAAATTACAAAGTAGTGTCATGGCACACGTGACATGGGAGGTTTTACACTGACATGATCGTAGAGCTTAAGAGAGGGTATGGTCAACCTTAAGCTCTACGACCAGTTCCGATGGTTCCCGATGGTCTCGATTAATCCTTATATGCCCGGAGATGACGTGTAATGCGTACAAGAAAGGGGGCGTATTTTTTTTGTCTTCCGGCCGCTTCCTCCCCTTGGTCGGCCAGCTACCGATCCGATCTTAAGGACGCAACTTGCGAGTGCATCATTTGCATATCCGGCCCCTTTTCCCGTATGACCGTGCGGCCGCAAAGACCGACTCTGAATGAGGTCCTTAATCTTTGGCATGAAGTATGATTATCATCATTAAATTATACCTTTTAAATATTTTTTTTTAAGTACTATTCTTAGGCATTTTTAGCCGAGGGCAGCAACCATGTGCTTACCAGATGTCTGTCAGTTTTTTGGGGAATCAAGAATCAAAGATATTAACGTAAAAAAAAGCCCAAAGGCTCCAATAAATAATGGCCATTTATTACGCCACACTCAACCCATCCTTTTGCAACCACTCGCATATGTGTGGCTTTCTGCCGTTGATGGCGGCATCAGGCTACCGGTAACAGCTATTTAGCAGCTAAATGGTCTAGCAGAAAATGTGCCTGATTTTGCAGTAATCGGTTATAGTTTGGGCACAAAAGGCAGTTAGGAGCTGATTGGCTGGTTCTTTATCCCCATTCACTTTATCTCCATCCAAGGCTTAGTAAATAGACCCGTGAATTCCTAAAATCCAGTGGCTACTGGTGCTAAGTGAACAAAAGTTTTTTGTTTTTTTTCCTTATTTATTTCATGTTATAGATTTAACAGCTACAATTCTGTTAAGCCAGGACCGGTGCTGGGGTCTCCGACTGCCTGGGCAAGGACCGGTGCTGGGGTCGCTGACTGCCTGGGCAAGGACCGGTGCTCGGGTCTCCAACTGCCTGGCCTCATGCCAGTGGGCTAAATAAAATATTTTTACCATTAGCTAATTATCACTGAGAGGAAACATTCCATAGGACCTAATGGAAGTCTCCATTTACATGGGCCGAATTAACAGTACAAATGTCTCTGTTTATTTGTCAAACATTTATTTATGTCTGTTTCTACACTATATTTTGTCCTTTCAGTTGCATTCAGAGTACAAGTGGGTTGTGGGCAGGGCTGCGGGGAAAGCAATGCCATGGCTCGGCTTTCAGGAGTGTTTGAGCTTAGAGCCTGATTCAGAGCCTCTTGCTAGATGCGATCGCTCGCACGATGTGTATGCAAATTGCCTAGGCAGTGCTACCGCACAGCAACGCATTAGCACGCCCAGTATTTCTTAGAGAGCAATCAGATAGTGTATGCAGACACCCACCAGCCTGTCTTAAGACGCCCACTTCTCCACGTCATGTCCTGGAAGAGTATGCAACCATCGGTACATCGGGTAACATCGGATGCTATCGCAGCGCTTGAGGTTGACCATACCCTTCCGCAAGCACTGTGAGCACTTCAGTGTAAAAACAAGCCAGGTGACGTGTACTACGACGCTGGCTTATAATTAAGCACACCTCTAAAAACGCAGTTGAGACGCTCACGCACGCCTGCGTTTGCGCCTCCATTTCCCCGTTTTTAATAGCCAGCCCATTACCACCTACAAACAGCTTCCCCTGTCACTCACTCTGCTGGGCTGTCTATGTGCAGCGAGCGAATGCATTGTGAACTTTCGCTAAGGTATACACATGCACACAATGCATACACACTGCATACCATCGGCAGCAGCGACAGTATGCATCTTAGCGAGCGGGTCTGAATCAGGCCCTTAGATCAGAATTTATAAGTGACCCTTTGCTGTCTCCCATCTATAGCGAGGAGAACATTCACAGAGGACACTTACCTGAGGTACAAGGAACTTGCCTAAAACACTTGCTGTAACGAAGGCAAAACTGCTGCTGGCCGGTCCGACTAGAGCGATGGCTTTCATGTTGTAGTCAGTAAAGTTGTTCTGTATCCTCACATAGGGCTTTGTGCACTGGGAGAGGATCTTCAGTGTCCCGTAAAAATTGGCAGTATCAGAGCAGGTGTCAAACAGCTCGTAGCCCAATGTGACATTGGGCAGCAGTGCGCTAGAGTTATTGATTTCCTCAATGCCCAACCTCATTCCTTGGAGGACATGATAGCCATGAGAGTTGAAAGAGGTTCTGTAAGAGCAATAATGGTAATTACTGTACGTAACATAACTCATTTTGATAAACAGCAATACGTCGGGGAACTCCCAAGTAGGTGCTGTTATTATGTCATTGTCATCTATTCAGGGGTGAGCTGGCAACACTTGTCCCATATGTAAATGTCCCATGTACACTAGCATCAGCTACATATGTATAGAGTAGGGATGGCCATCGATAGTTACCAACTATCGATGGTTAACTGATGATGGTCTTGCCATCGATGGCATAGAGCCAATGGTTCTCTGCCATCGATAGACGAGTGGGAAACGTTTTTTTTTTTCTTGACGGGTCTTAGCTGAGCCCCGCTCCCTGGCGCCTGCTGAGCCCCACCCCCTTTTTTGATCGGTTCGTGGCCCTCCATGCCCCCAGCAGCATTGGCCCTTGAAGAGTGCAAACCATCAATGGTTCACCATAGATAGTTTTTGTGCCATCGATGGTAATCTACAATGGACCTATCGATGGTAATCATTGCTGGACACCCCACCAATGACCATCCCTAGTATATATTTCACTATGGTCTCTCCTGCCTCTGTCATGCACAGTGGATCAGGAGAGCATACCAGAGGAGTGCTGCTTCCTTGCCCAACTGCCTCCACCGAGGGGGCAGAGTAATAGGCTAAACACGTTAAGGCCGAGAGCAAGGGATCATCCAAAAGATGTTGCAACTGGGGTATGTGGAGGAGGGGAGCAGACAGACCTGTAAGCTCGGCAAATGAAAGTTCCATTATGCTAGTTTATAATAATGATGGAAAGGACAGCATTATTATCTTCTAGGTGTAGGGTCCCAGTGAGTCTTTACCTACAGCCTCCAACTCTATTCCCCTGCTCTTATATTCTATGCTAGGGATGGCTATCGACCAACGATAGTTACCAAACATCTATGGTTAACTACCTATGGTAGACGGTTTTACTATCGATGGCAGAGATCCAATGGTTCTCTACCATCGATGACAGAGTAAAACCCAATAGTTTTTTCCTTTTTTTCTTGTCACCACGGAGCTGAGCCCAAAACCCCCAGAGCCCGCTAAGCCCCACCCCCTATTTTGATTGGTCGATGACCGTCCGTGCCCCCCAGCAGCGGTGGCCATTGAGTGGTGCAAACCATTGATGGTTCACCATAGATGGTTTAGTGTCATTTATGATAATCACCGATGGACAGCCCACCGATGGCCGTTCCTATTCTATACTTTATGTAATAGGCGCAGTCGGCTTCCGAATCATGTGACCTCTGGAGGACACCTCAAAATGTTGCAGTCTCCTGGACTAAAGCAAAGCAGGCAAAAATTACATATCGTAATGTAGTTATGACTTGCGCCAGTTGATATCTTAGGGGTTACAGTCCAGGTGTGCAGCCAAGAACAGCAGGATCTCTCCAACATTGGTCCTCAAAACGGATATAACACAAAAATGGTGCCTTTCTGTCTCTTCTTGAACATCTGTATATGTTTGTGTGGCTTCACGCGATGTATATAAAGTAAGAATAGAAATATATAGTGCATGCTGTGATAGAATTTAGCATTTTAAAAATCAAATAAAAAACTCACCCTTTTGGGATGATCTACAGGCGTTGGACAGTTCTTTCACCGATGTTCTTTAGTGGTTGCGCAAGCAACAAATAACATTATTCCGAGCTTGAAACACCCTACGCTCTTAGCTTTTTTATTCAAAGATATTAGGGAATTCCTTTAGGGAAGTCCCTAATATGTATAAATAGTTCTTACAAATAAAATACTTTTTTAAATAAAAAAAATTATAATACAAATGGTGCGTACACACGGTCAGATATTCTGGTCGATATAAACGGTAACCATATCGTTTATTGTTCGATCGTTTATATCGACTGGAATATTACCCCTTTCAACGACCAAACAATGGTCAATGCGCGGGCACGAATGGTCGATATAGATATCGACCATCGCCCGTGCATGCAGGCCAAAATGGTCGATATCAACCATGTTAGCCTGTTTACTTATAGTAGTTGGGGGGTTGCTGCATGTCCTGGATGTTCGATCGTTATCTGATAGTCTGATGGTCTCACCGGGTGTACCCTCCATAAGTAATACAAAGTAATGCACTATAATAAGCAGTAAAATGAGATCAAGGAGCAGATGTACTAAGCTCTGGAAAGTGATAAAGTGGAGAGAGATAAACGACCAACCAATCAGCTCATAACTGTCATTTTTCAAACACAGCCTATAACATGTCGATGTAGCAGACATCACCTTGGTAACGTGGACGCCGGAAACGTCACCAAGGATCATCCCAAATCAGCCGGGAACATGGATTATACTGCATCTGCCTATTTGTTAATAGGAACATTTGGATTAATGCATTTGGAGGTCTTTTTATGATTGATTAATTAATTGATTTAGTGAAAGGGGTATATATATATATGGGATCGCAGCATAGACTTGTATACCTTGAAAAAGATCCATAAAGGAGGATCGAAATGCGTTGGTACAGGGCTTTGCTGATATTTTTGGGACTTTTGACACTGGAGGAGACAGTTGATTCCGGACTCTACTGCCTAACCTTACCAGGTTGTCATTTTTTATACATATTGTGTTTTGTTGGTTTCTTATAAATTAAAGGTACTTTTTTGCTACATACACTATTCCTCTCTTTCTTTATGAGGATGGGATTTTTGTGACCATGAACTGATAAAGGATGTGACCATATTAAAAGAAACCTTGATGAGCATTTACCGCATGCATTGGATGTAAGTTAGGTACGAAGTACCTTGTTTTTCCATTTACCTCCCCATATATGAAGGGAACCTTAAAGATACCTAGATGAGCATACACTCACATCTTGTCATGTGAGTTTTGGTACGCACAAATTGATATCATCCAAGATTTTCATTCTGGACAGATATTTTGTGGACTGTATTCAGATTTTATATTGTTAAGACTATTTTTTCATTATGTATTTTATTATGTGTTTTTTCCATATATATCGTATGGAGTTTATCATGACTTCCTGAAAATCTGCTAAGCAGGGGAATATTCTGAGTCTCTCATGAGAAAGGAATAAGTATCCACTATCCACTATTCTTTTTATCACATATTTCATTTGTATATCCAGCGCCAACTTGTGGCACAAATCTATTTTCTTGTTCACATTTCACCGAACATCCATCCGCCCCTCATCAAGCTGGTGCTGGTGGCTGATGAAGAGGAGGTTCTTAAAATGGGATGTTGTCAGCAACCCAGCAGTCAGGATGCCGGTGGTCAGAATCCCAACAGCAGTTGGAATCCTGGTTCCAGAATCCCGACCGCTGACATCATGACGGCAAGTATTAGGCTTGAGGTTAGGGTAGGGGTTAGGCACTAGGAGGAGGATTAGGCTTCGGGGTAGGGAGGTTAGGCTGCAGGAAAGGTGGGTTAGGGGGAAGGCTAGGGTACTGTTGGGACACCACTGTAGGTATTCTGACCGTCGGCATCCTATACCCAACTCCTTAAAAGGTGCAGCTTTTTTTTATTCTATTTTATGGTATTCAATTGTTATTCTCATTTGATCTCGTTTGACTGATTTTATTATAGTGCATTACTTTGTATTTGAATTTCTTCTTGGATCTATTTTTTTTTTACTAATAACAGACAGACATTAGTGATTTCAAATAAATGTCCGAAGCACATTCAAAAACATGAAGGGTGAGTATAATTATCCACCTATGTTCTTTAAATGCCATCTTTATAATTGACGTGCACATTGTCCGGCAATATATGTCATTCCATATGAGTTACAGAGCATTGAATGAGGATCCCTTAAGGAAGTCCCTAATATCTTATGGTTTTAGTCCCATAATAATGCTATTCGTTGCTTGCACAACCATTAAAGGACATCGGTGTGAGAACGGTTAGATGCCTGTAGAAGGGGAGTTTTTTTGTTATTTTTAAAGTGCTAAATTATACCACAGTGTGCACTATAGATTTTTATTCTTAATTTATATACATCTGGTGACGCCACACTGAAATATATACGGACGGTCAAGAAGCGCCAGAACCACCCATTTCTTTGAAAATGACATAATACCTTTCCATTATTGTGACTATAGAACCAGGTGAACGTTCTAGGTATAGAAGATGCAGGCAGCTGGTCGCATGGTGGAAACAATCTAATGCATTTAACATCGCAATCTCTACAACCACCCTAGAGATAAAGATTTTAAATAATATCATAACATCAATCAATTTAACAAGGAAGAAGTCCAAGGAAAATTAAACAAATTGTAATATATTATAATTGTAACTAACTGTAACAAAATATACAAGTAATGCCAATATACTGTATGTATAAACAATTGTAAATAAAATAATGTATTGTAACTTTACTGGACTGTTTAGCAGCAAATACTATCTCTATATTAAATGATTTATTCCCACTCATATCAGCTTCTCTCTCTCTCAATTAATAGCCATCAATTTAGAAATTGACTCAGAAAGTGAACGATTTTTGTTAAACGATATCGTTTAACGATAATCGTTCAAAAAATCGTTGTGTGTATGCAAATGAAAGTATGGGAATACTGACAAACGTGTGGAATAGAAGCTTTTCAAGGTGACCTTGAGAATAATGATAATACATTTGAAATCGGTCATTAAATACCAGCGGCCTCGTACCTTTCATATTAAAAATATCAACGATGAAACCTTCACACCATAGAAATTGGAAGCTCTCAGGGAATATCGGGGACCCTTACCTGTCACAATGGTCAACCAGCGGCAAAGAGATTACAGACGCATCCGCCTTATGAAATGTGAACAAGCCGCCTATGATGTAATCTCCAGGGACGCTAAATTCAGTTTTATATTTGACTTCTTGACAGCCCAATGCCAGACAGAGGTGAACAATGGAAGCCAGGTAGTAATTCAGGCTTGGAAATAGAATCATAATGTCCCCGGGTTACAGGTGTGTGACAGCGCTTGTGATGGACAATGCAGGGAAAACTGGTCTTCTGTAAATACCTGACCCACCAACTATTAATAGAAGTATTTGTTCTACGGAGGTGATGGCTGGTGGGGGAAAAATACATACCATGAGCGACTTCCCACAGGATCAGCATACAGGCTGCTTTGTGTGTGTGTGTGTGTGTGTGTGTACACCTCCGCCTGCTGTAGCAACCGCTGATGGGAGAGGAAATATTTAGTGTAAAGCTGATTGTATGCAAACACGGGATGACTAAATGGCTGTTTAAGCTCCACATGGATCAAAGTAAAGACTGGGGACAGCGGAGGGGAAAAATGGATATTCAAATCTTCATTGGTGGTGTATTAGCCATTTGCTTCCTACATGACATTATCTTAAGGACTCATTTACATCAACGTGATATATTATGGCCGCGAACACACCGTACATAGGTCCTATTTAGAAGCGTTTGCAAAACGCAGTGATTATCCGTATATACTTACATTAGACAAATACAAAGGGAAAATAAAAAGTGTAGCCTTAAGGGGCCTATTTACCAATATTCCGAATGTTGTCCCATTTAATATAATTTACTACCACTGCATATCAATGCAATCAGAAATGATAAAAAAATATTGGCTCTGGGTTTACCCTAGAACCTGTGACGGCTTTACTGAACTCCCCACTCCCTGGCATTACCAAAACCCAAGACAAATTGATCACCCACATTTGCAATGCTGCTAAGTACCTAGTAGCTAAGCATTGGAAAGACCATCACCCACTTTTGTTGGCTGCCCTAGTGGCTAAATTTAACTATATTGCTTGTATGGAATATATTGTCAGCTTACAAAATAACTCGCGGCACTCTCAGGCTCTCTCTACCCCTGAGGGTATATTTACTAAAGTGAGAGTTTTTAGAAGCTGAGATGTTGCCCATAGCAACCAATCAGCTATTATCTTCTAGAGGTGCTATTTAAATGTTAAGTAGAATCTGGTTGCTATGGGCAACATCTCCAGTTCCAAAAACTCTGACTTTAGTAAATGTACTCCCTATCCTGCTGTTCCCTATTCTGCTTCCTCCTCTTCTTTCTCCGGTTTCCTCTTCTTTTCCAGTTGATTTTCTTTTCTTCCCTACTACGGCGGTTTTTCTTTTTCCCTTGTTTTTCTCTACTCTTACTTTTACAAAAAACCGGGGTGACCACTGGACTGTAACATTTGGCTACTTTCTATGTTAAGTTGTGCTGTTGTATTATGCCAGCTTACTATCAAATATATTTATATTTTTATTGTATATTTGCTTTTGTCACAATGTATGACGGGATCAGGTTTCAATGCAACATGTGCTCTGTATGCTGTCCTGCTACTTGTACTCAATTTGGTCTTTCCCAATAAAATATACTTAAAAAAACAAAACATATTGAATTGATCAAATACCTTGTTGCAGGATGATCTGTGCAGGCTTTACTTTGTTTATTTTGATAAAAAGTGCAAATAATAACAAAAAAATAACAAGTGTGCTTCCCCCCCCCAAAAAAAACAAAGATAACCATCCACGACGGACTGCTGAGCCTACGCTGGTTTTGAAATCTAGAAACGGCGTTGGGTCCCCCCCTATTTTGCAATAACCAGCATAAGGTTGAACCAGCCAGGGCTGGTGACGCTATAGCACGGAGACATTCAGCATGGGGTCCCCCTGCCATAGTAGCATCCAGTCCCAGACTGGTCATCCCAGGGCTGGATTTCCTAGAGAAGTGGGGACCCAAAAAATAGGGTGTCCCCCCCTTCCTAAGGACAACCAGTCCTGGGCATGAGCAAATCTCAGAGATTTGCAGCAAGTGGCAGTGATTTCTGCGCTGCTCAGAGATCAGTATAGTCTATGGAAGCCCGGTGTACCGCACACCCTGATACTTTCTGTATCTTTATGTTCCTCCTTCACCTCACACTTCCATATGTAGCAATTACACACACACACAGTTAAAATTGTAACATATAGGATACAGACAAATCAGTGAAATATTCAAATGAAGACTCCTTTTCCTTTTCCCCATCTTCCCCTCAATGTTTCTCCCATTTATATTTCTTTTTATATATTGACACAGGTTTATGATCCCTGTAATACAGGGATCTTTGGGCCTGATTCAGACCCACTCGCGAGCGGCTGTCCGCTCGCAAGTGGGTCGATGGTCTGCACTGAGCATGCGCACGACGGAGGGAGCTCCGTCGTGCGCATGCGCCAGACACGACGAGCGAAGGACTTTCCTTCGCTCGTTGTGTCCGATCAAAGGGGGCGTGCTGTCAATGTTGATTGACAGCACGCCCCCTTTGGTGGGCGTGCCTCCCTGACGGGGGCGTTCCCACGGGAACGCCTCCCGTCAGAAGCCGGCCCACTGACATCACTAGTGATGTCAGTGGGAGTGATTTGGGCTCTGATAGAGCCAAAATCACTCCGGAGCTTGCGGTTGAAAACCTCAACCGCAGGCTCCGGCTCGCAATTTCGATGGTCGCGATGGTCACGACCATCGCGGCCATCAAAATGCACGCTCGTATAGCCTGTGGGTGGTGACCCACAGCTATACGAGCGTCCAGGAGGACGCTCCATGAAAATGGAGCCCGGCCCTCATGCAGAGAGTGCGCTCTGCTCAGAGCGTACGGCTCTGAATGAGGGCCTTTGTTCGATCTGGTTATAGCCGATCTTATAGGCAATGGTCCAGGCAGTTCTGACTCTTTTAGACGCTTTCCACTACCCCCATGCTCCCTTCAATATTTTTGCTAAATGTTTTGTTGATTGATTATATTGCGTTTCTTATTTGGGACCCAATTTACCAGGGTTTTTACCCAAATGGGTTCTCTGTTTCTCTCTTTTCTTCTTGTTATTTTTTTTCTGTGGCTTTTCTATGTTTTTTTCCCCCCATGGCTCTCGCCTGTATTTCTCTCCTATTTTTATTTATTTTTTCCCCCCTTTTTTCTGTCCTCAAGGTTGGCTCTATTTGGGCCGAATTTCTGATATACTAACTCTATGTTTTATGTGTTTAGCATCTCTTTACATCTTTTTCCATGTCTTTTAAATTGCTATGTATTAATGTGAACGGTCTTAACTCTCCCAGGAAACGCACTGTTTTCTTGGGGGCTTGTAGGAGAGAGAAAGCCGATATTCTATTCTTACAAGAGACGCACCTTACGGGCCTGCATTCCCAGCTTCGAGGTAGGTGGTTCGCCCAGACCTTCTTTGCTTCAGCGAACTGCAAAAAACGTGGGGTGGCTACTTTAATTCGACGTAATGTCCCTTTTGTCCATATAAACACTGTGATAGACCCAGAGGGACGATTCCTTATAGTGATTGGTTCCCTCCGTACTGAGATTTTCACTCTGGTGTCAGTTTACGCTCCTAACCAAGACCAGCCCCAATTTTTCGACTCACTGTTTCGGCGTATTAGTAGAGTGGCACAGGGCCATATTATTATGGCTGGGGATTTCAATACCATTCTTGATCCCTTGTTGGATAGATCTAATCCCCCTGCAAATTCCCCCGGGATGTCTCTTCCTAGAGCTTCTCGCACTCTACTGGCCTCCCTTAAACATTATGGCCTTTGTGATACCTGGCGTCTTAAACATCCCCATGCCAAGGACTATACTCATTTTTCAGCTCCACATCAACATTATTCCAGGATCGATATGATCCATATCTCCTCCTCTATTACCTCCCTTATTACGGAAGCCGGTATTTCCCCCTTTACATGGACAGACCATGCAGGTGTCTATATTCTCTTAGATGTATATCGTTCTCGTAGGAAGTATAATTGGCGCCTTGATGACTCCCTCTTACAACTTCCCTCCGCTTTGCTAGAAATAAAATTGGCAGTGATCCGCTACTTTGAAGAGAATACCTCTCCTGATATTACTCCCAGTATCCTCTAGGAAGCCCATAAGGCTACTATACATGGTTTTCTTATCTCTAAAACCTCAGCGGTCAGGAAAGCGTCTGCACAAGAAATTCTTTCCCTTGAGTCACAAATCTCAGTACTTTTGATTCAACATAAGATATCCCCTAGAGCCTCTGTGCTAACCCAAATAGAGAAACTACGAGGTCAGCTTAATGCCCTTCTGTCTCACCGCGCTGCGCTTAGCTTGCAAAAACTTCGTCAACGCTTTTATGATAAAGCTGACAAAATTGATTCACTTTTAGCCAATAAATTGCGTCGCAGGCAGGCATTGAGTGCGATAGACAAACTGCGCTCCCCATCTTCTGATTCTCTTACCTATGATCCCGAAATTATGGCTGAGGAATTTCGGACCTTTTATAGCTCCCTTTATAATTTATTAGATTCTCCTCTTCCCACTTCTGCTGGAGCCGAGGGGGTACACTCATATTTGTCCTCTACCTCCCTGCCTAGTCTTTCAGAATCCCAATTAAATATTCTTAATGACCATATTTCAGATGAAGAGACAGTAGCTGCCATTAGATCAATGCGTTCCTCTGCCGCCCCTGGACCCGATGGGTTTACAGCCCAATATTATAAGCTATTTGCAAAGAAACTTGCCCCACATCTTACATCTTTATTTAATGATGTTTTAGAGGGCGCTTCTTTTGCTCCTGATACGACCCGGGCCGATATTGTGGTGATCCCCAAACCGGATCGTGATCCTACTCAATGTATTAACTATAGGCCGATTTCATTACTGAACGTTGACCTGAAAATTTATGCTAAAATCTTAGCGACGCGGTTAGCTCCTTTGCTATCTTATTTGATACATCCAGATCAGGTTGGTTTTATTCCTGGACGTCAGGGTGACCATGCAGACCCATTGCTGAGTGATTGACACAAAGTGATCATTTGGGGGTGTTGACAGGGGGGTGGGTCAGCGAAATGCAGGTGTGTCAGTGTGTTTGAAAGCCGTTACAGGGGCGTGCAGAAATTAGTTACTGCGATGCCATACACTGCGTGCGATGAGGTTAGCAATATCTGAGTAAGGTCTGAGTCGTGTGCAAGTGTGCGTGAGGCTCCGATGGTCCTCGATGATACCGATGGCTTAGCAGAATTGCAATATATTACGCATGTGAGTAAGGGGATGTGCTGCGAGGGCATTGTTGTGCTGCGAGGGCATAGCGATTGCTAACATTAGCATTTTTTTTGCAGCGGGTCTGCGTGCGTAATCGCAGCTGCTATTGCAATAGCCATCCGTAGCGAATCAGGCCCTATGTTCGCAATCTGCACTGTAAATAATTCTTACTGTTGAATCTGTGATGTTGTTGTTAGCATCTGTAAAAGTATAAAAGTAGAATCAAAATACTCTCATCATTTTATGAAGATACAGTATCTTCCTCAAAGGAGTCAATCCTATTTCGTGTGAAGGGTGCGATGTGCCGTTGCAACGGCGTCAAAACGTCGGCAACGGACCAGCACATCGCACCCTTCGCAGCCCGACTCAAACCTGAATTTGCTAAACTTTACACAATCGCATCTAACCGCCGAGATTCCCCACCCCCATTCCAATAGCGATGCACTTACAAAAAAAAAAAAAAGAATTGACAGCACCTTCCCTCCGGCCGCGGCACCCCGGTAACAGCGCCTAACCACTGCCCCGCCTCCAATCGCGATGTATTAGAGAAAAAAAAAAACTGACAGCAGCCTCCCTCCAGCCGCGGCACCTGCGCACAGTTTGGGAACCTCTGGTCTATACATATATGTTGCACTGAGAATACAATAAAATATAACATATTCTTTATAAGTTCAAATATTTTATTATACATGATCGTAATATAAAAAGCAGAACACGTCGCCCCCGTTTTGTAGGAGTGCTGAGCCCAGCGTCTGTGTCGTCGGACGCAGACTTCCTGGACCTGGCAGGGTTGCAAATAGTGAAGGACATATCTTCCAAGACCCCCCCCCCCCCCAAAAAAAAAACCAACAACTTATTTTACGATTATTGGACTCCCAGGACAATACCACTACCACTTTAAGCTAAATAAGTCATTTGCTGCCCCATAATTTCCCACTGGTTAATGAGAAACTGACCTATTACAGACTATGGGGGAGATGTATCAATTATCGCAAATAAATTGCGATCTCTCATGGATCGCAATTGCTATAATAAGCTAATGCCTTCCAAAGCTTCCCCGAGCACATAGGGGCGCTCACTGCTGCCTTCTCATATCCATCTGACTTTGGGCATCAGCGTAACCATCAGGAGCATCGATGCAAATCGGGCAGCCACGCAGCTTCTAAATGAAGTCTGATCTGTCTCAAACACTGCGTCTCTCCTGACACGCGGAGAGCTCTCGTGCTGCAAAGGATATAGCTGTGGCTAATTTATATACGCCCATGAAACAACGTTTAAAGGGTTCCGACATGCGTGCGTTTGCCTAGCCACCACCCCGTTACCTCCCCCAAACGCTGACTACCTGTCACTCACTTTGCATATGAATCCTCTGTGCGAGCGTAATCACACGGCAATCACTGCACGTGCCCAGTACAGCCTTCACACATGCACCATAGCTAAAAATCACTTGATCTGCGTAAATATCGTCATTGCAGAAACCTCTGAATCAGGTCCATAGTCTGTAAGCACTATAGGGGAGATGTATCAAGCCCTGGAGCGAGATAAAAGTGGAAGAGTTGCCCAAAGGAACCAATCAGCTTCTGTCATTTCAATTTAAAGACTGTACTATACTGTATAAATGACAGAAGCTGATTGGTTGCTCTGGGCAACTTCTTCGTTTTCTCTCTCTCCAAGGCTTGAATCAAGCCTTGATACATTCCCCCTATAAGTAGCATTCTTTAGGCAAATCAGTTATCCATACAATGGAAAAGCAACAGAATATATGGGTTGTGTATGCAATCCCGACGCTGAGAATCCCGGCAGCGAAATCCTGACGCATACAGGTAAGCATTCATTTCTAACCCTTCCCCGACCTCAACTTTCCCGCAGGCTAACCCTCCCCTCCCGCACCCTAACTGCTCCTCCACCCACAGCCTAACCATCCCCTCCCACAGCTTACCCCTAAACCTAATCCCGTTGGTACCACAGCCGTCAGGATTCTGGAGCCGGGAATCTGAGTACTGTCGGCATTACGGAGCTGGGATTCTATCCTTCGGCATGGTCTGCGTCGGGATAATGACTACATCTTGAATATATACTCGTACACTCCCAGCTGTGCCAGACATGCCCACAACACTCCCATGAGACGCAGCTATTTTGTACGTCCAAATAGTCGCCACCCAGTTGCGACATGGGCGGAGCTACTTGACACTGTGGGGCTTCGTGAGTGCACGGCAGACCCAGTTTTCAGTTTTAGACGCATACACGGCCGGCGGAAAATCACAAGATTCATCCGTTTCTGCAGCCTCCTACGGGGGAGATAGTAAAGTTTATGGTTTTGAAAATATATAACTACATCAGTGAACCGTTACGTGCAAAATTTATTCAGAAAGTTATTATTTCTTGCGCAAATGTCTAATCCAAAATTAATTGGATAGGTGAAATACGAGGTATGTCTATTAAATAACGAGAGATTAAATTACTCATCTTTATTTATTGGTATTACAAATTTAATGTTTGTCCCCTTCAATATATTATATCACCCATTTAAACTAATACATCGCTGTAGTCTTGTTTTCCACTGGTGGAAGGCATGGAGCTAATCAATTTCTGTTAGATGTTTCAACATATCTGCCGTTTTCTTCTTTACAGCATCAACTGATTCACAATGTGTCCTTTTAAGCCAGGGGTGGGGAACCGTTTTTCTGCCGAGGGCTATTTTGAGATATATAACATCATTTGTGGGCCCGGTGCAGGCTACGCCCCCTTCATGTGATGTCACACGGGGACGGGGCCACAATTGCCAGTGATTACAGCAATGCCTGGAGCATCCTGAGGTGTGACCGTCTGAAGCGTCCTAAGGATGCTCCAGGCGGCACTGCTGCATAGATTTTGGCTGCAGGGTGCCATTATAGGCACCCTGCTATCCAAATGAGGCTAGAAGAAAAAAGCTCAGAGGGCCAGACCAAATGATTCCGGGGGCTTTATACGGCCCCCGGGCCTGAGGTTCCCCATCCCTACTTTAAGCACTGATTTTACTTTTGGGAAAAGGAAAAAGTCGCAAGGTGCTAAATCGGGCGAATATGGAGGATGTATGAGTGTAGTAATGTGATTGTCGGTCAAAAACTGCTTCACAAAAAGTGCTTTGTGATCAGGCGCATTGTCCTGGTGAAGAATGAAACCATTTTTCCACAGTTGCGGCCGTTTCTTTCTGACTCTCTCTCTCAGCTTTTTCAAAACTTCCTTATAATAATGCTGGTTACCTGTTGTGCCTTCTGGAACCCATTCTTGCAAAATTACACCCTTGATATCGAAAAAAACAATGAGCATTGCTTTGAATTTTGATTTGCTTTGACGAGCTTTTTTCATTCTTGGTGATGACGGTGTTTTCCAGTGTATTGACTGTCTTTTGGTTTCAGGATCGTACTGGAAGATCCAGGTCTCATCACAAGTGATTACGAGACAGGCAGTCATTCCCATAGGCCGTAGTAAGCAGCTGAAAACATTCTGTTGGTGTTTTGTGCAATTTTACAAAAAAATTCAAAATGACGCGTTCTTCAACTTTTAAACTTAGCATCTTTTCGGCACTCTACAGAAAACACAACCAAATTAAATGGCGACTCACAATCAACTGAACATCATAGAGCGTTGCTGCTTGTCATGCAGGTACAGACAAGGTCAAGGTTATTACGTATGCAGTTAGAACGGGTTCTGACTGCTTTGTTTACTAGGTGGAATCACAGTCTCGTTATTTTATAGACATACGTCGTATATTGGAATAGACTGGGGACTCACAGTAAAGACAAGTATCAGAGGCATATGAATGTCTTGCTACTTACTGAGGGCCCCATTCATTACGGAATGCAACTGCGAATGCAATAGCGAGTACGTACGCAATTCAACTGCGATAGTATGCTAATCCACTGCGATCGCAATGCATTCCGCAGCACAACATAAGGACGCCCACTTTACCTTACACATATCCGTAATGTTTAGTAAGACTGCGAAACCATCGGCACAATCGAGTACCATCGCAGCCTGACGCACACTTGCACAAGGTCAGCCCTTACTCAGGTATTCATAACTTCAGCGCAGGCTATTAGGCCCCAGGCTGCAAAGGGCATCGCAGTGGATAATATATGCACGCCCCTGCGACAGCGTCCAAACGCACTGGCACACCTGTGTTTCGCTGCAGTTACCACCCAAACAGCACTTCCTTGTCAATCACTCTGCAATGCATTTGTAGAACGCAACAATCGGCTGATTGCGTGCGTATAAGCAACTGCGATCCCGAGTCAGGCTCTGAATCCCTATACTTACTCAGGATATAATAACTTTGTGTATTGCTGTCTGCTGCATTCCCCTCACAGATACACAAAACTTAAATTACTTCAACCAGTTTCCACTTTTACATGTCATAGAGTTGAAGGTTCTAGCTTTCCCGCTTCAAAACAAAAAACGAACTACAAGTCCCAGTATGCCCTGCCAGTGCCAGTCTCAGGGCGGATGTAGTCTCAAAGTCTGTTCTGTGGGCGGGGCATAGTGACGCAGCCCCGTAGACAGGGCGAACAGGAAGTAGTCCTGGGTACTGCAGATGCCACTTCCCTGGCCGTCAATCATCGTTCCACGCCAGGCTCCACGCCGGGGAAGCTGATGGTTGTCCATTGAGCAGGCAGCGCGCTCTAGTCTCTGGCGTCTCCTATCCGCACCGTGACCGCACCGGGCTCTCACCGCCATGAAGCCGCTCAGCGCTCGCCCGGGCCCCTCCTTCAGGGTCCGGCCGGGGAAGGGCCCCTCTGCCCAGAAACGACAACTGCTGGCCGAGCGCTGCAAGCTAGCCGCCTCCGAGCAGCCCAAGGCCAAGCCCAGCACCTCCGAGGAGAGCCCGGGCCGCAACGCTCTGCTGGTGGAGGAGGGCATCTGTGTGATGGTGCTGGGGCCCGGCCAGGTCAGTGCCTCCGGGCTAGGTGATCATATATAGGGAGGGTAGGCGTATCAAGCGTTTGAGAGTGGTTGCCCATAGCAACCAATCAGCTTCTAGCTACCTTTTATCAGTGACACTATGAAATGATTTCTAGAAGCTGATTGGTTGCTGTGGATAATTTCTCCACTTTATCTCTTTTTAAGGTTAGATACACCTCCACCCCCATGCCCCTCATAGGGGCACACTGACTAACTTTATCTCTTTTTAAGGTTAGATACACCTCCACCCCCATGCCCCTCATAGGGGCACACTGACTAACTTTATCTCTTTTTAAGTTTAGATACACCTCCACCCCCATGCCCCTCATAGGGGCACACTGACTAAGCGCCGTATTCAATTTGAAGCGTTTGTTTTTGGCGGAAGCTTTTCGCTGATGACGTTATTATGTCCTGTTTTGATTTTACTCCGTATTCAATTTGGAAGACTTCTCGCCTAGGCGGAAAGTCAATGCAGTGTAATAGGCGGAAAAGTTTCGCCTATGAATAGCAGGCGGAAAAAAGTACAGAATTGGGGTTTTGGGGTGCAATGTTGCGGGAACCCCCGATGCAGCCTTCACAGTCCCCCCAAAGGTAAACTGTAAAAAAAATTTTTAAGAACACCCCCAAAAAAAATCACTTTGACTTTGGGGGCGAAAAAAAAATGTTGGGGGACAAAGTTAAAACTAGCGAACTAGACTCCAGAGGGGTCCCCAAGTCTGCCCCAGGTGTTTTTTTTCATTGCAGGGGATTGCGGCAGGTGGATTTTTCACGATTTTTTCAACTTTAGCAACTTTTAAATATGCTGACCCCCATCTTCAAGTACCCCAAATTTGCTGAGAAGTTATTTTCTGCAAAAAAACCTCCTGAAAACTATTCTGCATCACTTATACAAAAACGCTATTTAGCAGCTATTGAGCCCGTTTAACAACACCAAATATCTTCAGCAAGCCAAATTGGGGGGTACCATAGCTAACCCCCATGTCAGAGCATCTTTTCCCCAAATCTGACAGGACTTTCCGCTTGTTTCAGTTTCGCCGGGTCCCTTTTTCGCCTACTTTCAAATTGAATACGGCAATACGAGGGCACGCGCGCGATACTTTTCCCCCTGCGAAACAGGCGAAAAGTCCGGGGAGGCGAAAAAGTATCGCGGGTCCGCTCAAATTGAATACAGCTCTGTAACTGTTATTGATACATAATGGGCCTGGTTCTGAGTCGCGTCCTGTGCCGTATGCTACCGCCTTCTGAGTTCAGATATTTTGTTAAAGGGATGATAATGCCCCATATGCGCGCCTTAAGAATAGAGCAGAACTCTGGCTACGTGCCCGTGAGACAGTTCTCTTCCAGGCCTACGCTCGGTTTTGTGAGAAGCGGATGAGTTCTGTCCGTCTCAGAATCGCTGAAGATATGCAAAAATCTGTCTGTCCGCTGCGGCACATGCGCAGTTTCTTGCCATTATGTGTGCGGAGTGCAATAACATGCCCTCGAGATGTCCCTATTTTGGCGAGACACTCTCGATTGGTCATACACGAAACAGGCGGAATTTCCCCCCTGTCAATTGGGCGGATTGGGGAGTGGGTTGTCTTGACATGATCCCACGTGGGGTGGTATGCCCAATACGCTGGCGGTAATAATACTATGCATGCATTGACTGTAATCCTACCTATTCACACTGTATACTGACCATAATATATGTAAATATAATACCATATCATCACTCATATAAAAACCAAATGCATCATTTATACCTAGATAAGGAGCTGAAATGGAAGCACCCTACACCAGCTTTCCCATATGTTCATAGAAGTACATGTGATTGTTAATAAATTGCAATTACAGATACTGTCCAATGCATGTAATTGGGTTAATCCTCTTATCAGCTCCAGCGGGTCTTCCTCATCTTATAGTTGACTCTCTCATGTCATGTCCGCAAAACATCTTGTCTGTCTTACGGAGGGATAACACTTCTTCTGTGCTTGTTTTATGCAGAAACTGACCTTCATGGGGAAATGCGTGGTGACGTGCTTGTACGGCAGCGTGGAAGTGCTCGGCTTAACTATCAACTCCAATGAAACCCCTTACGAGCTGTTCTCCCCCAAAACACATTCACCTCTGACAATTGTAGGGCTGAAACAGAAAAAAAACTCTAAAACTCGGAAAGAGATCTGTTTGGAGGCCAGGTTGTTGCTGCGTGGATATCTCTCTCTAGGTAATGCCGGTATTCGCTGGATTATTGATGATTTATGTAATTCTGGTAATGCTGCCCCAGGGTATGAAGCTGGAGTTCCCCTTTGCATACACCTACTTTGTGTGTTGAGCCAATGGTCCTGGAATCTAGTGGCGTCATGGAGACACTTTTCTTGCCGCTATGTTTAGAGCATATGAGTCGGTTATTTTCAGCCATGTAGTTATATCATCAGGAACAGTTCTTTATTTTCTTCGCCCTGTGATGCATCACTCTGCTCCCTGTGCTGGAAACCATCCTATCCCAGGGAAACAAGTATAATGCTGTCCGATGATATAAAGACATGGCTGCAGATATCTAAAGGTGGACGGGCAGATTAGGGATTATACCAATAAATGAGTCATCCAGCAAGGGTGGGGGGGGGTATCGGTTCAGTGTTCATTTGAGTTTCCTCTCCTACCGCAAAGCATGGTACCAAGTGGCTTCTCCCTCATTTGCATACTGGAGCCCTGGGATGTTGTGCAGACAGATTAAGTAATAATAACAAAATAAGTATTTCAGTTTTATTTATTTTTTTCTTTTCTTTTCACAACAAAAATGGTCTTATTTCCTGTGTACATTTTGCCAAACCAGAAACGTGCGTCCATTTGACTCTACCTAATCCAAATCCCTCCTACATTTCAGATTGCAGACGGGCAGTAATGAAAATCTTTAAATCCTCATGCTCCATTTTGCTGCTGGAGCGACTAGAAGATACAACAAGCAGCTATATCGTGAGCCATCCAGATTACGCCAACATCTTCTGGACGCCACCGGTAGGTTACTCTCTGCATAAACGTCTTGAGCTTTTTGGTAAAGTCACACTACGGGTGTGATCCTGGGTTGAACCAAATCCACCGTAGTTGCTCCCGTTTGTTTGTATAGAGCAAATTGCACGTATATATTTACACGTATGCACAGTTGTGCGCTGATTGTGCTCCGCTCACCCCTATCTGTGCATTTGATTTGCTGCCATCAGCCTAATCTTGGTGCAAATGATAAGCTGGGAAGATGTACACTTGCATTTTTGTCAGACTCTGCAAAACCTGCCGTTCCGTAGACGTGCCATCACGGAAATACGCTTACGGGAGAAATCTCCGTCACTGGCCAGTTGCTTCTTCTGTCGCAAGCAGAGATGTTCCTGGCATCCCAGTGACTTTGCATCACCGATACTTGTGTACACTTGTTTCCGGAGCATGTGCAGTGCTTACACACGTAATATATTCTTATGTTCTGCAAACTGCTTACTTTCTACACTGCATTAGGCCCTACGAGTCCTTTCCATGAAGATTGATGGCAAAGATTCTATTGTAGTTACCAAAACCTAGTTATTGCAAATACATTTTTTTTTTTTTTTTTTTTTTATGGACCCAGAAATAAATAAAACTTTGGTTTGCTAATAAACACAATATCGACACCTGTTCTGCGGACGTCTTCCTGTTGTGTAGGGTGCAAGCCAGGTTTGTTGGGAAGTCAGATTTGGCTGAATCCAAACTATTAGTGAAAACTAACCTGCTCGGCCTGTCCTTTGTAAGACACAGAGGACCTCATTCAGAGTCTCTCGCTAGATGCGATCGCTCGCACCCATGGTATGCAAATTTGTCAAAGTGACGCCACGGGAAGCGATCGCTCGCCAAGGCATAAGCACACCCACCATGTCTTAGCGAGCGGCCAGCATACACCCAATCACACAGGCAGAGCCGCCCACCAGCAACACGTCATCTCCAGGAAGTGTATTAAAACATTGGTACATCGAGCACCATCGGATGCGATCGCAGCGCTTGTGGTTGCCTTACCCTACGTCAAGCACTGCGAGGACTTCAGTGTAAAAACCAGGCATGTGACGTGTACTATGACGCTGCGTGTTAATTATGCACGCCTCTAAAACGGCGTTGAAACACTCAGGCACGCCTGCGTTCGCACCTCCACTCCCCCGTTATTAGTGGCCTGCCCCTGTTACCACCCACAAACGGCCTCTCCTGTCACTCATTTCACTGGGCTGTCTTTGCTGAGCGAGCGGGCTGCGATCGCACAGAGTAGTTTGCGCAGAACGAAGCATGAGGTCCAGAGAGTGTTGTGTTTTTCCCAACCCTCATTGCAGTACAGATAGTTTTTAGAAGTGTCCCTTCATTTCCTGGATACAAAGCAGAGCATTTTTTTTTGGTCATCTCACCATAGAGGGCAATGGGCATCTGATAGAGCGATTATTTAGTGCCTTATTGTAATTCTCTAGAGCAGTGGTGTCAGACTCGGGCCCTTCAGCTTTTGTGGGACTACATATCCCAGCATGCCCTGCCACACTTTTAGCATGTCCTAATAGCAAAACTGTGGCACTGCGTGCTGGGATGTGTAGTTCCACTGCAGCTGGAGGGCCCGAGTTTGACACCACTGCTCTAGATCATTGCTTCTTAATCTTGGTCCTCAAGACACGAACTGCCAGGTTTTAAAGATATCCATGCTTGAGCACAGATAATTGAATTAGACATTTTGATTTACCCATCTGTTCAAGCATTGATATCCTTAATACCTGGACTGTAGGGTGTCTTGAAGACCAAGGTTGAGAAGCACTGATCTAGATGATTACAATAAGGCACTAAATGCTTGCTCTATCAGATGTC
Source organism: Taudactylus pleione (assembly GCA_031769625.1). Classification (NCBI taxonomy): domain Eukaryota; kingdom Metazoa; phylum Chordata; class Amphibia; order Anura; family Myobatrachidae; genus Taudactylus; species Taudactylus pleione. The sequence continues at coordinate 6,314,439 of JAUIMM010000436.1, read as the reverse complement.
TGTAGTCCTCTATGGTGAGATCGTGTAGGTGAAAATGTGGACAATATTGCAGGACTGCATTTTCTGTCTGTTCTGCTTTAATCTCTCCAATTCTGTATCTATCTCTGATTGCTGTCATTTGTCCAGTTCAAATTGCAATGCCCCATAGCTGTTGTATAGGGTTTAACGTTCCCGCTAGGCTGTTTTTGCGGGGCTCTGCACACTGCACTTTTTCTAAAGAGCAAAAAGCACTCTGCCCTCCGGCGCGGCGCCCTGCTGAAACATCCTGCGGGTGGGGAAAACTGCGGTGTAGCGGTCACCACTGGTGAATGGATGCTAGGCGCATGCACCCAGCATCCATTCACGCTGATAGCAGCGCTTGGGGCCAGCCCGGCATGTCTGTAAGTGGCGGACACGCCCCCAAGAGTGACAAAAAGGGGGAGCATCTTAAAGACACACCCCTTTTCCTTGGTCACGCCCCTTTTCCGGAAGCACGCGCGCAGATTTGTCCTTTCTCTAAGTCCGGCGCCGGACCTAGAGTGAACACTAGGGTTGGGTATGGGAGACCAGCTGTCGGGATGCCGGCTGTCAAAATACTGACAGCGTCATCCTGATGCTCAGAATCCCAACAGGAAGTAGGTAAGTATCCTAACCCTCTCCCCCTTCACCCCCAACCCTAACCCTCCGTTTCTGTATCCTTACCCTAACCCATCCCCCATGTGCACCTTAATACTCCCTGTTAGTGCCTAAACCTAACCCACATCCGGGGGTGCCTATCCCTAAAGCCCCCGTGGTGCCTTAACCTAACACCAATCCACCCCCCCCCACCCACCCCCCCGCCATCCCTATCGTAGGTAAAGTAACTGCATCATGTATATAGCACATGAATAAGTGACTGCTTGCAGAGAGTTAGTGTTTGTAGCACCTTCTGTGTCCTCTGTTTATCTGCTAATATTAGAAATAGGGTTGGTGTACCTTTTTAATTTCTAGATGTAGTGGTATGTTGAATTTGGTTGATCACTGCTCCCTGCAGTATCTGTTGTTGCACTGCACACATTTATACAAGATGTACACAATCGACAAACCAATCTTCCTCTGATGGGTGGGTGCCTTCATTGCTTAGCTGATCACTCCCCACACACAGGGCCAGGATCACCCCAGTTGGGCACCTCTGGACAACCATCTTCTCTGTGGTATGTGACTTAGGAAGAGAGCTGAGACTTGGCTGTGATTGGATGATGCGCCTGGTATCACAGGAATAACGAGCTGTAAAACCGTCTCTTCCTGTCCTCAGAAAAGAAAACGTGCTAAGATGGAAGATGCGGTCTTGCACTCTATTGGTATTCAGAGCTGCGACCCAGAGATTGGTATTAGCATGTCACAGGACGCGGTCTCCGCAGCACAACAGCTGGTTCACGCTTGCCTTGGTACGTAAAATATATTTATATATAACTATTTTGTAACTTAACTGGTTTCTGCTACTAACTGCTCAGCGTCTAAAAAAATCTACATATAGGGGTGGGTTCAATTCGCTCTATGGGGCTGCAAACAAAAGCCGGCAAGTCCGGAGCTACTCTAAGTGCAGCATATAGCTGCACTTACTTACATGGACTCGTGGGGTGAGTCTATTTCAATAAACCCCATATGGTTTTATCTAGGGCTCCTATACATTAATTTGAAATAACCATACATTTTTAACTCTGTGTACTAAATTTTTCTGTGCAGAATGTTATATATTTCCTGTAACAGCGGTCTTCTTGAGTATGGTGGGGAGAATTCTACATTGGTGAGGTCATGGCTAGGGACAGGGATCTGAAGCTCAGCATTGATTGGTTGCCAGGCTACAGATGGCAAAGCAAGCAGGGTGATGGCTGCTAGCCATCCTATCGAATCCATTCACTGGTATAACCATCAAAGGTTGCATTGTGCGTGTGCACAGAAGCAGCCGGCGCTTTTACGCATGCGCGCAATGGCTCAGCTTCCGGGTGTCCATAGCTGTTACATGGGCATCGGAGAGTTGCATCCGATGGCTGGCAAATCATCGAAAAACATGCAGGAAAAAAAAGTTCTTGCATCAAATTCGAGAACATCGCTATGGTTGCTAACTATCGATTTCCAGTGGTCATCCCTAGTCGAGGCCACAGTTCTGGTACATTTATCATGTGATCGCAGCACCGTTTTATTCAGAAATAACCCACTTGCGGCCTGTGTTGTGCGGCTGCAGAAGAGCTTGCTCACCGGTTACAGATGGTGTTTTCTCTCAGAGCTCCAGTCACTGCGCAGTGTGTGTACGTACTCAGAGAGAAACACTCTGAGGAAATAAATCATTTAAAGCACTGTGCAGACGAGAACACGACATTTACACCATTACATCGCAGTGTGGTTTGCGCCCGTTGGTTGGATTTGCCCCACACTAAATGAAGCCACTTGCATCCAACTAGTCTTACCCACTGCTTTTGGTACATTGTCTTCCTACATTAAACCTGAACTTAATTTTGCTGTTTCCAGGAACTAATCCAGTTATTAGGCAATGGGTGGTGAATATCCTAGTTAATGGCATAATCTGCTATTTTGGTATTCTTGGATGTAGCTCTCTGGCCCCAATGACTTGTCTAATTTCAGTTCCATCTGTATAAAATTTGTCCATATGAAATTTAGGTTTATAAAGTGCTCATCTGCTGAGCCGCCCTCTGTAAGTGGTATGCACTTGCGCGGCACCACAAGTGCTCCGCAAGTCACTCAGTGATGCCCGGCTCTGGGAAACTGCACCTCCAAAACATGGTACAGTGGGTGTGACCATTTCTGTTAGTTATATAGGAATAACCTTAATTGGCTTATGCAAAATTGATATGTAGCGATATAATGGGGAGGATACAAGGGAGAGTTTAAGGCTTAAGCTGGGTACACACGTAAAGATTTTCTGTCCAGCCATCCAACTAGTTGATTGGTTGAAATGAAAATCTGGTAACGTATGGGAGTAACTGATGATCAGCAATTTGCTCCTAAATGCCAGAAAACAGATGAAAATGGTCGTTCAGACAAGTTTGTTAAATGTTTGATCTAAACAATTTGTTCAAACAGTTTTTGTCCATTTTCTGGTGTTTGGGAGCAAATTGCTGATTTGTCATTTGCTTTCATCCCTTACCGGATTTTCATTCCAACCAATCAACTAGTTGGATGGTTGGACAGAAAATCTTTACGTGTGTATGCAGCTTATGAGGCAGATGGATACATCAAGAGACAAAGATAATCTTACTGAGCCTACAACTCATAAAATCAAATGGTATGGGGGTGGAGAAGTATTTATAATGGTGTTATTAATGAGCTGGAAACTTAAATATAACAAGGAACACTAATACCCCTTTTCCATCAAAATTCCGGGTCTGACCCGGAGTTGGAACAGGTTTCCTATCCGGATCAGACCCGGAATTTTGCCGACTCGGGATATTCCCAAGTCGGCGCCGCTGACACTGGAGTCGGCTCTGCATAGACCCGGATTTCCCGGCGTGAAAGTGGACGCTTGGAGATGACGTCCTCTCCAAGCGCCACTGAAGCCGGACCAATTGGCCGGCTTGCAGCGCACTCCAGGTCATCGTGACCCGGAGTGCGCTGTTTTCACGGGCTACGCCCGTGTTAAACCCTGCTATTTACCTGTGTTGGATTGCCGGGTCGACCCGGCGATCCAACCCTCTCCCCTTTTACACCAGGGAGCTGCCCGAGTTAACCCTGCAATAACCCGGGTTTAAGCTCTGGTGTAAAAGGGGTATAAGACAGAACAGCAGTATGAGATATAATGGTTCTCCATTATAGTGGTGGAAAGGCCATTCATTTGGATCAAACCAAGAAGTATAGAAAAAAGATAAAGGGGTCTATGCATTAAGCCTTGAAGAGAGAGAAAGTGGATGGAGATAATGTGCCAGCCATCAGCTCCTAACCGTCACTTTACTATGGGGTCTCTTTACTAAGCCTGGAATCGAGATAAAATGCCAGTCAATCAGCTCCTTACAGGCTGTGCTTGAAAAATTACAGGAGCTGGTTGGCTGGTACTTTATCTCCATCCAAGGCTTAGTAAATGGACTTGTGTTTGAATAATGCCATTTTGGAGCTGATTGGCTCCATCCACTTTATCTCTCTCCAAGGCGCTTAGTACATAGACCCCAAAATGAGCTCTGCCTATGTTTTTTGCTAATTTTCAATCCAGAGAATCTCTGCAGTGCATACTCTATGGCAGTTCCATTGGTACCAGGGACCCCTTACCCACTTCCCATCACACCTGCATTCTGTAGTGCTGGTGACACAGCATGGTCTATTCACTCACATTCAGGTGACCACACATGGGTCAGTGGGCTGTCCTTCCTTGGCAATGCCAACACTACTGGGTTTAACCTACACCACTGGGTATCGGGCCTAAATCATTTAAATAAAACCCAAAAAACAACCTTATTTTACATTTCAGAATTTACTGAAATGCAGCGTTCTGTGCTACAGTGTTATTTCGTAATTTTATTTTTTCCTTTTGAAAAACATGAAATAAGCGTTTGATTGTGTTATCATTCCTACTGACGGCCATTTAATGTGTTTCCAATCTATAAAGCTGCTTTATTGCCATTTTACAGAGGAAGATAACGGCTGCCCCATCATTCTCGTTTGTGGCCCAAACAATGTTGGAAAATCAACTTTTAATAGATATCTCATCAACCAACTACTAAGCCGGTAAACTTTTATTTCTGCATTTCCTTTATTACAGTATTTCTTTATAAAGTCAGGTTACACACAGTAACAAGCGTTCATTGGTTTCCCTTCCTGATCATCACAATACTCCAAGGCACAGATTATTGCTGGAGGTTGTAACCTGCCTACTTGTGTAATTGTGTTTGAGAGGACAGATCTGCATGGGATAATGGTTAGAATATTTCAACCTATATATTTTTTCATAATTGCAGTATAAAGCGTCAATCTCATGAAAATTTGTTGTGGTTTTTCCTTGTATCTTGGTAATTACCTTGGAATGTCCCTCTGAGCTCTGTGAGCACTGTGATATCCCTCCCCTCCCTCTCTCCCCTCTAACATCACATGACCTGCTCAGAGCTACAAGTCTGTCTGTGACTGGCAGTCATACAAATCACCTTTCAGAGAGATTTTAAAAAGGTGTAATCAGCTGTTTTTTTTTTTTTTTTCTTGGCCGTCCTACTGTATGATTAATAGTAAGCCCTTGGGCTACTTGTGGCACTAAAATCCATTATGGGCTTCCAGATATCCTAGTAAATCCCCTTTGTCTGGCTTATGATACCTGCCTTTGTAACTAGCCAATATATCCTGTTTGTTTTATTTATTATTAGAATCCCGTGTGTTGATTACTTAGACTGTGACCTGGGGCAAACAGAGTTTACCCCTCCCGGGTGTATTTCATTGCTGAGCATTGACGAGCCTCTTCTGGGTAAGCGCCTTAATGTATGTATGTTCGTTTTATGTGGTATTTGTTTTAAAGGGATCTGCTGCAAAATCTATGAAGTTTTAAAATGCTGACAAGCGCGTGGAAATATTAGTCATGGGAAAGCACGACGTGTGAAATTTCCTTCATTCATGGACCGAATCTGCAGTAAAGATGTTGAATTTTAATTTTACCTAGAGATTGCTGCTGTTTCTCTGTGTTAATGGAGGATCTAAATTTATAGGTAGCTGGATCAGCAGAAGTGCTATTCTCTCTTGCTTTCTCATTGACGTGTAATTAGCCACATGCTGTGCTTTCATTCAAAGCGGAAATAGTGGGTAAAAGCATAGTATACCCTGACCCTTGTGACTTAGTGTGTGACAGACAGTGGCGGTATTTGAGGTGGGGCTGCAGCGTAGTCCAAAATTCAAATAGGTTAGCAACACTAACTGTAACCCCAAACTCTGCCAAACAGCGCCGGCCGGGACTCGCTGACTGTTGGTGTGGCCCCACTATTTGAAGGTCTAATTTTCTTTTTCTTTGTTTGCTAGGTCCTCCATATACTCACCAGCGAACCCCCGACAAAATGGTTTACTTTGGAGAGACGTCTTGTGAGCAGGACATGGAACGGTTTATCGAATCTGTGAAATACGTCATCACTTGTTATAAGCGAGACCAACCCCTGATTATTAATACCATGGGTTGGATTAAAGGTAGTCTTCATCTGTTCTGGTGTTAAGCCTGTCAGCATTTGGCTGTGAGGTGGAATGTTCTACTTTTTATCATCTCCCTAATTTCTTTGCTACACTAATGGGCGACTGTCCCTCTCCTACCAGGTCACACCGTGATCTCCCTAACTTTGTGTTATGCTAATGAATGACTGTCTGCGTATCCCCACCCACCAGGTCACACCATGATCTCCCTAACTCTGTGCTACACTAATGGGTGACTGTCCCTCTCCCACCAGGTCACACCGTGATCTCCCTAACTTTGTGCTATGCTAATGAATGACTGTCTGCGTATCCCCGCCCACCCCCCCCCACCCACCAGGTCACACCATGATCTCCCTAACTCTGTGCTACACTAATGGGTGACTGTCCCTCTCCCACCAGGTCACACCGTGATCTCCCTATCTCTTGGCTACACTAATGGTGACTGTCTCTCTCCCACTAGGTCACACCATCATCTCCCTAACTCTGTGCTACACTAATGGGTGACTGTCTCTCTCCCACCAGGTCACACTGTGATCTCCCTAACGCTATGCTACACTAATGGGTGACTGTCCTTCTCCCACACGGTCACACCGTGATCTTCCTAACTCTATGCTACACTAATGGGTGACTGTCCCTCTCCCACACGGTCACACCGTGATCTCCCTAACTCTATGCTACACTAATGGGTGACTGTCCCTCTCCCACACGGTCACACCGTATTCTCCCTATCTCTAAGCTATACTTATGGTGACCTATTAATATTGGTTAATGGCTACATTAAACAGTATCTTATATTTGATCACATTATTTCCTCCCTCTTTGTCTACTAGTTGTGGATTTAGAAGCTGTGAGCAGTTTAAAAAAATAAAAATATTTTAAAGATATTATGCGATTGTTAATTTACTCCATAGATTTGATTGTAAGAGTAATCAGTATGAATGTACTATGTGTCTGTAGTCTCTTACCTTTTTATTTTTAGTATTTCTTTGAATTTATTTGTCTGTACATTTTAGGAGGTTATATTTTACACTTGGCCAATTAATTTCTATAATATGAAATTAATTATTAGACATTGTTAGTGTCTGTCTCATGATCGCCTGATCTTCTCCCAATGTCTACCTGCTTCTCTTTGACAATGTAATGTGGATATTGTAAGATTATAACACTTGTTGGATACATAATATGTGTATTAAATTCATTATTATGAAGATCCCTTAATCATATTTATTTATTCTTCTATTGTTTTCCTTTCCCCAGGCTTTGGATTGTTACTCTTGATTGACTTAATTCATCTCCTCTCCCCGAGTCACATTGTCCAGATGACCGCAAAAGACGGCTACAGCATGGAGCCCCTTACTCCCGAGTTAGTCAAGAAATCTGCAGGCTTTGTGACCAAGGGCTGGTCGCAGGCCCGGTGCAAGCGCAAAAGTATGGACTTCTCTGATGAAGAGGATCAAGATTATATGGACGGCCTCCACTTCAGAGCCTCAGCGGGGCATCAGCTCATTACCATCGAGAGCGACTTTCAGCGAGCAGGAGATATGGAAGTTATGTAAGTAATTGCTTTGTGTTCCGCCTTTGTATTGTATGGGAAAGGGATGCTGATTACTGATTAAATGGAAGACGGGACAGTTTCGCCAACAAATCTCTTTTCTTTTGAAGGCTTTGCCACAATTGGATTCTGCGTGATATTGCCATGCTGGGATACATTAGTAAATTGCAGCAGTATGACCCAGAGCAGGTCATTCCCTTGAACAGCTTATTGCCTTATGAGGTGAGTACTGTGAGCATTGCGGGAAGACACGACTTGTTTACAGTCAATGAGAACTTCCCGTGGTCATCAGTTTAGGGCGCTCGTATATTCTGCCGGTCTGTTGGGTTGTTTTAGGCCTAAATTGCAGAACCGCCTTTATCATTTGTACAGCCATTGTCCTAATGCGCAAAGTGACCTCAGCTCCCTCGTCGTCAGTATCCGGATACTTCGCTTAAACGCTAACTAGCCAGATACTTCTAGTTGGTCCATATACTTTAAGCATCGTAATATGAATATTGGATGGCATAAAGGCTCATACACACTAGACGAAATGCTCCATGAGCGATATCGTTAGTGTTTGGCCTTGATCTCCCGGGCAAACGACGTTGTGCATACACACTGGACGATATCGTTCAGTGACGTCACCCTGCACTTCCCCGAACATGCAGTCCCTGACAATCTCTTGTCAGATTGACCTGCATGTTCGGATGACAACAGCCTTCGTGGAAGACCCGCGGGAGCTCACATCGTCCATCGTTTCGCGTATACACACTGGCTGTTATGAACGATGTCGTTATCGTTCACTTTTATCGTCAAGTGTGTATGCCCCTTTAATTCTGCCTTTGCATGCCATGGTCACACCTGTGACTGCAGTGTACTCGCTCCATCCTTCAGTTTGCAGGTATTATTATACTGGGCAATCCTGCAGGGTGGGAGTCATTGCCTCCGGCTCTTTGTTAATGAAGTGATGAAATATATACCGCCTTGATCTTCTGTTCTGCCCTAAAGTAGATGGAATAGTAGATGATGAGTGTTAAGGTGGGTACACACTATGCAGATATATCTGCAGATGATGGTCGTTCATACACACTGAACGGCCATCGTCTGTGTCTGGCTGCGTGGCCAGGGGGCGTGTCCCGCCTCCCTCCTCGCAACTGCCGCTGTGTGTGTACTACGGGTGGTCTGCAGACTGCCTGTACACACCTGCCGATGGACAGATATGTCTGCAGAACGACGACGTTCACCGACATACTGGCCAACGGGCAGCAGATATATTGACCGATCAGTTGATCGGCCAATATATCTGTCAGTGTGTACCCAGCATTAGAATGTAACACAGATGCTGTGCAGGAATACGTGGGGGTCGGGTAATGTTAGAGGTAATACTGCAGGAAATAGGGAAGTCAGGGATTTGCATAGATGAGTTGCAGCTTACAGTCCTGTTGTCAGCATTTGCATATCTAAGAGACAAACTACACAAATGAGATCTTACAGTGCACTCACTGCTTGCACACAATGGAGGCAGGTACTTGTCATCCCCTCCCCCTCCCCTTGTACTTGTCATCACCTATCCCTGGTTACACTGCAATGCTTTCTATTCGTGTTCTGTACTAATATACCCTGTCACTTGTGTTTATGCTTGCCCCATGTACGGTGCTACATAAACGTCCGTGTGGTCTATGAGTATACTTTAAATCTGGGTGATTTGATTGCTAAAATGGGATTATCTTGACTGTAAAGGACCAACTGGTTACATAATATAACTTTTGTCTATTAAGTGCTACTAGTAACTTTTCATGAATTGTTAATCCCAGAAGCCAAATACTTAACTCCCCATTGTAGCATATGACTGATAAAACTTGTATTCAGCAATATAGAACATGTAACCTGAATATCAAACCTCTGTCTTTCTGCCAATATATGGGAAACTCTTCTATGTGTGGTTTTTTAGTCTGCTCTTTCCTCACACGTTACCATGCGCTGCAATGTTCCTGCTTCTCTAGGGAGTGTACTGCAGGGGGTCCTAACAAGGATGTTGTCCAAAAGGGAAAACCCTTCCAGGATTAGAACATCATTTATATTTAGGTGTCTAGAATGGTAACCGATTGTATCCTAGTGTTCACTCTAGCTCCAGCGGCAGGCAGGGGGCCGTAGCTAGAGAGGGCACTTCCGTGCGCGTGCCCGAAAAGGGGGCGCGGCCATTGAAAAGCTGGCGTGTCTATAAGATGCGTCCCCTTTTTCGTCACTCTTGGGGGCATGCCCGGCACTTACGGACACGCCGGGCAGCCCCAAGCGCTGCCGACAGGGAGAATAGATACCGGGTCCCCACCCGTGGGACACTGCGACCCGCGGGTGAAAACGGCACCCACAGGCTGTGAGGGAAGGGCGCTTCTGGAGGGCAGGATGCTTTTTGCCCTCCAGAAGAAGGGGAGGGTGCCGCGCCCTGCTAAAACAGCCTAGCGGGAACACTGGTATCCGATAAACCACTGGTTCTCAAACTCTGTCCTCAGGACCCCAAACAGTGCACATTTTCCAGGTCTCCTCACAGAATCACAAGTGAAATAATGACTCCACCTGTGGATCTTTTGAAATGTCAGTGAGTAATTAATTCACCTGTGCACCAATTAGGGGACCTGGGAAATGTGACCTGTGTGGGGTCCTGAGGACCGAGTTTGAGGACCACTGCGATAAGCGATGGCCATTATCTGCGTGCTGGATGTCTGACCTAGTTGTAGCAAGGATATAGTCATGCAGACTTGTTGTTTACATGCAGCATGTCCCTTAATGCACGTATAGTTCAAGATGTAAATAACGTGTGTTGTGTTCCATAAATCTGTTGGTGTTTTTTTTACGCTATAACGCGCTGTAATTCCAGGTGCCCTTTAATGCGGTTGCACTGCGTGTCATCCATTCAGACGTGGCTCCGTCTCACATAATGTACTCTGCTAATGCCAGCTGGGTCGGCCTCTGCCACATTCTGGATGACATCAGGAGTCAGGACAGCGGCCCCGTTATACTGACACAGACTCCCATCTGCGACTGCCTGGGGTTCGGTGAGCTACTGATCCGTACATTGGTGGCGCTGAACCGCACAATGTATTTTCCATGCTGTAGAGTCAAACCTGTGTGTTTTTTTTTCTTTCTCTCAAAATCATCAGATGGGTTCTTAATCAGGAGTTAGGTTTTTCTTTTTAATTACTGTCCCATCACTCAGTGTATTATTTCATAAGATGAGATGTATCAAACCTTTGGTTGTGTTGGGCAACTTCTCCACTTAATCGCTCTTGAAGGTTTGATCTCCCCCTGAGCGCAATCGCCCCATTGTCTGCTGACAGATATATCTGTAGATGATGGTCGTTCATACACACTGGACGACCACCCTGCCCCAGATCTACACCTGCTGGCTGCTGATGGCACATGGGGAGGCGAGAGGCTGCTGGAGGGACATGGGGAGGTCAGTTGCTGGGGGGGGGGGGCGGGCGTCGTCATAATGTTATAAGGGGCATTACTGTGTGGCGTAGGGTGTTAGGGGCACTACTATTGTATAATGTACTTTTGTTTTTCTTTTTGCCTTTGTCTTTATCACTAGGTATTGTTCGGGGTATTAATATGGTGAGGAAGGTTTACCACATTCTCACGCCTGTCCCACCTGAGACTCTCCCGCAGGTGAACTGTCTGCTCATAGGAAACATTTCTATACCACACAGCATCTTCAAGCACCAGGTATTGTCCCATTTCATGTGTTCTTCACAGCTCAGTAACACTTCCCTCCCCCAGTCATACTATATAATGTGCTGACTATTTGTTATCCTCCCTGCTTTACTTACAAATATCAATGTAGCGTGTCAATTTGCCTGTTCTGGTGCATTCAATATCCCTTCCCCCCCGAGCCTGTGTATAGTTACATAGCTGTGATACTTTGTGCTTCTAACTGTTCCTACCCCTTTACCTTTCTTACCATGGATAGGTGTCACTTTGTGCTCACTACTCCTTCCCTCCCTCCATTCAAACCATAGACAGGTATCACTGTGCTCACTACTCCTTCCCTTCCTCCATTCATACCATAGACAGGTGTCACTGTGCTCACTACTCCTTCCCTCCCTCCATTCATACCATAGACAGGTGTCACTGTGCTCATTACTCCTTCCCTCCCACCATTCATACCATAGACAGGTGTCACTGTGCTCATTACTCCTTCCCTCCCTCCGTTCACACCATAGACGGGTGTCACTGTGCTCATTACTCCTTCCCTGCCTCCATTCACACCATAGACAGGTGTCACTGTGCTCACTACTCCTTCCCTTCCTGCATTCACACCATAGACAGGTGTCACTGTGCTCATTACTCCTTCCCTCCCTCCCTCCATTCATACCATAGATAGGTGTCACTGTGCTCATTACTCCTTCCCTTCCTCCATTCATACCATAGACAGGTGTCAATGTGCTCACTACTCCATCCCTTCCTCCATTCATACCATAGACAGGTGTCACTGTGCTCATTACTCCTTCCCTCCCTCCATTCATACCATAGATAGGTGTTACTGTGCTCACTACTCCTTCCCTGCCTCCATTCACACCATAGACAGGTGTCACTGTGCACATCACCTCTTCCCTCCCTCCATTCACACCATAGACAGGTGTCACCGTGCTCATTACTCCTTCCATCCCTCCATTCATACCATAGACAGGTGTCACTGTGCTCACTACTCCTTCCCTCCCACCATTCACACCATAGACATGTCACTGTGCTCATTACTCCTTCCCTCCCTCCATTCACACCATAGACAGGTGTCACTGTGCTCACTACTCCTTCCCTTCCTGCATTCATACCATAGACAGGTGTCACTGTGCTCATTACTCCTTCCCTCCCTCCCTCCCTCCCTCCCTCCCTCCCTCCATTCAAACCATAGATAGGTGTCACTGTGCTCATTACTCCTTCCCTTCCTCCATTCATACCATAGACAGGTGTCACTGTGCTCATTACTCCTTCCCTCCCTCCCTCCCTCCCTCCCTCCCTCCATTCAAACCATAGATAGGTGTCACTGTGCTCATTACTCCTTCCCTTCCTCCATTCATACCATAGACAGGTGTCAATGTGCTCACTACTCCATCCCTTCCTCCATTCATACCATAGACAGGTGTCACTGTGCTCATTACTCCTTCCCTCCCTCCATTCATACCATAGATAGGTGTTACTGTGCTCACTACTCCTTCCCTGCCTCCATTCATACCATAGATAGGTGTCACTGTGCTCACTACTCCTTCCCTTCCTCCATTCATACCATAGACAGGTGTCACCGTGGGCTCCTTATTCCTTTCTCCATTCATTGAATATGCTAAATCTAGCAAAAATAGATGTCATTCAACACATTACTGCTTTAGTGGGGGGAAATGTGTGGGATACATGCGATACTGGGACCAGCAGGAATAGCCCGCTCCGTGCCTGATACTGTAGATCAGTCATGTTGCAGAACGTATGAGCTCTATAACTTTGTGTTTCCAGAAGTTTTTGTGACATTCAATTTACTTAATCTTTTTTCGGTGAAGGCCACGACCTGTAAGCCCCCGTAACAGTATTATTTTTACTATCTTGTATGTTAATCTGAGCGAGACCACACCATGGCTCCCTAGAGTGGGCTGCAGCTGAGGTTGCACAATGTAAGTTAATAAATATGTTTGGGCCAGTGGACTGTGGACCTTTCACTTATTTATTGTCCTATTATGCAGCTTTGTGGTGTCGGGCTTATCAATCTGTTTCTTGTTTAAAGCCGCATACACACTAGACGATAAGTTGGACGATATATCGTTATGGTTCATCGCGTTCAATATCATCCAGTGTGTATGCAAGACATCGTTAACAATTCATTCATCGCCCGTACTTGCAAGGCAACCTGACAATACCGTCAGGTTCTGCAAGTACAGGGATGAGGGAGGGTGCCGTCACTGAGCGATATCGTTCAGTGTGTATGCTCCGTGTCGGTAATGACCTTGAGTCCGGCAGTGCAGGGTAAACACTTAACAATATCGCTAATGGAGCACATCGTTTATATAAGTGTGTATGCAGCTTAAGTCACACCCATGGTTCAGGCGCTGTAGGCAGCCATGTTTATTATTCTTCCACATTGCTGTCTCATGCTGTTCCATCATTTCAGAATGGAAGGATTAAAAATAAAATAAAAACTTTTGCCTCTTGCATCACTTTTTTATATTTGCATAACTTTTTTGTCAGTCATTTAATATTTTTTATTCCCTCTCCTCCTTATATGTCAAGCCTGGCATCAAAGGTGACATTCCGTACGTAACCTCCGAGTACGATTTCACTATATACGGATCTGGGAAGATAAAGCTAAACAAGCATCTGAAAAGACGGGAACATCAATAACTGTATAACGTCTGTGATCATCAAGTTACATTTTATTTTCTGTTTAAAACGTTTAAGTTGTTGGCGTTCTCCTGGAAGATGATTGACTGTGACATTTGCTATGTAAATACTTTTAAAAATAATTTTGTACTGAAAGCTGTGAATTGTGTTTTTCTTCTTTTGTAAGTTTAGCAGTGTTACCTGCGTTTTTATGCTCATTTGTATTATATGTAAATATTTTATGCAACAAGAATGAAGTCCTTTCAAAATAAATATGTAGGACATTTTGCAATAAAGGTGTTAGAGACTTGATGAAGTGGCCGGCCCTTTTATCCTGGATTCTCAGACCAAAGATTTGTCAGGTTCCTATACAAGTGATAGGATATATTATTAAAGCTATTAGTTTAGCCCCTCCCTGTAGGTGACTGGGATGCACTCAACCCTCTAAGGCACAAGTTCTCAAACTCGGTCCTCAGGACCCCAAACAGTACATGTTTTCCAGGTCTCCTCATAGACCTGGAAAATGTGACCTGTGTAGGGTCCTGAGGACCAAGTTTGAGAACCACTTCTCTAAGGCAGAGGTTCCCAAACTCCATCATTACAGTCCATGTTTTAAGGATATCCTAGCTTGTGCCCAGATTCTTAAATGAAATTGACTGAAGTAATATTTAAGTCACCTGTGTTTAAGCATGGACTGGAATGGTGGAGTTTGGGAACCTCTAGTGGATGTTGGGAACCTCTGCTCTAAGGTAAATGCGAAGAGCTGGTTTTGGGGTGATCGGCCAGGAGAGGTTATGAAGACGGGTGTAGTGCGGTGTCCCTGAATGCGGCACACGACTGGTTCCGCCAAACACTGCCTTCTACGGGACCAACCCAACGCTCTTTCAAACGTTCATTGGGCGTTCACTTTCTAATTCTGCTGTGTTCAGCGCCTGTAAGATTCCAAAATGTTGGAAAACACTGACAACCAAATGCTTTCAGGAAAAACAAGAGATATGGTAAGAACTTACCTTTGTTATCTCTGTTTCTACGAAGTCCATAGGGTCCACAGGGTTGACCTTGGGGTTATAGCTGGAACAGGATCCATGGGCACCACACAGTTAAGCTTTTAGCTCCCAGGATGCACTTGGGTCCTCCTCTATACCCCGCCCCCGAGCCACAGGCACCTCAGTTGGTAAGCAGCCTAGGCCGGAGGAGAATATGGAACAGAGAGAAGGAAGACTGGAACACACAAGAAACCATACTCACAGCAATAGGAGACGGAAAACCGGTGACCAGCCACACAGCCCATTTGAAGCCAGGTGCGTCAGGGCGGGCGCCCTGTGGACCCTATGGACTTCGTAGAAACAGAGATAACAAAGGTAAGTTCTTACCATATCTCTTGTTTTCTACTTCAGGGTCCATAGGGGGTCCACAGGGTTGACCTTGGGGATGTCCCAAAGCAGTACAACTAAGGGCGGGGACGCTCCTGTGCTGAAAGGAGTACCCGGCGCCCAAAGGATGCATCCTGAGAGGCAAAGGTGTCAAACGCATAGAACCTCAAAAACGTTTGAATTGAAGACCAAGTGGCCGCCTTACACAGCTGAACAGCAGAAGCGCCACGTCTAGCAGCCCAAGAGGGACCCACAGAACGAGTGGAATGAGCCTTAACAGAGGCTGGCACAGGTAAGCCCTCCTGTGCATAAGCCTCACAAATAACGGAACGAAGCCAACGGGCTAACGTTTGTTTGTTGGCAGGCCAACCCCTCTTGTGAAAACCAAAGAGGATAAACAAGGAATCAGACTTCCTAACCGAAGCCGTCCGGGCTACATAAATTCTAAGCGCCCGGACCACATCTAAGGAAGTCTCACCAGCTGAAAGATCAGGGGACTGAAAAGCTGGCACAACAAGTTCCTGATTAATATGGAACTTCGAGACCACTTTGGGCAAAAACTCAGGACGAGTGCGGAGCACCGCTCTGTCCTGGTGAAAAATCAGGAAAGGAGGGCGACAGGAAAGCGCCCCCAATTCAGACACCCTCCTGGCCGAAGCAATTGCCAGGAGAAAAACCGTCTTAAATGTCAGCCACTTGAGCTCCACCGCCTCAAGAGGCTCAAACGGAGGACCCTGCAGGACCCGTAGCACCACCGCCAAGTCCCAAGGAGCCACAGGAGGCACAAAGGGAGGCTGGATCCTGAGAACACCTTGGAAAAAGGTGTGAACGTCTGGTAGTATTGCAATCCGCCGTTGAAACCACACGGACAAGGCGGACACATGAACCTTCAGAGATGCAAGGCGTAAGCCGAGATCCAATCCTGACTGAAGAAATTCCAAGATCCTAGAAACTCGGAACACCTGAGGATCACAAAGTCTGGACTCACACCACTGAAAGTAAGTGTGCCACACTCTGTGATAAATCCGTGCTGAAGCAGGCTTGCGTGCCCTGAGCATGGTACCAATAACCGAACTGGAGAAGCCCCGAGACCTCAAGACGGCTGTCTCAAGAGCCACGCCGTCAAAGACAGCCGACCCAGATCCGGGTAAAGGCAGGGCCCCTGAGACAACAGGTCCCGACGTTGAGGAAGAAGGTACGGAGCGTCGATGGAGAGGCTCCTCAGATCGGAGTACCAAGGACGTCTGGGCCACGCCGGAGCTACCAGCACGAGCATGCCGCCGTCCTGCTTGAATTTCCGCAGAACCCGAGGAAGCCGGGATATCGGAGGAAACAGATACGCCAGGTGAAACGTCCATGTCACCGACAGCGCGTCCACCAGACTTGCACCTGCGTCTCTTGTCCTTGACCCGTAAACGGGCAACTTGTGATTGTGACGGGAGGCCATCAAGTCCAGCTCCGGCAGTCCCCACCTGTCCACGAGTAGCTGAAACACCTCTGGGTGAAGCGACCATTCCCCGGGATGCACGTCGTGACGGCTGAGGAAGTCCGCCTCCCAATTGAGGACTCCGGGGATGAAGACCGCCGAGATCGCTGGAATGTGACCCTCCGCCCAAGACAGGATACGAGACACCTCCGACATCGCTGCCTGACTGCGAGTTCCGCCTTGGTGATTGATATACGCCACCGTGGTGGCGTTGTCGGACTGCACCTGTACCGCCCTTCCGTGAAGAGCGGGGCCGGACGACTGCAGGGCCTTGTATACTGCCCGCAGTTCCAGGATGTTGATGGGGAGAAGTGCTTCTTCCGCTGACCAACGACCCTGAAGCGACAAAGAGCCGGTCACTGCCCCCCAACCCCGGAGACTGGCATCCGTCGTGAGCAGGACCCAGTCCGGGATCCAAAATGGGCGCCCCTCGACCAGATGAGCTGTCTGAAGCCACCAAGCCAAAGATAGCCGAACGTCCGGAGACAACACCAGCACCTGAGAGCGGATCCGGTGAGGTAACCCGTTCCATTCTGATAGAATCAGCCCCTGCAGGGGCCGGGAATGGAACTGGGCAAATTCCACCCTGTCGAATGTCGACACCATGGACCCCAGAACTCTCATAGCCGAATGGACCGACAGGCGGCAACGGCTCAGGCAACTGCGTATCCGCAGCTGTAGTGAGGCGACCTTCTCCGGAGTCAGGAAGATCCTTTGCTGACGCGAATCCAGCAGAGCTCCCAAATGAACCATCCGCTGTGATGGAATCAGAGAGGACTTTTTCCAATTTATCAACCACCCGTGCGCTTGCAGGCAAGCGATCGTCAGGTGGAGATGTTGAAGCAGTACCTCCGGGGAGCTCGCCAGCAACAGGAGGTCGTCCAGGTACGGCAGCAGCCGTACATTCTGGTTCCGAAGATGTGCGGCCATGACCGCCATAATCTTCGTGAACACCCTCGGTGCCGTGGAGAGACCAAAGGGTAGCGCCTGGAACTGATAGTGGTGTTGAAGGATAGCGAACCTCAGATACCGCTGGTGTGAAGATGCTATCGGAACATGGAGGTAGGCGTCCTGGATGTCCAGGGACACCATGTAATCCCCCGGTTCCATCGCCAGAATGATGGAACGTAACATTTCCATCCTGAACTTGGGAACTCTGAGGAATTTGATCAGAGACTTCAAGTTGAGGATAGGGCGATGAGAACCATTGGGTTTCTGCACCAGAAACAGAGACGAATAATATCCCGTCCCTCGTTGTGATAGAGGAACGGGAACAATGACCCCTGCTTTCAGCAAGGACTCTATAGCCTCCTGAACCTGTAACGCCTTGGTCTTGTTCTGAGAAGGACTTGTGCAGAAAAACTGGTGGGGTGGTCTGTGCCGAAAAGACAGGGCGTACCCCTGGGAGACCACTTCTCGAACCCAGGCATCCGTGGTGGTATTGTGCCAGCACTGGGCAAATAGAAGAAGTCGGCCTCCCACTCTGAGGTCCCCCAGAGGGAGGCCCGTCCCATCAGGCCGCAGGTTTATCTTCCTGCTTGGAAGAAGGGCGCCGAGCACTCCAGGCTTCTTGGGTTTAGAGGCCGTCTTACTCGCAGACTGTCTCGGGAAGGACTGACCTTTCGCCTTACCCTGAACCCGAAAGGAACGAAAAGCCGAACTCCGAACCTTAGCAGGCAGTGCCGCCGAAGGGAGGAAGGCCGACTTGGATTTAGCCAGGGTGTCCACTATTTTGTCCAAGTCCGGACCAAATAGTAATTCCCCATTGAAAGGTAAGGCCTCCAGACCTTTCTTTGAATCAGAGTCCGCTCTCCAGGACCGCAACCATAAGGATCGGCGGGCAGACACCGCTGCAGCCGATACCCGCGAGGTCAGCAGACTAGCATCTAAAGAAGCTTCTCCAATGTAAGAAGCGGCGTCCCTCATTTGTCCCAACAACGCCCGCTGGACATCCGGAGCGTCGTCCGGGAAGGTATCTTCCAATGCATTGGCCCACCCCTCAATGGCCTTGGCCACCCAGGAAATGGCCATGGACGGTCGGGCCACCGCCCCGGAGAGGGAGTAAATAGACTTTAAGCAAGTCTCAACTTTCCTGTCCGTGGGATCCTTCAGCGAGGATATCGACGGTAATGGTAAGGTGGCGCCCCGAGTTAAACGGGTGACATGGGAATCCACCGCCGGTGGAGTTTCCCATTTTTTACAATGTGCCTCAGGGAAGGGGTAATTAGAAGCCAACCGCTTCTGAGGAAGGAATCTCTTACTGGGCGCCTGCCAAGCTACCGCCATATGATCCGTCAACTGATCCGACAGGGGAAACACCGCAGAAGCCACCTTAGTTTTTTTGAAACTAGGAAACTTCGACCTAGGAACCGGTGCCTCATCCTCTATAAGAAGAATAGCTCGCACCGCCCTAACTAGTGCTCGCACATTAATGGACGACTTGGTATCCATTTCCTGGACCGAGGCGTCCGAGTCAGTGTCATCAGGGACCTCCCCATCATCTGAGGAACCCTCTGAGTCCGATACCTGAGCAGCCCGTGTCATGAGTGGGCGTTTAGAAATCCTAGAAGGCATGTCAGTCTGCAACATTGACTGAAAAGCCGAGGAAGCGGCCGCCAAATTTTGCACAGAGTTGGAGAGCACATCCACCCATGGTGGAGGCGTCACCATAGGGGCCTGAAAAGGTACCACAGGCTGCTGCGGCACAGGGGAAGCCTGTATATACATAGGCAACCCCGCATAGGGACCAACTGATTGAGACCCAGGAGGACTCCGCAATAACTGCGGGACACCCGGGGGATGGTCGGCTGGGGCACCGCCCTAGTAGGGAGAGCAGTCGGGACCGACAGACGGTCCGCAATAGACACCAGCACTTGAGAAAACATCGCCCACGGTGGTTCCTGCGCCAGAGAAGGTCTGGATGGGCCAGCAGCCACCTGGCATCGACTACACAGGCCATCCTGTGACAAATCCTCCCTATCTACTCCTGCAGAACAGCGTCCGCAGGAGGCCAACACCGGAGCCACTGAGCGCTCAACCTCCTCGTCTGACATGACAGAATATATTATATATCTGGCACCAGGGTAGAAGTGAAACGCACTCACCGGTGTGCTGAACAACAGCCCACAATATGGCACTGAGTAGCACACTACTGTATGTGACGGACCTCACAAATACGTGATCTATATAAGTGAGGTCAGTAGAAACGCCCCTCCCCCACACACCTGCAGGGCTTGTAGGAGAAGTAAAGGGATAGGTATAAGCTGACAGTAAGCGGAAAATAAGCACAGACAGGCAGCACTAGCAAAAAGTCACATACCATGCAGGAAGATATACTCACTGCACCTTTACACTACAATCAACCTGCCCAGATTCAGTGTCTGGGAGGGCTATAGTGCTGTGTACGCTGTCCTTAATCAGGGGAGAGGTACACAGGGGGACCGGTCCGCGTGCTCCCTGAGATCTGCGCTGCCACTGTGGGAAAATGGCCGCTGGAGACCTCAGAGGAGGAGTGGCCGAGGAATCTGCAGCTCAGCGACGCCAGACTGCGTGCTGAAAGGCGCGCTGAGCTGAGGGGAGGAGCCGCTGACAGGGAAGGCTTCCTCCCCTGGCTGGCCATAACCCCAGGGATGCTGGCTTCCCGCTTGCCGGTTATCCCTGGTGGTCTAGTGGTCCCACGGGTTATGGGGGGGGGGGGCCCGCCGCCACTGCCAGCAGCCTCCGGTCTGTCCCCAGGACCGGAGGCTAAAGGACTGCATTTAAGGCATTCCGCGCGCCGCCGCTAGCCAGCGACGCGCGGCTTACCTGCATCCCCGGCGACTCCGGCAGCAGTCCTGGGAGGTAGACAGAGTCCGGCTAGTACGGACTCTGTCCTCCCGCCGCGATCCCCAGATCAGTACTGGCGTCGCGGCGCCAGTCGGGGATCAGAGCGGCAGCGTGGGCGTCTGTACAGACAGCCCTTCGCTGCCGTCTGTAGTAAAAATAGATTAAAACTAAATAAAAATTTAACTTAAAATAAAAAGCTTCTGGGGGCTGCTCCTGCAGCCCCCCTGCGCGGTGACCGACTCCGGCCGGGCACCAGCTTACACTGAGGTGCCTGTGGCTCGGGGGCGGGGTATAGAGGAGGACCCAAGTGCATCCTGGGAGCTAAAAGCTTAACTGTGTGGTGCCCATGGATCCTGTTCCAGCTATAACCCCAAGGTCAACCCTGTGGACCCTGAAGTAGAAAGCCCAACTTACAGGGTCCAACTGTTGTAATTTACTCTGTCAAGAGTCCCTGTGCCAAATTTATGTTGGGGAAACCACATCGGGGGAAAGATCAAGTGAACCAACCTAGGTGTTACATCTTTGGAGAATGCATAGATAAATCTTAGCGGTCTCTTTTTTTTTTTTTTTTTTCAATGGATCATTTCATTTTCCTATTGTATCTTCTGGGTTTTATGTGAATATAAGATAGATAGGAATTGGCTACTTTTTTGGAGTATCGACCAATCCAGGAAACCCCATTTATTTAATGCCAACCCAGGGTGAGCGCTGAGACTGAGGGAACATAGATCCCTTTAGGGAGTTTGGGTCTTAGAAGGTGTCCCTACTCTAAGAGCGTAGCTTTGGGGGTTACAACTTCTGCCTGGTCCAGCTATCCTGTGTTGGCGGTGTATTAAAAGACCCCTGTGCCCTGATGCCTGAGTGGGCTTGCTGGAGAGGGAGATTTGACCAGCGGCCCCTATCATATCCAGACCTGTCAAGATTTCGGCGCCGGTATATGGACCGTCTGCATCCCGCACGCCGGGATGCCGACTACATTCCATCACGATGATAGAAGGTATTGGTAGCCTTGCCAGAACATTGATCCAAGGGACTGTCTTCCAAAAATATGTAAGCCACTTCAGCCATGCTAACCCCTTCTGCCTTTGTGTCTGGGAGGTCATAACTAATCTGCTTTTGCCTCAATCTCCATGTGTAATGCAGGCATTGGTTTCATACATTAAATGGTTAAATTGTTTTAAATAAATAATTTCACAAGTAATGCTGAGGACACCTTGCTGATACTCCTGACATAGTTCAAAAGTTTACTAGTATTTATGTGGTCTCCACTGTATTCCTAGTCTCTTAACTTATCGGCCAGTGCTGATTTGTTCCACTAAATATGATATAGTGTCGCATCTCTGGGCTGTGTGTTATCCGGTGCTTTTCACACACACATTCCTCATCCTCCTTTGCCCTAACACTTGGATCATTTCCTTCCTTTGTTTTATGGAAGACACTATCATTTTCTCTGTCCTATGTAGTAATTGGCCAGTAAAAGCCTACAGGGCACATAAATCACACTGCAGCGCACTGAGCTGACAAAATGTGAGCGTGCATACAATGTCCCAGTCTTTATTCTCCGTGATCATTGCCCCAGGAATGCCAGCTAAGCAGATGGGCAGGCCCATTCATAATGTTGTTGACTAACTTTTATTGAAAGGGCCATTGCAGGTTTATCCATGTGCATAATTCACCTGTATGCAGAGTTGTCCGCATATTGTGATAGACCAGGACCATATGATTTACTAAAGATAATGAAAAGAAGTGGTGTTGCCCATAGCAATTAAATCTGATTCGCACTATCATCTCTGTTACATACTTGAAAATGATAGACGATCTGATTGCTATGGGCAACATGGAATCGGTATGATTAACCGCTGGACCCATGCCCGACGGTTGGAATCCCGGCAGAGGAGGAAATCCCGATCGTCCAAGGTAAGTATTCTCTAACCCACAGGTTCTCAAACTCTGTCCTCAGGACCCCAAACAGTGCATGTTTTCCAGGGTGCCTCACAGACTCACAAGTGAAATAATTAGCTCCACCGATGGATCTTTTAAAATGTGTTAGTGAGTAATTTCTACACCTGTGCACCTGCTGGGTGACCTGCAAAACGTGAACTGTGTGGGGTCCTGAGGACCGAGTTTGAGAACCACTGCTCTAACCTAATTCTACCCCCTAACCCTCCCTTAGGAGTGCCTAACCCTAACCCCCCTTCCCCGCTGCCTAAACTTAAGTCCCCCGGGGGTGGGGGGGCCTAACCCTAACTTCCCCTAGCATAACCTCCTGTAGGGGTGCCTAACCCTAAATCCCCCCCCTCGCGGCTATCCTAAACCTAACCCGCCCCCCACTTGTGGCTATCCGCACCTGGCTTCCCTTCGATCGGGATGCCGGGCGCCCGTGTCCCCGGCGTTGGTAAAATGACAGGCGTCCAGATTTAGACGTCTGTCATTTAACCCTAGCCGGGATTAAGCAGTCCGGAAGCCGGCTGTCGGGATTAGGTCCGGCGGCTTCCCGACTGCATATGATAATGATGCTCCAGCCAATCAGCTCCTAACATCTATTTGAAAAATAACAGTTGGGAGCTGATTGGCTTAAGCGCCATTTATCACACGGAACGACTTTCAACATTCAATGAATAGGATAAAACTCGTTGATAAATGAGCCCCCAAGTTAGAACTTAAATGTTTGTAACTGTATGGTGCCAATTTAGTATTTTGGTGCATTGTTTTAGCCTCATTTGGCACAGACCATTGCTGCCCAAGTGTGTACATGGAGACTTATGTGATAATGAGGTACATGTGAGCTAAATACTCAAAAAAACTAAATATTGGGATTGTGATAGAAAGTGGGGCCACCAAAAATAATTGAAAGCTTGAGTTTGGGTCACAGACGTCCTGTAGGGCAATCCCCTCCCTTCTATGCACAATGCTCTTTAATAGGAACCAGAGCCTGTCTGTCTATAGGCCCGTTTTGCCTTTAAGGTCCAATCAACAGGTTTATAATTTGTTCACACGAGTAGAAATCCAGCTAAGCAGGCCACGTCGGGCTTGTATAGAGTGGTTGGAAGTTTTCTGCTCACAGAGGCAGATATCGTCACCTACTGTCCGTATTTATGTGCATATCTAGTAAAGCTCTGAACAATGTAGATCATTGTGCTTGTTTTGTAGTCGCACTCGCAGACATAACGGGGTAGTTTGTCCGATTATCAACATGTGTTATGCTGGGTACACACTGACAGATATATTGGCCGATCAGTTGATTGGCCAATATGTTTTGTGTGCGTCGGCCAGATTGTACCTGCAATATGTCTGAACGATGGCGTACACAGACATATTGCGTTGGCTGTGCTGCACAGCTGATGTCCAGTATAACTGCAGATATATCGGGGCATCATGCTGTGTACACTTGCAGCGGAGACCCACACCCCGGCCAGATAATGATTGTTCAGTGTGTATGAACAACCATCATCTGCAGATTATTATTATTATTATTATTATTACCAGTTATTTATATAGCGCACACATATTCCGCAGCGCTTTTACAGTGAATATTTGGCCATTCACATCAGTCCCTGCCCCAGTGGAGCTTACAATCTATATTCCCTAACAATCGCTCACACACATATGCACTAGGGTTAATTTTTTGCTGGGAGCCAATTAACCTACCAGTATATTTTTGGAGTGTGGGAGGAAACCGGAGTACCCGGAGGAAACCCACGCAAGCACAGGGAGAATATACAAACTCCACACAGTTAGGGCCATGGTGGGAATTGAACCCATGACCTCAGTGCTGTGAGGCAGTAACGCTAACCATTACACCGTCTGTGCTGCACTCGATCTGCAGATATATCTGTAAGGTGTGTACCCAACTTAACTAGCATTAGCTATTTTATATACAATATGCGACTTATGTCACAACCTTATATAGAATGACTTTACTTCTGATACGTTCTTACTTATTTGCTTGAGTATGTAATTAATAGCTTTTCTACAAATAAATAGCTTTTACACCAGAGTAAAAACCTGGGTTTTTGCTGGGTCTACCCGGGTCGCAGCTCGGTGTAAAAGGGTCCCTGAAAAATAACCCGGGTCAAGTGACCCAGCAATCCAACCCAGGTAGCTTCCGGGGTCGGACCTAGGATGGACCTGGGTAATGGTGCAGTGTAAACGGCGCAACCCAGGTTATCTGACCTGGGTCATGCCTAAAATGAGCTGATTGGTGGTTGTGGAGCAGTCACCTCCCACTTTTTATGACCTCACAAGTTTAGCAGGGCAGACCCGGGTTCAGTGTGAACAGAGCTGACCTGGGAATAACCTAGATCGAAGGTGCAGTGTAAATGGGGTCTGACCTGGGTTGGAACCATGTCTGAAAACCTAGGTCGGACCCGGATTTTTGGTGGAAAAGAGGTATTCTATGTTCCTAGAAATAATTAAAATTGCTGTTGCAGATGTCAGGGAATTGGCACTGCTATTGCACTCAAATCTAATGATTAAGGATACCCATTAGCCAAGCAGAGGTTAATACAATATATCTCCTCCTTGTGCTTGGAAGACTGCTGAATGGCCGTCCATTGTCTGCTCCATGCTAATACATTCTTCTTAGGCGATTAAAGAACCCACCAGATTCCCAAGCCCTTTGTACTTTGTTACATACGTAGCTCTCAGTACACATGCCAGAATGGCTTTCTCAGTGGCAGGTTTATAATGTTTTATTTAGATTCCCAGTTACATGTGTCCCCCCCCCCCCCCCTATTACGGTGGTCTGTTCCCTCTGGTATACTATAAACAGGCTTACAGATAAATCTCATTTTGCTGTGTCTTTTGCACAGATGCTTCAGGAGCCTAACACACAAACATATCACATCGAGCACTTAAGGCGAGCCACTGATTCTATTGATGACACACAATGGCTTCAACTTTCAGAGATGAACTCGCCTGAACTTGTTTTTTTGCCAGTATTTATTGAAATTCTGACGTACTTTCAATTTTACTTAAAATGACCTTATATAAACAATGGGTTATGATAATATAAACTATAGTTTATTTTGCAATGAGTTTCGAAAAAATTGTATATATATTGTGAGCTAAGGTGTCTGGCTTCAACTGAGTAATATGTAAGATGAGCCAAGGTTGCTCAGCCAACTATAAAATGAAACGCATTCTAGAGTGACGTCTATAAGTAAGGTGGTTTGGCAATGTAGGTGGGTGCGCAGTCTACATGCTGCTTATTCTATGGAAAAAGATTTGGGAATTTAATAGATTCTGTTTTTAAGTGATATATATATATATTCTACGCTGTATTTAATTGAAGCTTTACATATTTTTCAGAATTATGTTCTTATAAACCCTGCCAGTGTAGATGATGTATTATATAAAAGTTATGATGTTAGATTATTCTTCCTGTGCCCCCCAGTGACACGTGGACACCCCACGATGGCAGTATTTATATATGCAACTGCTTGCAAAAGTATTCAACCCTCTAAAAAGCAGATTGTTCTTGACAGTATTTTTATTGCAAACCAATCGGCTCCTAAAGAAAATATTCAAACTCCTAATTCATTATATTATTTGTCTGCACATTTTTCTTTAAAAAAAATAACTGGAAAGTGTTACTTGCATAAGTATTCAACCCCTTCAGATTAGTACTGATGGTAGAACCACCATTTACAGCTTTAAGTCTGTTGGGGTAAGTTTCTACCAGGTTGGCATACTGTTTGTGAGTGATTTTTTGCCCTGCAGATTTGCTCTAGGTTGTTCAGGTTAGTTGGGCAAAGTAATTCTTTAATTTTCATAGACTGCTCTCTGGTCTTCATTTTCACAGCTTTCCTTCAGATTTATAGTATGACCAATGCTATTTGAATTGGGTCTCTTTTTTTTTTTTTTAATAAATCACAGGTATAAGCTAATTGAAAGTAAATATGGCAATATCTTTAATCGTGTAAACTTGGAGCTTCCACATGTCAGGGGTTGAATACTTACGCAAGCAGTATTTTTTTTTTTTTTCATATTAAGGGGCCTATTCATCACTTAATTTCTACAAAAGCAGAGGAAGATTAACATTTTCACTTGCAATTGTAGAAATTAAGTTATCGGGCCATTCATCAAGAAGGTAAAGCAGGAGATATCGCAGATATATACCCCATACACTAGTATCACAGATATCTCCTGCTTACCTTCCTCTCCTGGAATGGCACGCTGTCCCCATACACTAGTATCACAGATATCTCCTGCTTACCTTCCTCTGGCGGAATGGCCCGCTGTCCCCATACACTAGTATCACAGATATCTCCTACTTACCTTCCTCTGGCGGAATGGCCCGCTGTCCCCATACACTAGTATCACAGATATCTCCTACTTACCTTCCTCTGGCAGAATGGCCCGCTGTCCCCATACACTAGTATCACAGATATCTCCTACTTACCTTCCTCTGGCGGAATGGCCCCGCTGTCTCCATACACTAGTATCACAGATATCTCCTGCTTACCTTACTCTCGCGGAATGGCCCGCTGTCCCCATACACTAGTATCACAGATATCTCCTGCTTACCTTACTCTCGCGGAATGGCCGCTGTCCCCATACACTAGTATCACAGATATCTCCTGCTTACCTTACTCTCGCGGAATGGCCCGCTGTCCCCATACACTAGTATCACAGATATCTCCTGCTTACCTTACTCTCACGGAATGGCCGCTGTCCCCATACACTAGTATCACAGATATCTCCTACTTACCTTCCTCTGGCGGAATGGCCCGCTCTCCCCATACACTAGTATCACAGATATCTCCTGCTTACCTAGCTCTCCTGGAATGGCACGCTGTCCCCATACACTAGTATCACAGATATCTCCTGCTTACCTTACTCTCGCGGAATGGCCCGCTGTCCCCATACACTAGTATCACAGATATCTCCTGCTTACCTTACTCTCGCGGAATGGCCCGCTTTCCCCATACACTAGTATCACAGATATCTCCTGCTTACCTTCCTCTCGCGGAATGGCCTGCTGTCCCCATACACTAGTATCACAGATATCTCCTGCTTACCTTCCTCTCCTGGAATGGCACGCTGTCCCCATACACTAGTATCACAGATATCTCCTGCTTACCTTACTCTCACGGAATGGCCCGCTGTCCCCATACACTAGTATCACAGATATCTCCTACTTACCTTCCTCTGGCGGAATGGCCCGCTGTCCCCATACACTAGTATCACAGATATCTCCTACTTACCTTCCTCTGGCAGAATGGCCCGCTGTCCCCATACACTAGTATCACAGATATCTCCTACTTACCTTCCTCTGGCGGAATGGCCCCGCTGTCTCCATACACTAGTATCACAGATATCTCCTGCTTACCTTACTCTCGCGGAATGGCCCGCTGTCCCCATACACTAGTATCACAGATATCTCCTGCTTACCTTACTCTCGCGGAATGGCCGCTGTCCCCATACACTAGTATCACAGATATCTCCTGCTTACCTTACTCTCGCGGAATGGCCCGCTGTCCCCATACACTAGTATCACAGATATCTCCTGCTTACCTTACTCTCACGGAATGGCCGCTGTCCCCATACACTAGTATCACAGATATCTCCTACTTACCTTCCTCTCCTGGAATGGCCCGCTGTCCCCATACACTAGTATCACAGATATCTCCTACTTACCTTCCTCTGGCGGAATGGCCCGCTCTCCCCATACACTAGTATCACAGATACTTACCTTCCTCTCCTGGAATGGCCCGCTGTCCCCATACACTAGTATCACAGATATCTCCTGCTTACCTTACTCTCGCGGAATGGCCCGCCGTCCCCATACACTAGTATCACAGATATCTCCAGCTTACCATACTCTCACGGAATGGCCGCTGTCGCCATACACTAGTATCACAGATACCTCCTCCTTACCTTCCTCTGGCGGAATGGCCCGCTCTCCCCATACACTAGTACAGTGTTGGCTAACCTTGACACTCCAGCTGTTATGGAACTACATAACCCAGCATGCACTGCTACAGTTTTACTATTAGGGCATGCTAAAACTGTGGCAGGGCATGCTGGGATATATAGTTCCACAACAGCTGGAGTGTCAAGGTTAGCCAACACTGCACTAGTATCACAGATATCTCCTACTTACCTTCCTCTCCTGGAATGGCCCGCTGTCCCCATACGCTAGTATCACAGATATCTCCTGCTTACCTTACTCTCGCGGAATGGCCCGCTGTCGCCATACACTAGTATCACAGATATCTCCTACTTACCTTCCTCTGGCGGAATGACCCGCTGTCCCCATACACTAGTATCACTGATATCTCCTGCTTACCTTACTCTCCTGGAATGGCCCATTGTCCCCATACACTAGTATCACAGATATCTCCTGCTTACCTTACTCTCCTGGAATCGCCCATTGTCCCCATACACTAGTATCACAGATATATCCTACTTACCTTACTCTCGCGGAATGGCCGCTGTCCCCATACACTAGTATCACAGATATCTCCTACTTACCTTACTCTCCTGGAATGGCCCATTGTCCCCATACACTAGTATCACAGATATCTCCTGCTTACCTTACTCTCGCGGAATGGCCCGCTGTCCCCATACACTAGTATTACAGATATCTCCTGCTTACCTTACTCTCGAGGAATGGCCCATTGTCCCCATACACTAGTATATACAATATTTTCGGAGCTTGATTGTGGGAGTATTCGCCATCTTCTGATGGCGAGAGCTCCCGCTACCCGGCTTGCGAAGATCCCTCCGGCTCCTTCCACCGGACGTCAGGGCTCTTGTGCGCATGCGTGACCTGTAGGTCACGCATGTGCACTAGTGTCACTGCTCTGAAAGGAGCAGTGAAGCCGCTTGCTGGGACAACTGATTTTCGGATCAGCTGTCTCCGCGCTGGAGCAATGATGAATTGTCTGCAGCGAGTTAGAATGGTAATTATCGGGGTCCTTTCGGACCCCGATAATTAACATAATGAAAAGACCCCTAAATATGCATATTATGAATTGTGAGTTTGAAATTTTACTTTAAGAGCCTACTGTCTTGTAATAATAATATCTGTAACAATCTGTCATTTGTAATACAGAAAAGTCTGTTGATGTTTTAGGGAGTGTACACATTTTGTGTGTATATTATGGATATACATGGTTGGGCACAGATGGTTAAATTATAAGACTGGGGTATTAAGTCACCTGTGCCCAAGCATGTTTATCCTTAAAGCCTGGCCCGTTAGGGTGCCTTTAGGACCTAGTCTGGGAACCTCTATAATAGTATATTATGTAAACATACATACATTGGGAGTTGGACCAATGGTGCGTACACACGTAGCAATCAGCCAGCGATACAATATCGCTGGCTGATTGTCCTGCACCCCCCTGGTGTGCTGGATGATCGATATCGAACATCCACCACACCACAAACTCACCGATGACTATAGCGACATGCGATCAACGATCGCGGGTCCCTATAGAAACCTACTAATTCTAAAACTTATACTTTTATTGGTATGTAATAGTACATACTACATACCAATAAAAGTATAAGTTTTAGAATTAGTTGGTTCAGAGTGCACCGTATAGGATGCTTTCTTTCTTCTTGAATAAAATTGTCCATGGTTTATAGCATCATGGTAGCACCCTCATTAAAAAAAAAAATAAATAAAAAAAAAAAAAAAAATTTTTGAAAAGAAATATATGGAAATTTAGAGTTGAGGTAATTGAATACCTATCTATAAAAAAGATGAATGGAATTTATGAGGTTTGAGCCTAAGGTAATATAATATAGTACATACCTAGTCCATTGGATACTGGTGCAGGATTTGTTCACAACAAGCCCCTATAGAAACCTGCCCGATATCGATGGACGATATCGCTATCGTCCATACGCGGCCGCGCATAGCTGATCGATGGTGAGTTGGAAGGGACCATTTAAATGGCCAATTTGAACGATATCATTATCGTTCAAAACGCACATTTATATCGCTACGTGTGTACGCACCATAACTCCAATGTAATCATTTCCAATTTGATATCTTTATTTTTCCTCATGGACTTCCAAGGGTTAACTGTTTCGGGCATTAAGTCCTAATTCTCCCCATATGGTTTGATCTGGCTACAGAGAATAGACTTGGCCGCCTATCAAGTCCCTCAAACAGCGGCCGCAGCAAATATGGAAGCCATCTGCGTAATACGGGTACAGAAAATAATAAAAAATAATGATGTAAAACACAAGGCCTAATCATTCAAGCTGCACTGAGGAAACCACTTCCCCATTCACTGACTATAAAACTACACAGAAGCCAGGGACTTTTCTCATAGAAAAGTTGGAGCAGTGCTTGGTGCAGGGTAAGGCTGAGTTAGCATCTAGAGGCTGACCAGTGACAGACCTGAGCCTCTGCATGATGGTTGCCGTGACAACACTTCCTGCTCTCATGTGCTGTGTACTGTGAATTAAATGTTTTATTAGGGAGTGCAACTACAGTTTAAGTGGACTCTGAACATTTTGTACTTTCAGAGGCTGGATAGATCAATTTAAATGACATTCCCTGTTCTGACAGGACCCCATGATTAAGCTGCTTTATTTAAATTTTTTATAGTACCTCCAGAGTTGCAGCATATTGCATAGTAAAACTTAAAATATCTTTGAAACTCCTATCCTCCCAAGCAAAAAATGTTTTTCCTTTTTATTTTCCTTTTATTTTTTTAACAAACCACTGTTTCTGTTGATGTTGGGAGAATCGGACTGAAGAAGGACTAGGAATGACTTTGGACCTGCATTGTTTCCCTACTGGTAGTCTAGTGTTGAGACTGGGTGAGTACATGACTCCTGTTTTACCAGTCATTCCGCTTAAAAATAATAGTAACTATATAAATTTAGTCTAAAGCTGGTTACATTAAAAACGATATGTGGCTACCCAGCGACGATACGATGCGATGTAACGATACATCGTGAGCTGTAAACACTGCGCGATCCGGCGTGCGATGACATGATGTGTTGTTATATGCGTCATTCATTGCATCGTCCTATCCACTGTCACAAGTACAAAATATAAAGAGAGAGAAGAGAGGGTCTATAGTTGATAGATACAAACTTATTTTCACTTTATGTACTATTGTACTGTAAACCAATGATTCACAGCCTGGTCCGGCTAACCATGGTTTCTCCAAGCATTTGGGGACGAAATAGGTGAAAAAAGAGTTCAGTACATGCAATGGGATATTATGGGCCGGATTCAATTAGCCATGAAAAACCGCAATTTGGCGAAAAGGTTCGCACCTGAAAAAACTTTTTGCACAAAAAATATTATTGCATATGGTGCAATCCTATTGCCAAAGTTTTTGCATGTGCGAAAACTCCATGTTCACCATCTCAGAGCAGGTGAAAAGTTGTGCAAAATCCCTATTTTTGTTTAAAAATGTGGTGACTTGTGGCCTGATTCAGACCTGCTCGACGGGCAGTACGCACGCGTTTGGTAGGCGGGTCAGGGGGGGGTGGCTGGATGGCCAAACGGAAGGAACGCCTGCCGTTTGGGGGCGGCCCCAGCTTCCGGCTCTATTAGAGCCGGAAGCTCACTGGGGCTTGCGGCAGACGAGACCCTACCACAAGGGTCTCGTCGCAAGCGCCGATGGTCGCGACCATCGCCTGGCCGCTCGCTAAAGCTGTGGGTGGTCTGTTTCAGGGTCTTAGTTCAGAACCCCTTGGACACTCCCCCTAATGATAAATCATGCAAAAATATTTTTTCTTAAATACCTTCATTTGGCCAATAATGACATTTTGGGGTGAAAAAAATTAAAAGTTTTGGAAAATGGGTTTAAAGTAGTGGGTCAGGTATTCTGGGGGGCTGTATGGTTCGGACATGTGTTTTAAATATTGCAGGTGTATTTTTGTTAAAAAAATTTAAAGTGTACTTTTTGACTCAAATATATACTTGCACCCATTTTAATGTGCCCCCAATTGAACTGCATTTATTAAAAAAAAAAAAAAAAAATAGAAATATCTTTTTATAATTTTTCCACACATCTGCAAATATACACGGAACAGCCATCTGACACACTTTAAGAACCCCAAATAGTTTTATTAGGGACACTAATACACTTCTAAAGTGATTTCCTATGTCAGTTACCTATTTTAAGGGGTACAGACAGATTTCCCCAAATTCACCTGTACTTTCCGCTGGTTACTCCATGTACAGTTTTCGAGCGTATTCGTTATTGTGTCTTTTGTAATTGGATAGTGTGAAAAGTGGGAGAGCACATAGACAAAAGATGCTAAAATATTTCAGCAAAAACAGGAATTGTACAAAAACTTCTCCGACATTAAGTTTTCGCTTTTTTCGCGCCTAATTGAACTCCCCCCCCCACCTTAATGTGAATTAATCTGACGTGGATTAAACGATGTGCTGGAATCATTACTTAAAGCAGTAGCTCTCAAACTCAGTTCCTCACACAGGTCACGTTTTCCAGGTCACCCAGCAGGTGCACAGGTGTACTCATTACTCACTTGCGTATTTTAAATAATCCACAGGCGGTGCTAATTATATCAATTGTGATTCTGTGAGGATACCTGGAAAACATGCACTGTTTGGGGTCCTGAGGACCGAGTTTGAGAACCTGTGACTTAGAGCTTCTGGTGCATGGTGACATGACGGCGTCACGCAGTTGCTGCAGATTTGTCAGCTTCATATTCAGGCTGTGAACCTTCCGTCCCACATCCCACAGGTGCTTTATAGTGCCGATAGCTGATGACTGTGGATACCGTAGTACACCGGACTCTTTGTTATTGTCGTGGAAGCAGCGTGAGATGACATCAGTTTTGCAATATGCAACCTGCTAGCCATTAGCAGATGGGGTAACTGTGGCCATAAAGGGATAAACACGGTATGTAGGCTGTGGCATTTACACAATGCTCAACTGGTATTAAGGGGACTAATGTACCAAGAAAATATTTCACTCACTATTACACCACCATCATCAGGTTGAACCAGCTATGAGCCGGAAACTGAGCCTATGCTCAGTTTCCTGTTTGTAGCTACAGGGGTGGATTACAGTGTGGTCTTCAAATGCTGTAGCCAAGGACGTAGTAAGTAAGGAGAGTGCCCGTGTGCAGTCTCCATCCAGGCCTTCTCCTCTGTAGCTGGTGGCACAACAAATAAGACCCTGAGTCTGTGCCAGAGTCTACTACGTATGCGCAGGTCTCCAGGAAAATGGTGGGGCATCCAGTGGCGGAACTAGAAAGTGGTGGGCCCAGGTGCAAGAATATGCTTTGGGCCCCCCTATGCAGGGCCCCCAGTAGTAGTCCCCTTATGCAGTGCCCCAGTAGTAGTCCTCCCTATGCATTGCCCCTAGTAGTAGTTCCCCCTATGCAGTGCCCCCAGTAGCAGTCCCCCCTATGCAGTGCCCCCAGTAGTAGTCCTCCTATTCAGTGCCAACAATAGCGCCTCCCCCATACAGTGCCCCTAGTAGTAGTCCCCCTATGCAGTGCCCCAGTAGTAGTCCTCCTATGCATTGCCCCTAGTAGTAGTCCCCCCTATGCAGTGCCCCCAGTAGTAGTCCCTCTTATGCATTGCCCCCAGCAGTAGTCCTCCTATTCAGTGCCAACAATGGCGCCTCACCCCATACAGTGCCCCTAGTAGCGGCCACCCCCCCATACAGTGCCCCCAGTAGAGCCACCCCTGTGCAGTGCCAGTGTCAGTTGCCATGCCCCTTAAACACAGATACACACGCACACAAAAGAAACCCAAAACACACAACTTACTTGATTCTCATTGGCTGCTATAACAAACAAACAACCGCCGCTGGCGGCTGTGTGTTTGTTACTGTGTAGTGCGGACCGCTTTCACTGCAGTCTGCACTACGCTTGTGGGACCCGGAGAACACTAGTGACTGGTGCAGTGGCAGCTATGGGCCCCTGCACCACAGCGGGCCACTGGCTGCACAGCCACTAGTTCCGCCACTGGTGCCAGGGGTGTCGAGAGGGGGGGGGAGCTGGTACAATTTACCCGGGCCCAGGCTTCCAGAGGGGCCCAGGGGGGGCCCGGGTCCGGCGCCGCCCCCCTCCCTCCTCACTATCTCACAGCCTGTGTGCTGGGATGCAGTGGGAGATTGCTGTGGCCGCTGCTTAGCAGCCGCGAGCAATCTCCTATGCCTGAGGGGGGGAGCAATATCACACTGATCGCGCCCCCCCCCTGGCTTTGCGCCTGGCTGAGGGGCTCACAGCGCCCCCTAAAAGTATATATATATTTTTTTTCTTTGAGGGGGCATGGCCACGCCTCCCGTGATTAGTCCACGCCCCCACTTTACCGGGGCCCAGCGGCGCTCTCAACGGCCCTGCTGGTGGCATCCATTTTCCCGGAGATATTTTTCTACTGCTCGTGCACAGAATGCCAGGAAAGTGGCAGCCATGCCATTTTCCCAGTGATTTTACCAGCACTTTTTTTGCGGGCACTGATGTGCGGCATAATTATGTATCGTGGTACTGACGTGTGTCATAATTTTGTATTGTGGCACTGATGTGTGGCATAATTATGTATTGTGGGCACTGATGTGTCATAATTATGTATTGTGGCACTGATGTGTGTTATAATTATGTATCGTGGTACTGACGTGTCATAATTATGTATTGTGGTACTGATGTGCGGCATAATTATGTATTGTGGCACTGATGTGTGTTATAATTATGTATTGTGGCACTGATATGCATATAATGATATATTGTGGGCACTGATGTGTGGCATAATTATGTATTGTGGCACTGATATGCAGATAATGATATATTGTGGGCACTGATGTGCGGCATAATTATGTATCGTGGTACTGATGTGTCATAATTATGTATTGTGGCACTGATGTGTGTTATAATTATGTATCGTGGTACTGACGTGTCATAATTATGTATTGTGGCACTGATGTGCGGCATAATTATGTATTGTGGCACTGATGTGCAGATAATTATATTTTGTGAGCACTGATGTGCGGCATAATTATGTATCGTGGTACTGACGTGTGGCATAATTATGTATCGTGGCACTGATGTGTGGCATAATTATGTATTGCGGGAACTGATGTGCAGATAATTATATATTGTGGGCAATGATGTGCAGCAGAATTATATATCGTGGTACTGACGTGTGGCATAATTATGTATTGTTAGCACTAATGTGTGGCATAATTATGTATTGTGGGCACTAATGTGTGGCATAATTATGTATTGTGGCACGGACGTGTGGCATAATTTTGTATTGCGGCCACTGATGTGTGGCATAATTATGTATTGTGGGCGCTGATGTGTGGCATAATTATGTATCGTGGCACTTATCTGGATGCCTCTCTGAGCAAGCTCCAGCACTCACATACTTGCCTTATAGGTAGGCCTGGGTAAAGGAGTTCAGCTCTGACCTCACACCCATCTTCCCCTCACTTCTGGCCTATAACCAACCTTCACCTCTATAATCCAGAGCATGTTTCTCAAAACACGGATCCATTAAAATCGGGGCATGATCATACTCAGAGCAGACAGCTTAAATCCACTGTATGCTGAGTTGAATGTATGTCAGTTTGCATGGAATCGGTATGATTCACCGGCCGACGGGATGCCGGTGGCCAGAAGACCAACAGCGGCATCCCGGTGGTGAACATTCTGTCAGGGGCCGGTAAGTAGCCAGACCCTCCCCTCTCCCCCCCCTAACCCTAACTCTCCCCCTGGTGGTGCCTAACTGTAACCTCCCTCCTGGTGGCGCCTAACCCAAACCTCCCCCCCCCCCAGTGGTGCCTAAACCTAACCCCCCCCCCAAGCTTAACCTAACCCTCCCCGGACGGTGCCTAACCTCCCCTCGGTGGTGCTTAACCCTAACACCCCCTCCCCGCAGCCTAACCCTAACCCTCCCTGGTCGGTGCCTAACCCTAAACCACCCAGACAGGTCCGTAAACCTAACCCGCCCCATCCCCGCAGCCTAACCCTAACCCTCCCTGGTCAGTTCCTAACCTTAAACCACCCAGACAGGTCCATAAACCTAACCCCCCCCATCCCTGGCCTAACTCTAACCCGCATACTTCCCTCCAGGATGCTGGCGGTCGGGATGCCGACGTTGGTATCTTGATCCCTTCGGGATGGTGGTGTCAACATTCTGACGGGCATCTGTATCCTGACGTCCGGCATCCCGTCCGCCGCCATCTTGACTGGATCCTGTTTGTATGCATGTTTTTGCAGTGTGCATTCTATGTAACTGAGCGCACATAAGTACCGGAGTTGTGCGCAATTTATTTGTATCTACACTTATAATGGAAGGATGCAGAATTAGTTTACAGTGGGGCATTCTCACGTAAACAAAGCTCAGTGAGGGCGTGTCTAAGCAACTGCGAGCTGTGTAGAATTGGACACAAGCGTAAGTACGCCTGTATCTCTCGCTCCTAGCATGTGCCAGGTGCAAGTGTGCACTGAAGACTAGTAGAAAACCTGGCATACATATAGAGTGGTAGCACAACTCTGCATATGGGTGAATGTACCCATTTTTTCCATGCACGCTTCTTTGGAGCAACATACACCAGTTTTACTTGCAACTTTGCATCAGGCCCTTTGAGTTCACAATATAATTTGTTATTACGTTATTGTGTATAACACCATTGGATATTCCAGAGAGTGCCGCCCTACTGCGTTGTGTCTTGTAAGCTACAACTGTGGGAAACCATTTTGTTACAGACAGTTTATGTCTGTATATAACGGTAATAAGAATATATGATTAGGCTTTATTATTTCTTTATTCTTCGAAGCCTATTTTTCCATGTTATTAATCTTGAACATTCCTTTGTCACAAACATACACCATCTCTGATTTGCTTTTGTTGGACAGAATAATACCTGAAAGCCAAACATGATACTCGGATCTCTATATATAAGGTCAGTTTTCTATCTGGCTTGTCCAAGAAAAATATCATCAATATACCGCCAGCCTTGGTCATGACATAAAGTGCTACACTGATGCCCAGAAATCCCTATTAGTAATGGGCACATTGCACAATGATGCTGGAGATTGTATGCAGTATAACAAATAATTAGATTACATTATTATTCATCGGAGAAGATATGAAAGACCAGTGATGTCGTTCTTACCTAATTGTACATAGCGTGATTGAGAACTTTGTACATTTTGGCAATAAGCTTCAAGGGGTTTGCAGAGGCTTTTAAATCCACCTCATTCTTGCTTGTACGTCCTGATTCGTGATTCAGAGATGGATGCAAATGCCATTGCAACTGCCATCCCATTCGCAACGGACTTGAAAACAAGTATGGCTAAAGACTCAGGTGCCTTCTTGTGCATTGAGACTCCCACCTCCGACGTATCACATCCGATGATCACGTTCAACAGCTGGAACATTGGAAACACCAGTCGCACATGGAACTTCCAAGTAAGCTTATGCTGTCTCGGACAGAGTGGCTCTCCTACGATGCTAGCAAAGGTGTATCTAGAGGTCAGAGTGCCCTGGCAAAGTAAGGGACTGGCGCCCCCCTCCTCATTTTAAAAAAGGTTCAGAGTGCGCCAAAGGAGAGAGCATTGCATAAGGGGCGTGGTCTCATGGGGAAGGGGCACAGTAGTGTCCCTTATGCACGTTACACAACACAGTAGTACACCTTGTACACATTACGCCACACAATACAGCCCCTTATTCACATTACGCTACACAGTAGTACCACTTATACACATTATGCCGCACAGTAGTGCCCCTTACTCATTATGCAACACAGTAGTAATGCCCCTTATACATTATGCCCACATAGTAGAAGTGCCCCTTACACATTATGCCCACCTTAGTAGTGCCCCTTACACATTATGCCCACCTTAGTGCCCCTTACACATTATGCCCACCTTAGTAGTGTCCCTTACACATTATGCACACACAGTAGTGCTCCTTACACATTCTGTCCACCTTAGTAGTGCCCCTTACACATTATTCCCACCTTAGTGCCCCTTACACATTAATCCCACCTTAGTAGTGCCCCTTACACATTATGCACACACAGTAGTGCTCCTTACACATTATGTCCACCTTAGTAGTGACCCTTACACATTCTGCCCACACAGTAGTGCTCCTTACACATTCTGCCCACACAGAAGTGCTCCTTACACATTATGCCCACACAGAAGTGCTCCTTACACATTATGCCCACAGTAGTAATCCCTACATATTATGCCCCACAGTAGTAGTGCCCCTTACACATTATGGGCCTGATTCATTACTGATCGGTATTGCAATCGCAGCTGAGATTACGCACACAGGTAAGTTGCGAAAATCTGGTAATGACTGCAATCGCAAAGCTAGTATAGAGACATCTAAAGCCAGCATAGAGACGCCCAATACCGCTTTCGCGCATCCGTAATACTTTGCAATCCTGCGTATACATCGGGAACATCGAGTAACATCGGCCCCTCTCGCACAATTACAACAGGTCTGACCTTACTCAGATGGTGCTAACCTCGTCACACGCAGTGATTACCGTATATACTCGAGTATAAGCCGAGTTTTTCAGCACATTTTTTGTGCTGAAAAAGCACCCCCTCGGCTTATACTCGAGTCATGCCCGCATGGTACGCTGCTGAGTAGCGTACCATGCGGGCCGCGGTGCAGACTGTATCACTGTGACACAGCCTGCACCGCGTGTGTAGCGCTGACCGGACGGAGTTCGGTCAGCACTACACACTGCTAAACACACAGCCGCCGGAGCCGGCAGCTATGTGTTTGGTGTAATCAGCAGCCGCTGAGAGTCTGTCAGACTCTCAGCGGCTACTGCTGCTCCCACTGAGGGAGCCATCTTCCGGCTCCGCAGTGGGTAATGGGAGAGACGTCGTCATGACGACGTCTCTCCCATTATGCAAAGCGGCGGAGGAGCCTGTAGCAGCGTCGGGACCAGGAGCGCGGTTACAGGTGTGTTTTTTTTTTATTTATTTATTTCTACTGGGGGGGGGGTACTACCAGGGGGGGATATCGCTACTGGGGGCACTACCAGAGGGGGGGGATTAATAATGGGGGAACTACCAGGGGCGGGATGTTGCTACTGGGGGCACTACCAGGGAGGGGGGGAATACTGGGGGCACTACCAGGGGGGATGTTGCTACTGGGGGCACTACCAGGGGGGGTTAATACTGGGGGCACTACCAGGGGGGGATATTGCTACTGGGGGCACTACCAGGGGGGGGATTAATACTGGGGGCACTACCAGGGGGGATGTTGCTACTGGGGGCACTACCAGGGGGGGTTAATACTGGGGCACTACCAGGGGGGATATTGCTACTGGGGACACTACCAGGGGGGGATTAATATTGGGGGCACTACCAGGGGGGATGTTGCTACTGGGGGCACTACCAGGGGGGGGATTAATGCTGGGGGCACTACCAGGGGGGGATATTGCTACTGGGGGCACTACCAGGGGGGGATTACTACTGGGGGCACTACCAGGGGGGGATTACTACTGGGGACAGTACCAGAGGGGGGATTACTACCAGTAGCTGCTGCATTTCCCACCCTAGGCTTATACTCGAGTCAATAAGTTTTCCCA
The DNA here is from genome assembly GCA_031769625.1 of Taudactylus pleione. Taxonomy (NCBI): domain Eukaryota; kingdom Metazoa; phylum Chordata; class Amphibia; order Anura; family Myobatrachidae; genus Taudactylus; species Taudactylus pleione. The sequence goes on along the minus strand of JAUIMM010000436.1, from coordinate 6,274,218 downwards.
GTTTTTTGTGGTAAAATTAGGTACCTCGGCTTATATTCGGGTCGACTTATACTCGAGTATATACGGTACTCAAGCTGCGTATGCCGTCGCAGTGGCTAATTTAGGCACACCCCTGTAACGGCGTTCAAACGGACTGGCACACCTGCGTTTCGCCGAGCACCCCTTGTCAATACACCCAAACTCTTACTTCCTGTCAATCACTCTGCGATGGGTCTGCGTGGTCTCTGCAATCGCAGTGTGATCGCAGGGGTGCCTTTGTGCACTGTGATACAAATGCATGTGCAGTACGAAACAATCGTCCGTCTGCGTATGTAATCGCAATAGCGATCCGTAATGAATCAGGCCCTATGTCCACAGTAGTAGTGCCCCTTACACATTATGTCCACAGTAGTAGTAGTGCCCCTTACACATGTCCATAGTATTAGTGCCCCTTACACATATCCACAGTAGTAGTGCACCTTACACATTATGTCCACAGTAGTAGTAGTGCCCCTTACACATATCCATAGTAGTAGTGCCCCTTACACATGTCCACAGTAGTAGTGCCCTATACACATTATGCCCACAGTAGTAGTAGTGCCCCTTACACATATCCACAGTAGTAGTGCCCCTTACACATTATGTCCACAGTAGTAGTAGTAGTGCCCCTTACACATATCCATAGTAGTAGTGCCCCTTACACATGTCCACAGTAGTAGTGCCCTATACACATTATGCCCACAGTAGTAGTGCCCCATACACATTATGCCCACAGTAGTAGTGCCCCATACACATTATGCCCACAGTAGAAGTGCCCCTTACACATCATGCCCACAGTAGTAGTACCTGTCTGACCATCGGAACGACTCCTTGGCAGGGCACTGTGGGCAGGAGTCTGGACTCTGGAGAGACATCATGGCATCAAGACGTCTTTTCCTGCAGACATTCCGGAAGACGGTGGAGGTGGAGCACAGGACAGTCACTGCTGCAATGTATATTATTAGCGGTGCACTCTGCAGAGAACGAGCCCGGCACACCGCTACTAATATGCATGCAGCGGGTGTAAATAGTTCTGTCCAGGGCTGTAACTTTGTTATTCTATCCCAGTGATTTTCAAACTTTTTCAGCTCGCAGCACACCAAACAAGATTTTAAAAATGCACATCAGCCCCCCACAGAGAAAAACACACACACATTGGCCCCTGCAGAAAAAAAACTATCACATTGGCCTCCGAAGAAAACAAAATAAAACAAATTGGCTCCCACAGAAAACATAATAAAACAAATTGGCCCCCACAGAAAACAAATATAAAACACATTGTTCCCCACAGAATACAAATATAAAACACATTTTTCCCCACAGAAAGCTAAATAATACATTGTCCCCACAATAAAAAAATAAAAACAATCACATTGGTCACACTAGAAAACAAAAATGAAACACATTGGCCCCCACTTAAAAAATTAATAAAAACAATCACATTGGCCTCCGAAGAAAACAAAATAAAACAAATTGGCTCCCACAGAAAACAAAATAAAACAAATTGGCCCCCACAGAAAACAAATATAAAACACATTGTTCCCCACAGAAAACAAATATAAAACACATTGGTCCCCACAGAAAACAAAATAAAACAAATTGGCTCCCACAGAAAACAAAATAAAACACATTGTTCCCCACAGAAAACAAATATAAAACACATTTTTCCCCACAGAAAGCTAAATAATACATTGTCCCCACATTAAAAAAAATAAAAACAATCACATTGGTCCCACTAGAAAACAAAAATGAAACACATTGGCCCCCACTTAAAAAATTAATAAAAACAATCACATTGGCCCCCACAGAAAGCTAAATAATACACATTGGCCCCTATCTGTTGGTAGCAGAGAATGGAGCTCCCTGTCCCTCAGCTGCAGAAGTAGGTGCAGCCTAAAACACTCACTGCTCAGCTGTGAGCAGTGGGCCTGATTCAGACCCGGTCGCAAGCCCTGTGCGCTCGCAACCGGGTCGATGGTGGGCCAGTGCGCATGCGCACAACGGAGCCGGCTCCGTCGTACGCATGCGCGAGACCCGGATAGCGACGGGCACTCCGTCGCTCCGGGTCTCGCAACAAAGGGGGCGTGCTGTCGATGTTGAGTGACAGCACGCCCCGTTTGGTGGGCGGGCCAGGGGAGTGGCTGCCCAAACGGAGGCGTTCCCCTGTGAATGCCTCCGTTTGGGGCCGGCCCCACTGACATCACGAGTGATGTCAGTGGGAGAGATTTCGGCTCTGTTAGAGACGAAATCTCTCTGGGGCTTGCGGCAACGAGACCCTACCACAAGGGTCTCATCGCAAGCCCGATGGTCGCGATGGTCTTGACCATCGTGACCATCTTCCTGGCCGCTCGCTATAGCTGTGGGTGGTCACCCACAGCTATGCGAGCGGCCAGGAGGCCGTTCTAAAAATTTAAAAGAGACCGGCCCTGGATCAGGGCGAGCGCTCTGAATCAGGGCCTCTGTGCGGGCGGGACGGCGACGCGGTATGCGTGAAGTATGATGTCACGCTGCCGGATCTCCATCGATCACAGCCCGGGCAGTGGCCACTTCGGGCCCGAAGTTAGGAGTTTCACTGTGGGCATCTCAGGCGGCGCTTCTCTGGCGGCACATTTGGGAACCACTCGTGGAGTAAGCAGGGGCTTACTCAGCTGGTTACAGTGCTGGGATCGCAAATGCTGCAGGGGGTGTCATACAGGGGGTGTCATACAGGGGGTGTCATACACCTCCTGCTGCATTTTCCACATTTGCATATTAGCAAGTCGGAATTGCAAAGCTGCCTAAGTTGAATTAGCCCCACAGTGCGGAAACATGTCTGATACTCTCCGCAAAACTTTTTTTTTCTACCCTCACATAGCCCCCTGATCCCAGACCCATGGGCGTATCTAGAAAGGGTGCAGGGTGTGGTGTGCACATGGGTGCCTGAGTCCAGGGCACCCCCACTCAACTGCTCCCCGTGTTGCCCCCTAAACGATTACGTAATGACGTACGCATGATGTCATTACATTACCCAAAGGGGGCGGGGCCGCCAGCACTGGTAAATGTGGCACTGACCAAAGGACGCTTCGGGTGGCACTGTAGCAGTGATCCTGGCTGCAGAGTGCCTAGAATTGCACCCTTCTAGCCAAAAGCAAGGGCCGTGGGGCAGCGACAGTGTTGCCCATAGAGCCCTGGTCTCTGTGCAGTGGCACTGCTCGCACATCCCTTGTTGCGGCCCTTAGAGCCCATACATTATAATTACCTCTCCAGAGTCTGATACTTGTGCAGTAGAGAAATCACTGTGATCATGGTGCGGGCGCCATATTTCCAGAGACCTGAGCATGCTCAGTAGACTCTGCCCAGACCAGCATTGCTGTGTGACTGGATCATATAGCCCACCACGCACCTTTATCCTTCCAATCTAGCTGGCCCAATATGCAGTATATAGCACTTATCCTCATGTATCAGACTCCTATTATCCTATAGATTGTGAGCTTGTGTGCAGGGCCCTCTTACCTCTCTGTGTGTTATTAGCTAGTCTCCATTTATTACTGCCATGTTCCCAGCACAATAGAATATCATATATTCAACTCTTCATCAGCTCCAAGCATAGGCGTAGCTACCATAGGTGCAAGGGGTGCAGTTGCCATGGGGCCCAGAGCTGAGGGGGCCCCATCTTCCTTATTTCCATCTTCTTTGTTATATAACTTTTTCACCATTGGGTGGTACATAGGGTCCCTTATAAACTTTTGCTATGGGGCCTTCAAAGACCTAGGGGTCTATTTACTAAGCAGTGTTAGGAGACAGAGTGAAAAGTGATAAGAAAGTGGTAAGGTGCCAGCCAATCAGCTCCCAACTGTCATCTCACAGGCTGTGTTTGAAAAATGACAGTTGGGAGCTGATTGGCTGGCACCTTATCACTTTCTTATCACTTTTCACTCTGTCTCCTAACACTGCTTAGTAAATAAACCCCCTAGTTACACCCTTGCTGTCACCCAAGTAGACCTAGGGGGGCCCCATAGCAACATTTTCACAGGTCCCCCTAGGTCAATCACACACCCAGCTCTCCCCAATTACTCAGATCCCCCATACACAGTGCTGCACCCATACAGATCCCTCCTCACACAGATATTCCCCCTTACTCAGATCCCCCTCTCACACACACTCCTTACTCACTCAGGACCCCCCACACATTCTCTGCTCCCACCTCACACACATACACACAGCGCTACACCCACACATAGATCCCCCCTCCCCTAACACAAAACACCTTCTCTCTTTACACCGATGTCTGAAGCTGCGGGCTAAGGGGGGGAATGTAAGCACCTGCTGAGCCTGCAATACATTGTGAGATCAGTGCCTCCATACTGGGGGTGTAGTGTGGGCATGGCGGGAACCGTGAGTGCCGCTCCGCCCACACCACGCTCCCTAACTGAAAGCACTGATCTCTCAGCAGTATTTGCAGGCTCAACAGATGGTCCCGTATTTAACACTGTGTGTAAATGCTGCCACGGCCGGGTCAGGTACATCCGCAATATGATTAATGGGTGGCCTGGTGCATCTGCCGGACCACTCCGTAGCTTTGCCAGTGCTGGCACTGTAGGTGCAGGGGGAGGGCCAGGCCCCGGTGGTGGCCCCATATCAGCCGCACCCCCTGCACCTAAGTTAGTTACTCCAGTGCCATCACCATTACCACTTCAGACACTTCCCTCTATTTTATCTGCAGTTTTTACACAATACTGGAAACCTGGACTATACAGTACCTACGCACCTGTCAAATTTTGTAGCAGATCACAGGTCTGCATCTGCTAAAACAATCCCCTGAATGGAAAGGATTGTGTCACCGTACACACTCTTCCAATCCTTGGCAGACCAGCTGGCAAGGGCGTAGCTACATTAGGTGCAGAGAATGGGACTTCTACAGGGCTAAGGCTGCCTCTGAGGTCCGTCCCTCTCCCAGCACCGAGTTACACTGCCATCTCCTAAGCCCCGGCTTTTCTATTGTCACCATAGTGCTGCTGCAGGGCATCTGAGCCCAGAGCTGATCTAAGCTGCAGCCATCTCTAGCTGCTGCCTGCATGCATTGTGATGTCACAGTGCAGGTCACAGCCCTATATAAGGGATGCCCGGCTACTGGCAGCCATTTTGTGGTGACATTTTGCCCTACATTGATACTCTCTGAGTAGTTCCTGCTTTATTTATGTGAATTTGGATATTGGATTACATCTTCCAATAAGGTCCTGAACAGAATCATCTTCAGAAAAAGAATCTAAATAACATCTTCAGGTAAGGACTACATAACAAATGTTGGCCTGTCACCCTTACCCCTTCAGACACCTCCCTCCATTTTATATGCAGTTGTTCATTTAGAAACAGTGGTAAAAAATATTATTCATCTGATATGACCCTGCATGACTTAAGATGGGTACACACTTGTCCTATCCTCTGGGGATCCAATTCCAGACCAGACTATTGACACAATGCTACTGGAGACCTGGACGCAGATTGAACACCTAATATACTGGATGCCAGAGCCGTAACTAGACTTTTTGGTGCCCTGTGCCAGAAAGAGCATTGGCGCCCCCCTCATTTTTCAAAGGGACATAATGCACCCAAAAAAAGGGCCATGGCTTCATGGGGAAGGGCCAGGGAAGAGAAAGGAGAGGCCAGGAGATGCTGGGGATGAAATAAGAGAAAGCTACAAAGCAAGAATGATAATAAACAGAAATTTAACAGGCCCAAACAGTGCCCCCTGACCTGTGGTGCCCTGTGCGATGGCACCAGCCACACTACCCTAGCTACGGTCCTGCTGGATGCCTACACACCTGTCCCAATTTTGCAGAAGATCTGAGATCTGCATCTGCTGAAACAATCTACTGACATTAAAGATTGTGGGGCCTATTCAACATTACTAAAAACTCTCTGGAGGCAATTCGTTTTGGAACTCGCATGGAGTTCTACCTAATTACCGGAGGAATTCATCATTCCTCCTCTCCATAACTATCTATTCATTTTTGCGATGACAGCTTTTCAGGAAATAGATACTGCCTATACCTACCTTATCGCAACTAAAATCAGTGCTGCGCATGCGCCGTTATGTTCACAGAAACGGGTGCATGTGCAGCACTGATTACAGCTGCGGTAATTGAATATAAATTTCTCGTCAGAAAAAGAATCTGATTAACATCTTCAGGTAAGGACCATATAATAAATTTTGGCCTATCACGGTCCAAGTGTGTACGACAAAGTGGTTAGTTTATTGTTGGCTGGATGGGCATGCTGAGACTTACACTGCCACAACATGCTGTAAAAGTATATACAGGTTGAGTCTCCCATATCCAAAATGCTTGGGACCAGGGGTATTTTGGATATCGGAATATTCCGTATTTTGGAATATTTGCATAAAATAATGAAATATCTTGGGAATGGGACCCAAATCTAAGCACAGAATGCATTTATGTGTTATATACACCTTATACACACAGCCTGCAGGTCATTTTATACTATATTTTTTTAATTTTGTGCATCAAAAAGAGTTTGTGTACAGACATGAAATTAATTTATGTTTCATATTTACCTTTAAATACACAGCCTGATGGTTATTTTATACTATATTTTTAATAATTTGTGCTTTAAATAAAGTTTGTGTACATTGAACCATCAGAAAGCAAAGGTTTCACTTTCTCAGTCATGCTAAAAACATTTCGTATTTCGGAATATTCCGTATTTCGCAATATTCCGTATCTCGGAATATTTGGATATCGGAGACTCAACCTGTATATATAACTTAGCGTGCTTCCTAAATGTCACCAGAAATATTTCCACTCTTTGTTGTGGAGCTGATTTGAAATAAGTTAAGATACGGACACAGAGTACATGGTGGTTTCTTTTGTACAGTACAATTAGCGCAAGAGGCCAAAGATGCCTTCAACAACTGGTTTACTCTGCTAGACATTGCAAACAAAAGACTTATTCAGACATCACACTGGACTGTGCCAATTTACTTTGAATAACGGGAAGAGCAAAATGCCCACTATTTATAAGAATTTATGTTCTCATGAAGAGACAGGGAGTCGTGTGTGGGGAATGTCCTTGCTGCACTTGTAAATGGCCACTAAACCTTAAACACTAGTTGGCATATTTTGAAGTATTTTATATATATATATATATATATATATATATATATATATACAGTATATATAATATATATAATATATATATGTATATATACAGTATATATACATATGTACATACACACATTTCAGAAGCTTATCAGAAGAACTATGATCCACAGGAGGAGGACAAACAGGAGCACTTACTAACCAATGTACTGTAAGAACTATGATCCACAGGAGGAGGACAAACAGGAGCGCTTACTGCCCAATGTACTTTAAGAACTATGATCCACGGGAGGAGGACAAACAGGAGCGCTTACTGACCAATGTACTGTAAGAACTATGATCCGTAATGGACTGTAAGAACTATGATCCACAGGAGGAGGACAAACAGGAGCGCTTACTGCCCAATGTGCTGTAAGAACTATGATCCACAGGAGGAGGACAAACAGGAGCGCTTACTGCCCAATGTGCTGTAAGAACTATGATCCACAGGAGGAGGACAAACAGGAGCGCTTACTGCCCAATGTGCTGTAAGAACTATGCTCCACAGGAGGAGGACAAACAGGAGCGCTTACTGCCCAATGGACTGTAAGAACTATGCTCCACAGGAGGAGGACAAACAGGAGCGCTTACTGCCCAATTGGCTGTAAGAACTATGATCCACAGGAGGAGGACAAACAGGAGCGCTTACTGCCCAATGGGCTGTAAGAACTATGATCCACAGGAGGAGGACAAACAGGAGCGCTTACTGCCCAATGGGCTGTAAGAACTATGATCCACGGGAGGAGGACAAACAGGAGCGCTTACTGCCCAATGGGCTGTAAGAACTATGATCCACGGGAGGAGGACAAACAGGAGCGCTTACTGCCCAATGGGCTGTAAGAACTATGATCCACAGGAGGAGGACAAACAGGAGGGCTTACTGCCCAATGGGCTGTAAGAACTATGATCCACAGGAGGAGGACAAACAGGAGGGCTTACTGCCCAATGGGCTGTAAGAACTATGATCCACAGGAGGAGGACAAACAGGAGGGCTTACTGCCCAATGGGCTGTAAGAACTATGCTCCACAGGAGGAGGACAAACAGGAGGGCTTACTGCCCAATGGGCTGTAAGAACTATGCTCCACAGGAGGAGGACAAACAGGAGGGCTTACTGCCCAATGGGCTGTAAGAACTATGCTCCACAGCAGGAGGACAAACAGGAGGGCTTACTGCCCAATGGACTGTAAGAACTATGCTCCACAGCAGGAGGACAAACAGGAGGGCTTACTGCCCAATGGACTGTAAGAACTATGCTCCACAGCAGGAGGACAAACAGGAGGGCTTACTGACCAATGGACTGTAAGAACTATGCTCCACAGGAGGAGGACAAACAGGAGGGCTTACTGACCAATGGACTGTAAGAACTATGCTCCACAGGAGGAGGACAAACAGGAGGGCTAACTGCCCAATGGACTGTAAGAACTATGCTCCACAGGAGGAGGACAAACAGGAGCGCTTACTGCCCAATGGACTGTAAGAACTATGCTCCACAGGAGGGGGACAAACAGGAGCGCTTACTGCCCAATGGACTGTAAGAACTATGCTCCACAGGAGGAGGACAAACAGGTGCGCTTACTGCCCAATGGACTGTAGGAACTATGATCCACAGGAGGAGGACAAACAGGAGCGCTTGCTGCCCAATGGACTGTAAGAACAATGCTCCACAGGAGGAGGACAAACAGGAGCGCTTACTGCCCAATGGACTGTAAGAACTATGATCCACAGGAGGAGGACAAACAGGAGCGCTTACTGCCCAATGGGCTGTAAGAACTATGATCCACAGGAGGAGGACAAACAGGAGCGCTTACTGCCCAATGGGCTGAAAGAACTATGCTCCACAGGAGGGGGACAAACAGGAGCGCTTACTGCCCAATGGACTGTAAGAACTATGCTCCACAGGAGGGGGACAAACAGGAGCGCTTACTGCCCAATGGACTGTAAGAACTATGCTCCACAGGAGGAGGACAAACAGGAGCGCTTACTGCCCAATGGGCTGTAAGAACTATGATCCACAGGAGGAGGACAAACAGGAGCGCTTGCTGCCCAATGTACTGTAAGAACAATGCTCCACAGGAGGAGGACAAACAGGAGCGCTTACTGCCCAATGTACTGTAAGAACTATGATCCACAGGAGGAGGACAAACAGGAGCGCTTACTGCCCAATGGGCTGTAAGAACTATGATCCACAGGAGGAGGACAAACAGGAGCGCTTACTGCCCAATGGGCTGAAAGAACTATGCTCCACAGGAGGGGGACAAACAGGAGCGCTTACTGCCCAATGGACTGTAAGAACTATGCTCCACAGGAGGGGGACAAACAGGAGCGCTTACTGCCCAATGTGCTGTAAGAACTATGCTCCACAGGAGGAGGACAAACAGGTGCGCTTACTGCCCAATGTGCTGTAAGAACTATGATCCACAGGAGGAGGACAAACAGGAGCGCTTACTGCTCAATGTGCTGTAAGAACTATGATCCACAGGAGGAGGACAAACAGGAGCGCTTACTGCCCAATGTGCTGTAAGAACTATGATCCACAGGAGGAGGACAAACAGGAGCGCTTACTGCCCAATGGGCTGTAAGAACTATGATCCACAGGAGGAGGACAAACAGGAGCGCTTACTGCCCAATGGGCTGTAAGAACTATGCTCCACAGGAGGAGGACAAACAGGAGCGCTTACTGCCCAATGGACTGTAAGAACTATGCTCCACAGGAGGAGGACAAACAGGAGCGCTTACTGCCCAATGGACTGTAAGAACTATGCTCCACAGGAGGAGGACAAACAGGAGCGCTTACTGCCCAATGGACTGTAAGAACTATGCTCCACAGGAGGAGGACAAACAGGAGCGCTTACTGCCCAATGGACTGTAAGAACTATGCTCCACAGGAGGAGGGCAAACAGGAGCGCTTACTGCCCAATGGACTGTAAGAACTATGCTCCACAGGAGGAGGGCAAACAGGAGCGCTTACTGCCCAATGGACTGTAAGAACTATGCTCCACAGGAGGAGGGCAAACAGGAGCGCTTACTGCCCAATGGACTGTAAGAACTATGATCCACAGGAGGAGGGCAAACAGGAGCGCTTACTGCCCAATGGACTGTAAGAACTATGCTCCACAGGAGGAGGGCAAACAGGAGCGCTTACTGCCCAATGGACTGTAAGAACTATGATCCACAGGAGGAGGGCAAACAGGAGCGCTTACTGCCCAATGGACTGTAAGAACTATGATCCACAGGAGGAGGGCAAACAGGAGCGCTTACTGCCCAATGGACTGTAAGAACTATGCTCCACAGGAGGAGGACAAACAGGAGCGCTTACTGCCCAATGGACTGTAAGAACTATGCTCCACAGGAGGAGGACAAACAGGAGCGCTTACTGCCCAATGGACTGTAAGAACTATGCTCCACAGGAGGGGGACAAACAGGAGCGCTTACTGCCCAATGGACTGTAAGAACTATGCTCCACAGGAGGGGGACAAACAGGTGCGCTTACTGCCCAATGGACTGTAAGAACTATGCTCCACAGGAGGGGGACAAACAGGAGTGCATACTGCCCAATGTACTGTAGGAACTATGATCCACAGGAGGAGGACAAACAGGAGCGGACAGGACAGAGACCGGGACATGGTCAATGACCATGTGACGTAATGAAGCTAACGTATGACCCTGTTGCAAAAAGTGTCGGGCCACCGGCTGATCTGAAAACTTCTTTAATAGTGCCGATTTAATTGAGGATCGATGAGCTGGCATCCGTTCTCTCACAGTACGTGTGGTTTGCCCCACGTAGTATGGTCCACACGAGCATATAATTAAATAAATCATGAAAGATGACAAGCAATTTAATACATAGTTGACGTTGAAACGTTTGTCTTTCTGAGGATGTTTGAAAGAATCTCCAGTGATCATGTGTGAGCATGTGGTACAATGGAGGCATTTATAACATCCAGGAGTCCTGTGGAGAAAAGATGACTTTGTACTTGTTGGACAAAATCGGTTATGTCTGTACGGACTACCATGTCCCGAATGCTCCGGCCCCTGGTGTAACATGCCATAGGCACTTTATCTTTCAGACACAGAAGATCTTTATCTGTTTTTATTATAGGCCACAAGGCCTTGGTAGCTCTTTGAACCACCGGACTGCTGGTCAAGAACTCCATCTTCCAAGGAATAATGTTTTTCTTATCTTTTACTACCGGGCATAATAATTTGTCTCTTGACAATTTCAAAACCTCTTATTTGGCTTTATTAAGAGAAGGCAAATCGTATCCCCTCACAAGGAACTTGTCAATGATTTTATTTATTTCTGATGCAGTTTGGTTCGGATCACTCATAATGCGAGCTACCCTCATCATTTGGGATTTGGGTAATCCATTTTTGAGAGGTTTGGGGTGGTGACTGCTAGCAAGAAGCAAGGTATTCTTATCTGTGGGTTTGCAGAAGAGGCAATTTTGCCATTAATGATCAACACTTGCACATCAAGGTAATTCAATGTGGACTGGTTATACTGGAACGTGAATTTGATGGGTGATTCTGCTGCATTGACCTGGGACATTAGTTGCAGAAATAACTCCTCACCTCCCATCCATAGTACAAACAGATCATCTATGTAACGTGAATATAGTAGTATGTGTTTCAATATCTATGGATTTGAAAAGAACAACTTCTTTTATTCCTGAAACATGTAGACATTTGCGTAGGAAGGGGCGACATTATCTCCATTGCACAACCTGACAACTGCTGGTAAAAACCACCATTGTACATTGTACATTGTACATAAAATTACAAGAAGTTTCATGAACAGTTCCATATCAAGTGTCTGCTGTTGAAGCAAGAAATTACGCATAGCTTCTAAGCCTCCCGTGTGTGGTAAAGACGTATAGAGGCTGCTGATGTCCATCGATCAAATAAGTGTATTCACTGGTACAGCACTGATGGTTTTGAGTAGGACGAAGAAGCTGGTCGTATCTTTAATGTACGTTGGTTGTTGCATCACTATCGGTTGAAGAATGGAATCCAAAAATGTGGAAATTGGTTGGTACAATAATCTTCTAGCCGATATGATTGGTCGGCCAGGCGGAGAGATTCAATCTTATGAATCTTGGGCACAGTGTAGATGATAGGGACGACTGGAAAGTCCTCACTGAGTGCAATAAGTAATCTTTCGGAAATGAGACCTTCTAGTTTCGCTGTAGCCAATATAGAGTCTAACTCCTTCTTAAAAAGCTGAGTTGGATCATATCTCAAACGTTTATATGTATTGTCGTCGGCTAGTTGTCTCTCCAATTCCTGGCGATATTGGTCCAAGTTCTGTAATTGCTCCGCCTTTGTCGGCGGTTCACATTGTCAGTGTATATATATATATATATATATAAACAAAGTCACAACGAGATTAGCGTACAACTCTGAAACGGGCCCAGTGTATTTATGTGTACCTTGTTTTCATCAGTGTAGATAGCCTTTAAGGAATCTGACCCTTAGGAATATACAGGACATCAGTCTAGGAAAGAATAAGATTAGTTTTACGGTTGTTTTTGTATTTTTTTTTCAGAATTTCCATTCTTTGTTATATGATGCTTAAAACGCTGTGTTTAGTATAATAATTCATCTTGAGCAGCGAGGCGAGCAGACATTTGATCTCGAAGCCAAACGTAGCTTCTGTCATCCCTCCAATTCCTTAAAAATAAGTCCTAGAAGTTTGTGTTCTCCAGTAATTTCGTCAATAACATTCATTGTTGTCACGCAAGGTTATCCAAAGAACCAGCTGGCATCGCAGCGTAGGAAAGTGTCTTTCTGTGCCAGGCCGAACTGGATGGTCCCACCAATCAGCCTTGTAGGAAAACACATAAAACCATCTCATGTTAACTAGGCAGAAATAATAAAATATTATCCACTTAATATCCACTTAGATTTTGAGAAACACCCAATATACAGTCATAAATAATCTGTTTAACATAGATCATTCATGAAGATTTGTTTTGAATAGCGTAGTCCTTTCATATAAAAGTCAATAGCCCATATTGAGAGTGGTACTGGCTCTCACTATGGGGGGAGATGTATCAAGCCTTGGAGAGAGAGAGGAAGTGGAAAAGTTGCCCATAGCAACCAATCAGCTTTTAACTGTCATTTCATAGACCGTGCTAGATAAATGACAGTTAGAAGCTGATGACTGACGACTTTGTCATTGTTGACCTTTTGACTACATCCCGTCACACCCCAGATAAAACACTTCTGTTGTTAGGAACGATGCACCCAAATTGTGTAGCGGCAATTGTTTTTGTGCTTATTCTCATTGCACAGCCTACGACTACTACAGCCAAGGGGAACACCAGTAGAGCCATCAATTGCTGTTTAATAATGTTTGTTTTGTTTACCTTTATCATACTTACCGACTTTTCTATATTGCTTTCCAGGAGCAGCCCGGTTCGGGGGCAGGGCCGGACAGGTGATTAGGCCCTGCCCCTTTATCGCAAAAGTCTGTGATGAGGGGCGTGGCTAAATTATGCAAATCACCCATTTAACCCCGCCCCCTCCTCACGGACACGGAAATTCCCCAAATCTCCCCATCCTGCCCGCTTCACTAGGAAGTGGGCAGGATGCGGGAGATCTGCCTACGCTTCCGGGGGTGCGGGGGGCTACCCGAAAAATCGTGAGCCTTTACTCCTTGAACTAAAAATTAAATTTTGGGTGGAGTTTTTATTTAACTAAAAAATGTAAATAGTTATTTTCTACCTATCATTTTACACTACTGCGGGGCCTATTCATCAAACGATAAATGGCCCGATCACCATGCGGAAACGCTATTTTTAAGTTTTAAGTTAGTTTTAAGTTACTGGACCATTCATCATTAGGGGTCCTGTCGGACCCCCCCGGTATTCAGTTTTCTGTCGAGAACAAGCGCCAACTTCAGACGGCGCTTTTTCTCGGATCCCCACTTCCTATGGGAAGGAGTTCCGGGGATGCGAAGAGGGATACGAGCGGACCCCTCCGCTGCCTCCTCACCAGTTTCCCGGTGACTGTGCACATGTGTGACCCAAGGTCACGCATGCGTTGCCGGGACGACGGGGAGCAGGTAAGTAACGCAGCTACAGAAGTAGATGCGATACTTTCCACGGGGACAGCTGCTTTTCGGAGCAGTTGTCCCCTCACCAGAGCAATGGTGAACTGCTCCGGTGTCAGGCTTCCCCCGCTGCGAGTTGGATGCTAAAGTATCCCTCGCAGCGAGTTCTAAACTTCATCATCGGAGGCCATACAGCCTTCGATGATGAATAGGCCCCTATGTATCTTCTTATATTCTGTTCTTCCTTTGGTGCATCGACCATCATAACCGAAGATGTTTGATATTGATTTGGCTGTGGCACCCTCCGCCATGTGACTATCATATAGGCTGCCTATAGGCTCCTCTGGCAGGCATGCATGCTTACCCCCCATGTACATAACTCCCTTCTTGTTTCATTGGAGAGTGTGGAGGCTTATGGATAATATTAGAGGGCCTGATTCAGAGATGTACGCTAACCCTATCATTAACACCCATTGGCATGTGCAGAATGGGTCCTGCGATCTTGCTTGCAGAACCCCCACCCCCAACCCACAACATGGTGATGCTGCAGCATTTGGCAGGGGGCAGAGAGGGGGTCGTGGCTGGCCATCGTTCCCGGAAACAGAGGTGTGTCGTCCCCGTTTTCCGGGAGGGACGAGGCCAGGGTCTGCATTGGTGGACACAGATTTCCCAGCCTCGCAGCTGCCAGGACCCGGCTAGGCTGCGGTAAGCTTTGACCATTGGTCGAGATGGTGATCCCAGGCGGTGACCTCGGGTCACAGCGCTGGGATCGCAGATGCAGCAAGGAGGTGTCTGTTTCCTATAGATAACCTCCCGCTACATTTGCATTTGAGATCGACGGAATTGGCCAGAATGCGGTGTATACTGTTTACTGAGGAGCTATTTATTGACCTGTGGCGGTTGTTAGATTGTGTCACTCTGCTGCAGACCAGTTGTTTTCTGGAGCTTGTAGTGGATCAACCTAATGTGAGATGTGGCAACCCTTCCCCCTTCCTCTCATATTGGGTGGATAGCTGTGGCGAGTGGGCACCAATTCCTGAAGTCCAAGCTACAGTGTATTTCTGTTGATTTTATTGTATCTGAGAGGGGTTCTGCATTTTAGATTTTTAAAAACCCAAACATATTTATACCATCCCATACACTGTCAGCCCCACTGTCTCCCCATAAAAACAGATAAAAATGCATAATTTTGTGAGAAAACTGGAAAAACAATTTAAATACTTATAATTTATGTCCGATCGTGTGACCAGGTAGGCAGCCGGTCATCGACATCATAGCTGATGATGGGCCTATATTTATGTGGAGGCCTGGAGCTGTATCTGCCCCATTGTTAATGTAGCCCGCCTAGGGATGGCCATCGACCATCGATGATTCATAATCATGGATGGTTTATGGCTGATGTCATATGCTTTTGCCATCGATGGAGGAAAACCGGATGGTTTCCCTCCATCGATGTCTAAGCATAACCAAATGTTTTTGTTTTACTTTTACAAGATGACGGAGCATAGGAAGAGTCACCCCTCAGAGGCAAAAACCCGGATGCAGCCTGCACCCTCCTTGTGGCGCCAGTGGTTGCTGTCATTTCAGACATGTGTGTCAGATACCTTCTCTTGGCGCACAGACATTAATGCTGTGGATGACTAGCAGACCTAGTGGTTGGTCTTTGTTACCCAGGACCTATGGAACAGATCACAGAGTGGAAAATCCCCCTGATCAATGTTACATATATTCTGACAGCAACATTTTTCTTTTTTGTCTGAGTGACAGAAAAACAAAGCAACAGAGACTCAAAAAATACACTCCATAAATGATCACAAGTGATATACGGTGGTTTGAAAACATTGGATGTAGTTGGCATCCTGGCAGCCGGGATGCTGGTGGTCAGAATACGGACCCTGGAATATTGACAGCAGTCGGAATCCCATCTCCAGAATCCCGATGCTGACATCCAGATGGTAAGTATTAGTGATAGTTAGGCACTAGTGGGAGTGGTAAAGTTAGGCACTAGGGGGAGTGGTAGAGTTAGGCACTAGGGTGAGTGGTAGGGTTAGGCACTAGGGGGAGTGGTAAAGTTAGGCACTAGGGGGAGTGGTAAAGTTAGGCACTAGGGGGAGTGGTAGAGTTAGGCACTAGGGTGAGTGGTAGGGTTAGGCACTAGGGGGAGTGGTAGGGTTAGGCACTAGGGGGAGTGGTAGGGTTAGGCACTAGGGGGGTGGTAGGGTTAGGCACTAGGGGGAGTGGTAGAGTTAGGGACTAGGGGGAGTGGTAGGGTTAGGCACTAGGGGGAGTGGTAGGGTTAGGCTGCGGGAAAGGTGGGTTAGGGGGAGGGTTAGGATACTTACCTAATCCTGTTGGGATTCTGACTGTCGGGAAGCCGCTCTCTGTATTCGGACCACTGGGTTCCTCTACCCAACCCAGGAAACATAATATGAATTTCAAATGAAAACAATAGTATGACGAATGGTTTGGAACCCACTGGACCTTTAAATGTTCTGGACATGTGACAAATATACGTGAGTACTAATGTGACATTTATTAGCAGGTGATTTTCCAGCAGCTTCAAGGAAAATGGATATTTTTTTTTTAAAGAACTTCTGTTCCGAGTTCCAATCGCTCACTCTCTTTCTTCCACATGTATCCATCCATTTATTGTAAACGATGCCTAATTACAGCGAGTGGAAAATATTACCTATGCCTTAAATCTTGACATAACCTTGTTCCCAAGTCTCATGACACTCCTTGATAAAAGAAATTTTTAAGTGTTAACATTTTCCGCTGGTTTATTTTGGAGGCAGAGAATAAATTGTCTGTGTGAGGAATGTCACATTCTTCTGAAATCACTGAAAATGTAAACAATCTCCTGCTAAGATATATCCAGATTTTTCTTTTATTTTCCATTCAATACAAATGGTTTATTATATTAAAAGCTGCTGTGGTGCTTAATCCTATAATTGTTTCTCTTAAAGTGGACCACATCCTCTACATATGGCGGAACCGAGACAGATTGGTGAGTACGCCTGTTTTCTCAACGTGCATGCTCCAGAATCTAGCCTGTACAAGTCCATGTGCTGCAGAGTCTACCTTCTCAGAATGGCTGGGAGGCTCCCGGATATCAGGTGGCTCTCTTGGCCACCCGGAAAGGTGGACAAGTCTCCCGGGGGCTGGGGCCACCGGGCCGCGGCCGCCCACTTTTTCAGTGTAGTTGGCGGCACCGGCGGCCGATGACACAATTCTCATTGAATCACGTCATCGTGGCTCCGCCGCCCCGCTCCACAGTGCCGGTATTTTTGACTTTGCATGGTGGGAGGCGGAGTTATGATGACATGATCGTATCATCACTCCTCCACCTCCAGACCTGCCCACCTTGCCGAGTCTCGACGCTCGAAGTGCCGACCTGGCTGACTCCTCTCGGAGGAGGCAGCCAAAAGGTCACCAAGTACAGTATGCTGCAGAGTTGTATCTTCAGTCGCATCTCCAATTGCAACTGAACGAACGCAAACTATAGAGGTGGCATGTCAACCGAAACGCGGGCTATGCGGAGTTGGACAAAAGCGCAAATGCATCTGTTTCCAGGCATATCTTTTGCACTAAGTGTAGGCTGGTGCATGTGTCAATGATTGGGGATGATTCAGAGGTGGTTGCAGTTGCGGCTGTGACATTTGTTGCATCCGCTATTGCGTCTTTATTCTAATGCCGCGGCCGATGGGCGTCCTATTTAGATGTCCACTGGATGCCAAGTTAGACTCAACGCTGCATTGTCCCCAGTGAGGGCAGGTCATTTTGTGAAGCAGAGGAACTTACATGAAAACGTACCCTATCCTATATTCTGACCAAATGGCACACAAGGGCACTGTCCAGGGACGAATTTGGATTTTTTTGCTCCCTGGGTATCAGGAACTTGTCACATATACTATAAGTGCTGGGAAAATTGCTAAAAACCAATGTAATGCATGCTGTGAATCTGGCAGTGCGTTCCATTAGCTGTGGGGCAAACCCCGTGCCTAATTAAATCTCCCCCTTAATACGCTGTGGGGAGAGAGGAGCAAAACTATTCCGTGGAACAATGGCGTTATTTTAGTGTGTCACACATTTCCCGGTTATTTTTGTGTGGTTTAGCTTTCTCCATCATTAAGCCCCAACCACACTGCAGAGCAGGGTAGATCATGGCCACCATCGTCTAAGCGCTATTTATAGATTAGAAATTAGTCGGAAAGCTATTTTGGCACTTGGAGATTGTGTCGCTGGACCTATGCACCTCAACTAATAATTTTCTGCCACAAGACTCAGTTTTTGAAAACTTTCATGACAGATGCGCTCATGTCCTTTGGCTCTGTATAGTCAAGTTCAACAGGAAGTGTTTTTTTATTTCTCCTCAGAGGACAACCGTATAATTGGAAAATGTCCTCGATGAATATAGAGGACAAAAGTAAAAATGCCATGGAGGGGAATGAAATGAGCAGCTTTGGAAGAGCAGTCCATAAAAATGGATGAGGGAAAATCTCTAGAGAAGTCTATAGCAAGCTGTGTCCAGGGATTGTCTGGTAGGGATAGTGGTAGTATAGGTCCTAAACTTTGAAGAGGCACCTTATGCTGAACACAGAGGGTTCAAGCCAAGACAAAGCGAACACGGCCAGCGCTAGGTGTCTCTGCACCCAGCACCATTCTGTGCTTCCCCTCCATCCACTCCTTCCATGCGTCCTCCCCCTAACCATAAAATTATACTTGCAGCAGGCGGAAGATTTTCTTCAACCGGACCCGGCGCCCCTTTGCGGTCGCCCTGACAGAACGTGCCAGGAGCCGGGCCTGAAAGTGAAGGCCATGAATAGCTAAGAGAAGTGAACTCCAGGGATTTTTTACTGCATGTCTGGCAAACTGGGAGGAATGTGCCCAGAATAACAATTTGGACCAAAATTGGGAGAGATATAAGTTTTCCCATAGGAAGACTGGTAGGGGCAGAAGGTGTGATAGCCATAGTTGCCTACCTTTTAATATCTCTTCCCGGGAGAAGCCAGAGTAAGAGAAGCAGTAGGGTGGCGATGGGCCTGAGTATTCACGTCATTAAGTCCCGCCCCACTCACGGTAAAATTGATGCGATTGGCTATAATTTACATACGGGGTGGGGCCAAATGACGTGATTCATGTAGAATCATGTCTTAAGCCCCGCCCCCTACACAGAGACCCACGATCGCCCCGTTAATTCTCCTCATTCTGCCCACTTCACTAGGAAGTGGGCAGAATGAGGGAGAAATGCCTACCCTTCTGGGGGTGTGTGGGGGGGGGTTACCCGAAAAACTCGGGAGCCTCCGGCAAAAACTGGGAGGGTAGGCATGTATGGACTGAGATGCAACTTGTACCCAATATTAGTTTGAACTTAGCAGAAGGCATGGAATCGGAGGGATTAAAGTTCCAATACAATGCACTAACTTTGCTAATTTAAGCGTTAGGTCGGTAAGTGCCCAGGCAGTTGAATAGTCAATAAAATAATGACCATTGGTGCGAACTGGTATTCTTTAGCAATACAACCTAAGGAACATTGTATACAAATAGTTATTACCTGTTTCCAGGGGCACAGTCATATATGAATGAATTTATGTATGTCCAGGGGTGCAGAGTGGTGGGTGCGGATTGGCTGGGCTGTCCATTGTGGAGGCCTGAGAGTGCAGAGGAGGCATACCCACTCGGCCCTGCCATGGCAACGAGGTATTCGCATGTAAGGCTGTAGCCGTAGCTGCAACCTGATCTGAGTCATGCATATGCAAAGTACCCGCCATTTTCAACTGAATCTTCTGAACCTAGCACAGGATTGGTGTAAGTGCTGTTACTAGTGCGAATCTGTGTTATCATAAGATGCATACATATAGTTGCATAGGAGGACCTGCAACAGCGTTCCGTGCAACCAGGGTTGTCATCAGAAATTGTAGGGCCTGCGAATGACAAAATAGGCAGGGCCCCCAAACCTCCCCCCTTTACATCTTCAGCCAGTCCCCTGCTGTCTTCCTAGCCAGCCCCCCTCCTGTGTCTACAGCTAGCCTCCCTTCTGTGTCTCCAGCCAGCCCTTCTTTTGTTTCCCCAGCCAGCTCCCCTTCTGTCTCCCCAGGCAGCCCCTTCTGTTTCCCAAGCTAGCCCCCCTTCTGTCTCCTCAGACAGCCCCCCATTTGTTTTTCCAGCTAGCCCCCTTCTCTCTTCCCAGCCAGCCCCCTTCTGTCTCCTCAGCCAACACATCTTCTGTATCTCCAGCCAACCCCCTCCTGTGTCTACAGCCAGCCCCCCTTTTGTTTCTCCAGCTAGCCCCAATCTCTCTTCCCAGCCAGCTCCCCTTATTTCTCCCCAGCCAGCCCCCTTCTGACTCCCCAGCCAGCCCACCTCCTGTATCTACAGCTAGCCCCCTTCTGTGCAGCTAGCCTCCTTCTGTCTCCCCAGCCTGCCCCCCCTCTGTCTCCCCAGCCTGCCCCCCCTTATGTCTCCCCAGCCTACCCCCCTTATGTCTCCCCAGCCAGTCCCATCTTGTTTCCAGACAGCTTCAGCGTGTGTCTCCAGCCAGCCCCAGCGTATCTGTCTCCAGCCAGCCCCAGCGTGTGTGTATCCATCCAGCCCCAGCGTATGTGTCTCCAGCCAGCCCCCTTATGTCTCCCCAGCCAGTCCCATCTTGTTTCCAGACAGCTCCAGCGTGTGTCTCCAGCCAGCCCCCCTTCTATCTCCATCCAGCCCCAGCGTATGTGTCTCCAGCCAGCCCCAGCGTGTGTGTCTCCAGCCAGCCCCAGTCTGTCTGTTTCCAGCCAGCCCCAGCACTGGGAGATAGGAGCCAGGTACGGTCCCCCTTTCTGTCCGGGTTCGGGACTCCATTCCCAGCAGTTCCCCTCGAAGTCAGCCCTGCGTGTAACACGAAAGTGTTTGAAGAGCAGTCGAGTTAAGACATGTCAATCTAATTATTTTTTTTTAAATTAATAGTTAGGAACACACTAGATGACTTGCAAACGATGCGATGGTTGTCTAGATTTCTCCTGAACTCCCGGACAAACGATATAGTGCACACACACTGTGCAATCGACCAAATGATATATCTTGCATCGTTTGGTGGTTAGATCATTAACTATATAATGTTAACATGGCAACGAGGCATTCGCATGTAAGGCTGTAGCCGTAGCTGCAACCTGATCTGAGTCATGCATATGCAAAGTACCCGCCATTTTCATCTGAATCTTCTGCACCTAGCACAGGATTGGGGTAAGTGCTGTTACTAGTGCGAATCTGTGCTATCATAAAGATGCATGCAGGATAGATGCATAGGAGGACTTGCAACAGTGTTCTGTGCAACCAGGGTTGTAATCAAAAATTGTAGGGCCCAGGAATAACAAAAAAGGCAGGGCGCCCCAACCCCCTCTTCTGTGTCTCCAGCCAGCCCCCATCCTGTGTCTACAACTAGCCCCCTTCTGTGTCTCCAGACAGCGCTTCTTGTCTCCCCAGCCAGCCCTCCTTCTGTCTCCCCAGCCAGCCCTTCTTGTCTCCCCAGCCAACCCCCTTCTGTCTCCCCAGCCAAAACCTCTTCTGTATCTCCAGCCAACCCCCTCCTGTCTCCTCAGCCAGCCCCCTTCTGTCTCCAGCTATCCCCTTCTGTCTCCCCAGCCAGCCCCCTTCTGTCTCCCAAGTCAGCCCTTCTGTCTCCCCAGCCAACCCCCCTCCTGTGTCAACAGCTAGCCCCTCTTCTGTTCTCCAGCTAGCCTCCTTCTGTCTCCCCAGCCAGCCCCGCTTCTGTCTCCCCAGCCAGCCCCCCTTATGTCTCCCCTGCCAGTCTCCTGTCCTGTTTCCAGACAGCTCCAGTGTGTCTAAAGCCAGCCCCAGCCTGCGTGTCTCCAGCCATCCCCAGCCTTTGTCTCCAGCCAGCCCCAGCCTGCGTGTCTCCAGCCAGCTCTAGCCTGTGTGTCTCCAGCCAGCCCTAGCCTGTGTGTCTCCAGCCAACCCTAGCCTGTGTGTCTCCAGCCAACCCTAGCCTGTGTGTTTCCAGCCAGCCCCAGCACTGGGAGGAACAAGCCAGGGCGGGCAACCCTTTCTGTCCGGGACTCCAGTCCCAGCAATCCTCCCCAATGGCGGCCCTGCGTGCAACACCAAAATGTTTGAAGAGGTGTCGAGTTAAGACAGGCCCATCTTATTTTAATTATTATTATTATTTTTATTTAGCAACAATGAGTTAGGAACGATGCGATGGTCGTCTAGATTTCCCTTGAACTCCTGGGCAAACAATATAGTGCATACACGCTGTGCAATCGACCAAATTATATCTCTTGCATCGTTTGGTGGTTAGATCATTAACTATATGTTAACATATAGCGTGGCCATCCGGTAGTGCGTACCCACTGCACGATCTACAGGGAATCGTTATCGAGAGTGATAGATTGAGCTGCATGTCTGAAGATGCGATGGATGCCGCCACAAGAGCTCGCATAGGGCCTGATTCAGAGCTGAACGCTCTGACCAGAGCGCTCGCTCTGAATCAGTGCCCTCCTACCTGAAAATGGAGCGTCCTCCTGGCCGCTCGCATAGCTGTGGGTGACCACCCACAGCATATGCGAGCGGCCAAAAAGATGGGCTTGCGACGAGACCCTGCGGTAGGGTCTCGCTGCCGCAAGCCCAGGAGTGATTTTGGCTCTATCAGAGCCAAAATCACTCCCACTGACATCACTAGTGATGTCAGTGGGGCCGGGTTCAGACGGTAGGGGAACGCCTCCGTCTGGCAGCCACGCCCCCGGCACGCCCACCAAAAGGGGCGTGCTGTCAATCAACATCGACAGCACGCCCCCTTTGGTGCGAGACCCGGAACGACGGAGAGTCCGACGCTATCCGGGTCTCGCGCATGCGCACGACGGAGATCCCTCCGTCGTGTGCATGCGCAGTGGGACAACATCGACCCGCTTGCGAGCGTCCTTTGCTCGTGAGCGGGTCTGAATGACCCCCATAGTGCGTACACACAATATGATTTGAATGATTTGCCGTTCCGATGCGTCGGAATCGGCCATACCATTAAAAAAATCGTCTAGTGTGTAGGGGACTTTAGACTAACATCTAGCGTGACTCCTTCCGCATTACATTTACATTTTCTGTTTTTATATGTCCTCTACTTTAAGACTTTCACTTATTATTACTGGATAAAGCTTGCCGGCTAGTACATGCATAAGGGAATGGAGAGTCCTTTTGTACTACTAAAAATAAAACAAAATGCAATAACATTATCTATTATAAAAATGAAATAAATATTTGTACACAGCCATGCATTTACCAAAATGCTTTATTAGAAGAATAAAACATGTTTTACCTCTTTTGTTCTGCTAACGCCATCCAAATGCCTCCTTTCATAAATACACTCTATAGACTCTTAATTGACGTATACATCACATTAATCATCATATACCTCCCAGGCAGACATGGAGGAAATGTTCCTTAATCCAGAGGATTAGTCACAGTAATCCCCCATTCATTAGCTACTGATGATGTCACAGTGATATTATACCCTAGCCTTAGGCAACCTGTGGTACTCCAAGTGTTGTAACTGTAACAATAAATCTGTTTGTTCCTACATTAGCTATAGGTTATCTACTTCCAATGTACATTCAGCGCCTGATTCATTTGCTATAGACAACGAGATGAAGTAATACCATGTTTTGGCTGCACATCTGGGGCCTAATTCTTAGTCACATGGCATTCTGAATGGGGGGGAGGGGCTGCACATTTTTTTTCCTCTACATTATACATTATAGCAGTTTTTCCATGTATGGTTTCATAACCCGCCACACATTGTCAGAAAATTGCCGAATCAGCCACAAACTCTGAATCTTTGGCACGTTTCAGATCAAACTCACCGAATACTCGACACAAGTTTAATCTTCCCCAATACTTGTAAGCTATAAACTTTCTCCCAATTACTATATCAGTGTTAGAAACTTCCTATAAAGTTCTGATGCGCTGGCCTCTTGCCTGCTGGCTAAACTTTGATAATGTTCTTTGTGTTTCCCTGACTGTGGAGGGAAGGGTGCTTTATTTTATATCTGTTAGGCGGAAGGGTGCTTTATTTTGTATCTGTTAGGCTTGTGCCAAATCCAAATGGTTTTTGGGTTTTGCGTCATTGCTATGGTGTATTCTGTGCTTCATATTCAACTCCTACTTAACCCTCATCTCACTCTGGGAAATGAATGATAAACGTGGAAACAAACTAATCTGCTTAATTTATTCAGTGCCAGGATTGTCATAATGCCCAATTTCCTACACGTTGGCACGACTGGATCCGATTCACCTTCTCTCCACGTTTAAATCTGTTCTCTTTCACGCTCCACCTGTTATACTGTATATGTGTTTTCGGTTTTTGGTAAGGAGAGGTAAGGCTGTGTCCTTACAGCCTCTTTCTTTTATTATTTCTTCCTTTCTCTTTTGCTTCTCTCTTATGTTCCTTTTACTTGTCTTGTTTTTATTTTTGTTTGTGGTATTGGGATCTGATATTGTTCCTTATGGGTTTTTTTTTCTTTTACCGCTGCAGGGTTCCTATATTTTTATTTAAATGTCTATAATTATCTTCATGTACGTAATGTATCACAAATACTATTTATCCATGATTGTGTGTACATTGAAATTTAAAAAAAAAAAAAAAATTAACATTTATCGAAGGCAAATAACTAGAGATGTGCGCTGACCCCCATTTTTTGGTTTTGGATCCAGGTTCATTTTTGTGTTTTGGATTTGTAAAACCACCCTCAAGTGTTTTGGTTTTGGAAAATTTTTAAAAAACAGCTAAAATCATGTAATTTTTGCAATCAAAAACCCGAAATTCAGATTTAAAATTCGAATTCCGAACCGCAGGAAGATCAGAACCGTGACTCGGATCTGTCCGGACTTCACGAAACTCGGGTGGATTTGGATTTCTGGAGAAACGAACAGCACACCTCGACAACAAAAACATTTATTGCAAAACAAACTAGTCTTAGAACTGCATGTCACTAACGGGAACCCATGGGACTTATTTACCAATCAATTAGTTTGCATTAATATAGTGCAATAAGAGCAAAAGTCTAGCTGGTTGCTTTGGTTTCAGGCAAATTTACACCTTTGAGCAATGATCATAAATAACCCCCATTGTGCGGCTTTCTGTAATCGCTATCTGCTAAACAGAAAACCGTATGAAAAGTAATTATGTTAATCTTAAATGTCATACTTCCTCAGACGAATTTCTTTCATAGCCCATGAAAAACAAAATTTTGAAAGCGTCTGTAGGAGGCTAAAGAAAGGCCCTTTGTCTGGGTTAGTGCTCAGACCATTGGTCAGTATGTAGAAGTACTCTTGTGTTTTACGCCAGCTTTCTTTTATGAAAATGAATTCATTTGTTCATAACCCCAGAGCTTATACTTTTTTGGAAGTAGCGACCGGACTTTTCTGTCTCACCGTAAAGATGATTCAACACAAAGCTGCACGAACCTGCACAATCCAAACTAATAGGTGTTCAAAGCACCAAACACAACAGTGAGGCCGTCACTACAATAAGGCAGCTGTATTACGCTTTCATCTAAGGATTGTCTCTGCCTTTGTCTTCGATATGTTTCTGTACTGGAAAAAACGGGGAGCTTACGAGCTTGAAACGCTCCCTACCTCTCTGACGGAACTGGGATACAGTGCTGTGGAGCGCTTCTCTTGGAGTTCATCCCTCGACATTATTGAGGATCTTGCGGGTAGGTCATCGGGGGGGGGGGGTTGTTACATTTTGTGGTCAGCAGAAAAAGGTGAACAAGTCACTTTTATGTAAATATAAATAAGTGACATTTATATGAACATAACAAAAACAAAAACTGGAAGGGAATATTGAAAAATAATATACTCACATGCACAATCTATTATACATAATTTAAAGTATACCTTAAATATACTGGGATTAGATGTACTAAGCCTTGAAGAGTGATAAAGTTCCAACCAATCAGCTCCTAACTGTCATTTTACAAGCTGTTGGAAAAATGAGTTAGGAGCTGATTGGTTGGTATTTTATTTATCTCCTCTTTATCACTTTGCAAAGGCTTAGTACATCTACTCCGCTGACTTACACGTCACCATTTGTTGTCCCCCACAACGGCTGTTTAGCAGAGCTCCTCACAGAGGCTGGTGGCTTTCTGCGGCATCCCGTAGACATATTTTCAGACAAGAGGACCAAAACATGTATACATACATATATATAGCACCGTAATACCAAAAAACAGGAAGATCTAACTATACTGAGCAGCCCTGGGACTTCCATGACGGAGATACGCCTTTTTTGTTTAAGACATTGCTCGGTGATACCATGTACACATGTGTTTTCGATCATAAATGTGTCATTTTGCGTCACCAGTTTGCGTCCCACTCATGTTAATCACACTAATATGCAGAGAGATACTGATCTAGCTTAAACTTAACTTTTATGTTTAGTAGAATGTTGACGAATGAGTAACACTAATTAGCATAAGGGGGCTACAATTCCTTCCGCATTGCGTGCACAGGACTAACTGTGTATTCGCCCGTATGCTGAGTTTTTAACGCATCTCGGACCGCACCTATCTGTACGCTTGGCTTCAGACGTCATTATTATCAGAGTGCGCTTACATCAGCCCTATGCTAGGTGCACAATAATGTATCGTAATTCTATGTACTATACACATAGTTCTGCTTAGCCCGGAATTACGTTGACACGCCCTCAACGAACTTTACCTATCCACGAACATCCCGCTAACACCCAGTTACGCCCCGTACGTTGCATCTGGGTTACATGCGACTCTGCACCGCCTGAGTGTGTGCGCAGATCCGTAGCATGCGCAGTACAAAAAAACGACTAGCGTTCAACTCTACATCAGCCAAAGAGACAGCCGTGGGGCCTAGGGTACTAAAGCGACGCAGGGTTACACCCCCTATAAAATCAGTGGAAAATACAATGTTTGCCGGCTGCAAAGGTGGACATTGGTCTTTCTCAGCAGCTGTCCTGGCCCTTGCTGGGCCTCTCTAACGGGCCAAGGCCTGGGTAATTAGTCTATGGTAATTAGTCCACACCCCCAAATTTCATCGCGCGCGACGTAAGGGCGCATTATTAAGGGCCGGCACAGGGTGCTCCAACCCCTGGAGCTGGCCCTGTAAGTACATACATAGCGCGGAGGTCAGAGTGAAGCTATGGGGTCTATTCATGAAGAACATGAAGTGGTTAACGAAAGATATCACTATATATTGCATCACGTCGATGAGATATATAGCGATGTTTAGTAGCCATTCATTTACACTGATCTGTCCGGCGTCTTTGTGCGCTATCCGGCCCTTCCACGATACCCAGAAGCAGTGAGAAGACAGACATATAACGGGTGCCTGATATCTCTGCTTCTCACTGCACATGTGCCGGCGTCTGAGAGCAGCAGGTCACGTCAGACCTGCTGCAAAGGACGCTGGGCAAAAGGGTGCGGAGCCAGCGCCGGGTGCCGGGAAGAGGAAATGTTCAGTTCCCTGCTCTGTTTGGTTTGCAGTACATATTACACTGTTGAGGAACGGAAAGCTGAACTTTCCATTCTTCTATGAGTCGCACTCACCATACAAAAGTATGGCGATGCGATTCCTACACGAAGCGGGGGTGTCACTGGAGAAGGAATACCCTTCTCCACGGTAACCCCCTGTATGAATTTCCGAAGGCGGTGAAAAGCCCTGTTTTCAGCTAAACAGGGCTTTTCACTGCTCTATGAATAGAACCCTATGGGGCCTATTCATCATCACTTAATTGTCACAAAAGCAGGTGAAAAAGCAAATTTTCACCTGCAATTGTGACAATTAAGTATTCGGGCCGGCGAAGCAGGAGATATCACAGATATCTCCTACTTACCTTCCGTTTGCGGAATGGCCCGCTGTCCCCATACACTAGTATGGAGACAGAATTTATCAAGCTCCGAAAATATTATATTTTTGGAGCTTGACTGCAGGGGCATTCGCCATCTTCAGATGGCGAATACCACCGCTTGAAGTTCGCAACCCATTCTTCCCTATGGGAAGAAGGGCCGGGTTGCGAGAATGGATCCTTTCGGATCCCTCCGCCCCTATCCGGCTCCTTCCGCCGGTCGTCGGGGCTCATGTGCGCATGCTTGACCTGTAGGTCACGCATGCGCAACGCCGTCACTGCTCCGACAGGAGCAGTGAAAAGATTCACTGCTCTGAAAAGCTGCACCATGCCAGAGCAAAGCTGAATTGCTCCGGTGGCCGCGACCAGTTGGAATGTTAATTATCGGGGTCCTTTCAGACCACGATAATTAACATCATGAATAGGCCCCTTTATTACTACGTGGAAATGTTGGATGTACAGTGGGCTGTTACTTTTAGTTCAGTGAGTGGTAATTTTTGAAAAATTGTACATTTAGGATAACTTTGTATACCTTCAAATGTGGCCGCATCTAGCGATTTTCCCTATACTGCGCATGCTGCCCGGGTTCCATATGCATGTTTGCGAATGTACGCCATATTCATAGCGTTGCGCTTCTCAGCTGTTTCTCTGTGGCTGCTAAATGGGCATTTCTGGATGGTAACAGGTTGTAACAACGTGAGCGCACGAAAGAGAACTCCTGTACGGGTGTGTTGTGGGACTTGTAGCCAGAGTTACTTGCTATTCCGAGCCGCGAGTGGTGCCAATTATAATGATATGGCTGCTCTCGCGTGGAGAAGAGTGGGGCAGTAGATATGAATGCATCAGGAGATGCATAATGAGGGTATGCGGTCAAGAAGCCAGCGGTCGAAATGCCAACCGCCGGCTTCCCGACTGTGAAATCTCGGCTTGGGTCTTACTCGGCAGTTTTCAGGGGATCGTAACAGCCAGGCGGATAATCCAGCTATTCAACCTGGCAGTGTCCTATCTATGATTCAAGCCTGTAGTTACATTAATCATCCTGACAATTCATTACCAATTGTTGCTCTTTATGAACTGTGTGAATGCAGCCTGCAAAGTCTGCTGTTACTATTAATAAGTTAACACCTGAAACCCATTTACAATTGGGAGATTAATGCAGATTTCTTTGTTACTTTGGAGGTTATGGTCAGGTTATTTCTGTAATAAGCTTCTGTGTGCAATAATTTGTATCTTTCTACTGCAGGGTCCATAGGGCTCCACAGTAGACCTTGGGGTATAGGTTGATGACGTCAGTCATCGAGCACCTCAATAGTTAAATTTGTGCTCCCAGGAGGCACCGGGCTCCTCTCCTATACCCCGCCCCCCAGGCCAAAGGCACCTCAGTTTTGTAGGTGCTCGGCACGGAGTCGTGTCACTTCAAGAAGGGCTGCGTTGACAGCCCAGAAAATAGTTGTTTTTTACTGCCACTCTGAGACCCCGCCGGCGCTGAGACACTGGCACTGCGCTAGGGATTGCGATGGGTGTCTGGGGGTTTTGGCTAGCAAAAGCCCCCAGACGTCCAGGACTGTGGCCGGACATCACGGGAGATATTCAGGTAAGCAGCGGGCGCCCGCTGATAACATAGTTCATTTACTTCCCAGGGCTGGAGGTTCCCTAGGAAGTGGCTGCGTGTGGCACCAGGCACGGCGCCTGCGCTGTCACTAGACCACCAGGGATAGGGGGCCACAACGTGCGGACATTGTGGCATCCAAGGGGTTAATAGCACGCCAGGGGTGCGGGCCTTCCCTGTATGGCACAGCCGGCCCCTCCCCGCTGCACTGCGCGCCTCTCCACAGCGGTTTGGCGGTTGCAGGCAGCCATTTTAATGTGCATAAAACGCTAGTCTCACA
Source organism: Taudactylus pleione (assembly GCA_031769625.1). Classification (NCBI taxonomy): domain Eukaryota; kingdom Metazoa; phylum Chordata; class Amphibia; order Anura; family Myobatrachidae; genus Taudactylus; species Taudactylus pleione. The sequence continues at coordinate 6,244,250 of JAUIMM010000436.1, read as the reverse complement.
GAGAGCTGCGGAGCCTGGGTCCTCCCACATGTATGTAGCACTATTCCTACTAGACACAAGGTCTAGTTAGTTGATAATAGTGCAGTATAGTGCAGGTTTTCCTGGCATTGTATGTGTCTGTTGCTAACGCTGACTGTAAAACTCTTTCTCTGTCAGCCATTTTAGCTATCCCTGTACTTTCTCTGTCACTAGCCCTTACGGTGACAGTGCTGCTGAGGGATCAGATTACTTCACAGTTCAGTGGTGAAGGCGGAGCCTAAACTGAGCTGGGGAGTTTGACACATACATTCATTATGTCTGGCAGAGATTCTGCTCAGGCTGATATCCCCCTTACACAGTCCTGCAACAGGTGCTTTGCTGGACAAAAGGAGGGAGAGATTATTGTGGGAGGATTGTGTACCCTGTGTACCAGAAATGCAGGATTACCTGCTGGGCCTAGCTCTTCTCAAGAGCCGCCCTGGGCTTGTTTTGCACAAGCACTAACTACCCTGATGGGTCGGCTTGCTGCACCTCCAGTGGTCCCACAATTGGGGTACGCTCCACAGGTTGCTATGCCATCTACGTCACAGGGGATTCCCCGACAGTTGGTTGTGGCTCATAATATGCCCTTACAACCTACTCCCTACCAGACTGAGCCTGTTTGGGTTAATACTCTCTCCAATACGGTGAAAAACCTGATGGAGGTTTTACAGGGGGAGTCTTTCCAGCGCCCTGCTAGGAAGGAGGTACTTGTCTTCCCAGTCCACGTATTATCAAGATGATGTGTCGACTGATGATGGGGAAATTCAGGACTTATCTGATACAGAGCTCCCTCAAAAGGAGACGGAGCCTAAGTCCAAAATGTATGTACACGGCCTCATTCGTGCAGTCCGTGTGGCTATGGATATTTGGGATGAGGAAACCCCAGCAGCCAAATCCAAACATGCTTTCTTTAAGGAAGTGAAAAGTTCAGCAACTGCTTTTCCCCTGTAGGATCAGTTAGTTGAACATCTGGAAGAAGCCTGGAAAACTCCAAGCAGGAGGTTTCAACCGCAAGAAACGGTTGGAAGCCACTTATCCATTCGCGGACAAGTATTTCTCTAAATAGGAAACTCCTCCTCAGGTGGATTCTCATATTACACGCCTTGTCAAAAGTGCGACACTTCCTTTGCCGTCCATGTCATCATTTCATCGGCTGCAGTGTCAGCTAGACGCTCTCTTTGGTTGCGATCTTGGAGAGCGGATGCTGATTCCAAGAAAGGGTTAGAAGGTTTACCCTTTAATGGCCAGGTCTTATTTGGGCCAGATTTGGACTAAATCGTGGACACTTTGGCTGCTTCCAAGTCTGCCGTTTACCTTCGGCCCCAATGCCATCAGGATCTGGAACTCAGTCCTTTCGGACTTTCCGTCCTCAGGGTAAGGCCAAGGTTCAGTCCTTTCCCAGATCGTCAGGAGCTAAGAAGGTCACAAAGCCCAAGAAGCAGGATTGGAGTACCAGGCGTCCAGCTGCCAAGCCCGACGTTAAACCCTCAGCCCGACGGGGCGGGCCTCTCCTTGGGGAACATCAAGGTGGGAGGCCGACTTCTTCAGTTCACCCAGTGTTGGTGGCATACCACAACAGACACTTGGGTAAGGGAAGTGGTCTCTCAAGGGTACGCCCTTTCCTTCCAATACAGACCACCTCATCAATTCTTCCCTACGGGACTTCAGATGGATCAGGAAAAGGCATTGGAACTGCAGAAAGTTATACGATCTATGCTCCACCAGGGAGTTATAGTTCCGGTACCTACTCCCCAGTGGGGAATGGGCTATTATTCCACTCTCTTTTTGGTTCCAAAACCGAATGGTGCATGCAGGCCTATCCTAAACCTCAAGTTCCTAAACAAGTTTCTCCGAGTGCCTCGGTTCAAAATGGAAACCCTGCGGGCAATTATACTGGCTATGGAACCTGGGGATTTTATGGTGTCTCTGGACATTCAGGATACCTACACCTGCATGTCCTGATAGCTTCGGCTCACCAGAGGTACCTCAAGTTCGCAGTGTTGCAACAACACTTCCAGTTTCAGGCCCTGCCGGACTGTGCACGGCACCCAGGGTTTTCACCAAACTTATGGCAGTGATGGCGGCCCATCTGCGGCTGCAGGGGGTCCGTCTGTTGCCCTACCTGGACGACCTACTATTGCTAGCCAGATCTCCGGAATTACTTATTCAGCATCTACAGCTGACAATAACAGTGCTACAAAGCCACGGTTGGTTGATGCCCTCACAGAGGATGTTACATCTTGGGGCATTGTTGGATTCTCAACAACAGAGGATTATCTTGACCAGGGACAAGATAACCACGCTGCAGCAGTGGGTTCGCAGCTGCCTGCACAGTCGCCGGGTGTCGATTCACTCGGCAATGCAGTTACTGGGCTCCATGGTGTCGACCTTCGACATGGTGGAGTGTGGCCAGTTCCATTCCCGACCTCTACAGACACTGATTCTTTCCAGATGGGACGGATCTCCATGCCGGATACGAACCCAGACATTGGTACAGTCTCTGGAGGTACGTCTGTCTTTGACTTGGTGGCTCCACACAAGTCACCTTACCAAGGGCCGCACCTTTTGGATCCCGGAGTGGGTCCTTCTGACAACGGACGCCTGTCCCCGGGGTTGGGATTCAGTGACGGGTTCACACCTCTTCCAGGGTAGGTAGACAACAGAGGAGTCTGTGCTTCCAATAAACATATTGAACTCAGGGCGGTTCTAAGGGCTCTTCAGCAAGCAAGGCTCATACTTCACGGAAAACCCGTGCAAGTCCAGTCAGACAACGCCACCACAGTGGCCTACATAAACCGCCAAGGAGGCACTCGAAGTCAGGCGGCACTAATGGAAGTGTCCCGCATCCTGACTTGGGCGGGGGAAAATGTCCCAGCCATATTGGTGGTGTTTATCCCGGGAGTCCTGAACTGGGAAGCGGACTTCCTAAGCCATCACGATGTACACCCAGGGGAATGGTCACTTCACCAGGAAGTATTTCAGCTGCTGGTGAACAAGTGGGGACTTCCCGAAGTAGATCTAATGGCATCTCGGCACAACCACAAGTTGCCAAGGTACGGCTCAAGAACAAGAGACGTGGGGGCTCTGCTAGTAGATGCTCTGTCGGTCAAATGGATCTTCCAGTTCACGTATCTGTTTCCTCCATTCTCCCTTCTGCCTCGGGTGACTCGGAAGTTCAAGCAAGGAGGTATGCTACTGCTACTGCTGGTAGCTCCAGCGGGCCCAGACGTCACTGGTATGCAGATCTTCGGAGTCTATCCATAGACACTCCGATGCTGTTGCCTCAACGTCCGGACCTGTTGTCCCAAGGTCCTTGCCTCTACCCGGACCTGAGTCGTCTGTCTTTGATGGCGTGGCTCTTGAGACTGCCGTCTTGAGTTCCAGGGGTTTTTTTTCCAGCTCGGTGGTGAACACCATGCTCAGAGCTTGCAAACCTGCTTCTGCAAGAATGTATCACAGAGTGTGGCACACCTTCTTTGAATGGTGTCGCCCCAGAGATTATAATCCCCAAACATTTGGATTATCCAGGATTTTGGCATTCCTACAGGCGATCTTAGATCACGGTCTTCGCCTTGCTTCTCTGAAGGTGCAGGTTTCTGCCCTGTCAGTACTGTTTCACCGTAGGATTGCTACTCTTCCGGATGTACACACCTTTATGCAAGGTGTGCTTCGTATCCAACCTCCCTTTATCGTACCGGTGGCTCCTTGGGATTTGACTGTGGTCCTTAGGGCTCTACAAGGACCGCCATTTGAACCAATGGGCTCAATGGATTTAAAATGGCTCAGAATTAAAACTGTGTTTCTTCTAGCCATTGCTTTGGTCAGAAGGGTGTCAGATTTGGGGGCTCTTTCATGTTGCCCTCCCTTTCTGATTTTTCATAGGGACAGGGCGGTTCTTCGTACTCGCCCTGGTTTCCTACTCCAGCTTCCGCATTAATGAGGAAATTGTAGTACCAGCTTTTAACTCCCCAGACCTTTCAGCTGGTGAGGCCTCTTTGGATGTGTTACGTGCTCTACAAACTTATATGGACCGTACCAACTCATTTCGGAAGCCGGACTCGTTGTTTGTCCTTTTTGGTTTCCCAAAGAAAGGACGGCCTGCCACTAAGCAGACTTTGGCAGGCTGGATTCGCCTGGCAATTTCAGAGGCTTACCTTCATGAGGGCCTTCCTGTACCGTCCTCTGTTAAGGCTCATTCTACTCTTTCTGTGGGTCCTTCATGGGCAGCTCGTTGTGGCGCCTCTGCTGTTCAGCTGTGCAAGGTGGCCACGTGGTCTACTGTCCATACATTCTTAAAGTGTTATGCATTTGATACCTTTGCCTCTCAGGATGCTTCCTTCGGGCGGCGGATTCTCCTTTCTGCACAGGAGCGTCCCCACCCTTAAGGAGACTGCTTTGGGACATCCCCAAGGTCTCCTGTGGAGCCCTATGGACCCTGCAGTAGAAAATAAGAGATATGGTAAAACCTTACCTTTGTTATCTCTATTTCTATGAAGTCCATAGGGATCCACAGGACTCCTGCACCTGTGCTGCAGATGGGCTGTGTTCTGGTCACCGGTTTTCCGTCTCCTTCTGTATGTGAGAATGTGATACTTGAGTGTTCCAGAATTTCTTCCTTCTCTCTTCTCCTCCTCCGGCCATTGGCTTGTTATGAAACTGAGGTGCCTTGGCCTGGGGGCGGGGTATAGGAGAGGAGCCCGGTGCATCCTGGGAGCACAAATTTAACTATTGAGGTGCTCGACGACTGACGTCATCAACCTATACCCCAAGGTCTCCTGTGGATCCCTATGGACTTTGTAGAAATAGTGATAACAAAGGTAAGGTCTTACCATATCTCTTATTTTATTCAGGTCAGGACGTACAGTAAGGCGGAGGGGGCATTTGCCCTGTGCCCCTAGGCACAGGGGCACAGGGCAAATGCTGTATCAAGTTTATATGTTTAATTGCATTTATTAATAATGTTGTGCTAAATTCTATTTGAAAAGGCATCATAATTTATCAGAATGACTAAGGACCTGTCTTGTTATCCTAATTACACTGTTTGCACACAATATGCAGTCATAATGCTATACTGTGTAATATATGCAAAAGAGAATACCTGAAACCCATTTACAATTGGGAGATTAATACATATTTCTTTGTTCCACTCTAAGATATGGTTAGTGCATTTCTATAATTTATTTGTATCCTTATTTGGGTCAGGATGTACGACAAGGTGAAGTGGGCATACAGGCAAAAGACAAACACAACCACATTTCACATCCGATGGGAATTGTATTCCCTGCTGCAGTCCTAATTAGGTGGCATCTCCAGGGGCCGTGCTGCACTTACGAGGACTCGCCATTACTGTACTTGCTCACCCGTCTTCTGCCTCCCCAGGCGTAACGAACAGAGGGCCTGATTCAGAGCCGCTCGTAAGCGGCCGCTCGTTCGCTCCGAGCGATATTCGCACATCTGCGCATGCCTATGGATTGTAATGCACATACGCCAACAAGTCAGTGTGGTTGGAAATCGTGTGCTCGCAAAATAGCGAACGCCTGCTAATTTGAGTGACAGGATGAGGCGTTTGTGGGTGGTAACAGGGGAAGGTGCTTGAAAACGGGGAGTGGAGATCCGAACGCAGGCGTGCCAAACGGTCAAAACGGGCGTTTTAAGGGTGTGCATAATTAACAAAGCAGCGTCATCGACCACGTCACTTGGTTGTCTTTTAGCCTGAACTGCTCGCAAGATTGCGGTAGGAAAATGCTACAAGAATAGCGAGCAGTTCATACGCCTTTCGATGTACTCGATTAATCTAATAAACAGCGGAGATGACGTATGATGCGAGCGGCCAAGGGGCGTCTTTACAAAATAGCGAGTGCATGTTTCGAACGCTCGCTCAGACATAGAGGCGTCAACAGACCGCAAAGAGCGAGCGCTTAATTTAAATATCCAGCCCCTTTTTCAGAACGAGCGGCCGCAAATAGCGTCCGGCTCTGAATCAGGCCCAGAGAGACTGAGAAACGCACAAATACACATATGGAGGCATTTTATTGTGCATGCGTAGTGCGGACATACGTATATTTATGCCACAGATATTGACGTACGCGTTACCTTAAATTACGCCCAGTATGTTCAGAAAATATGTTAAAATTGTATATAAAATGACCCTTGTCAATGGATGCCAACATTATTCACTAACTCAAATGTTCTGGGATCGGTATGAAATACCGCTGGACGCAAATGACAGGCGTCGGGATCTCGACGCCGGTCATTAGACCCCTGCCGGGATTAGGCAGTCGGGAAGCCGGCGGTCGGCATTTCGACCGTCGGCTTCCTGACTGCATACCAATGTTCCATATCTAGATGTGTTTGTCAATATTGATGAACAATTTTAAGAATTCTTTCATGATATGATAGTTTTGGAGGCAAAAGATGCCCACTATTGACCTCCGATGTGTGGCTATCACATTATCACATTCAGGGGTTTATTTATCAAGCAGTGAAAAACTTAGAGTAGTGGAGAAGTTGCCCATGGCAACCAATCGGCTCCTACCTGTTATTTTATAGACTGTACTTGATAAATGTTACTTCAAAGCTGATTGGTTGCCATGGGCAACTTCTCCACTGGTCCACTTCTTTAAGTTTTTCACTGCTGGATGTGTGGGCAGCGTTAAATAACATATTTCCAGTAAGATTCACAGATAGACAGTATATGTAACCCATACTTGCTTACATTTCCTACCTCGCTTCCACAAGACGTGGAGATGTGCTTAACTATTGTGCAAAAGATTTTTATATTTTTTTTATATAAAGATATAACTAGGCTTGACATATCATTCCTTTAATTCGGGACACATGTGAATTACACAGGTTCTGTGGCTAAGTAAAACCAGGTGAAATGTCCCAAAGTAAAGGAATGAGGTGGCAAGCCTAGATATAATATATATTTGATTCATTGGACATGTCTTGAATTGTTCTGCTTTATTTTATTTAAGCGCTAATTAAATAATAATAATCCTTTGTCTATAAAGCACCAACACATTATGGACCTCATTCAGAGTCGGGTTTGAGCGCCGATGCGCTCGTAACCGACTCGATGGTTTGGCCTGCGCACGTGCAGCGGCCACACTGCGTGTGCGCAAGCCCCGGAGCAACAGAGAAACTCTGTCGCTCCGGAGCTCGTAATCAGGCCCTCAGTATCGCCGGCCCCCCTCTAAGTGCCTAAACCTAACCCCCCCTTCCCCACAGCCTAACCCTAAGTCTCCGGGAGGGGGGGGTGCCTAACCCTAACCTGCCCCCGGGGGTGCCTAACCCCCCCTTCCCCTAGCCTAGCCCTAACCTCCCGGGGGGTGCCTAACCCTAAGTCCCCCCCCCGGGAGCCCCTAACCTAACCCTCCCCCCCTTGCAGCTGTCCACTCCTGGCGCCCGGCTTACCTTTGATCGGAAAGCCGGGTGTCGGGTTCTCGGCGTAGGTCTAATGACAAACGTCAGGATTTAGATGCCTGTCATTTGTACCTTGCCAGGATTAGACAGTCGGAAGAAGGCGGTCGGGATTTCGTCAGTCGGCTTCCCGATTGCTTTGCTATATTTAATGTACTTCATGCTGTACTTTGTAGAAAATACTAGGGCATAATGATGGGACATGTAATGGGTGGTGTGTTCCCATTCTTCTATTATTATTATTATTACCAGTTATTTATATAGCGCATACATATTCCACAGCGCTTTACAGAGAATATTTGTCTATTCACATCAGTACACTTTTACATTTGTAACCCCCCCCCCTAAAAAAAACTAAAAATCTCGTGTTTGCGCCTCACTACGGGCAACTAAATCAGTTCCCAAAACAAAATGCATCAGTCTGAGTTATTTAATTTTGCTGAAATAGTTGGCGCGGTATACAGCTTTGAAGGATTAGAATAGGGCCCCTCTAATGAGTCTAAAAACACAGTACAGGCTAACATCCAGTGGCACATTTCTACATGCACTATTTATATGTTATCTGTAATCTGCTATTCATTATTAAAGAGTGTGTACCATGTTCCAAATTACACATTACAAAGCAACATGATTTTCTGCTGAATTAAAAAGTCATTAAAGTTGGATTCACCAACACACTCAGAGACTGAGTTCATCTGAGCGTGCAGGAACATGAAAGCCAATTACACACTTTAACAGGGTTTATAAAATGGTGTTTTCAACTTTTAATAACAAATTCTGTGAAATATTCTTAAAATCTTTATATTGTCTCCATTTTAGTCACCCTGCTCAGATTTCCCAGTACTACACACCCATTGGTTTGTAGATAGGAAGCTGAGTAACTTGTAAGCATGCATTTTCCTTAGCTGTACTCTTACAAATATGTATCTCCTTTTCAAAATCTCTCTGGAGTGCAGAGCGGTATGGCTGACCATCACACAGACAGACTCACAGCTTTCAGCATGTGATGTGATAGCAGGGACAGGGGGGAAGAAGAGTAAGGATACTGAATTTAAACCTCTATACGCTCCTGCCTATACCTTCTAAAACCTGCCTATACCTTCTAAAATTGACGATATTTGCGTACGCAGTCATACAGTAAATAAATGCCTTCCAACGCACAAAGGTTATTATTCAAGCAAAGTACATATAGTTACACGCTGTGATCTAAATACAATTTAGCGCAAATAAATTATACAGACCCAAGGTACAGTTATACATACGCACGCGCTCTGGGACCAGTTACCGGCATCAACAAGAAACCTCCGTCAATCAGCATCAGCAAGAAGACTCCAGATTGGGGTCAGAACACACATATATATATACCCTTACAGAAATAGACTATACAATAGAGAGGTTTGTTGCGATCCCATTGGTTCTCCATCACGGTGCTTCTGTTACAGGACATTTAACAGGTTGATTCAAATGGACACAGACCAGCCTCCGACAGCCTTTTGTCTCCGTTTTCCCGCCTCATGCAAATCTCAGCTGTTAATTTTACCAAGTACATTTTAGTGTTTTAACTCTGTACAGTCCATAAGTTGAGAATGCTTGTTGCGATCTTCTCACCGATGATACCGGAAAGCTGTTGAGAAAGTGTAGATCAGTATAACACCAAACACGATTTGCTTATCACGTATTAAACCTTAGATGCAGAAAACAGTCATTTCTTTACACGCTGGCATTGTGAATGAATCATGTAATAATAATCCTTTTTGCGCTACGGAACTATTGCTTCAAGTGTATGTATGCAAGGGAGAACGACACTAAATAGCGTTGTGCGTCTGGGGGTCTGTGGGGTACTTAGCGAGCAGCACTAAGCTGGAAAGGTATCTCTGAGTGTATGGGACTAAGGGCCTGATTCAGAGCCGGACGCTATTTGCAGACGGTCGTTCTGAAAAAGGGGCCGGATATTTAAATTGAGCGCTCGCTCTTTGCGGTCTGTGGACGCCTCTATGTCTGAGAGAGCGTCCAAAAAATGCACTCGCTATTTTGTAAAGATACCCCTCTGCCGTTCGCATCATACGTCATCTCCTGTATTTATTAGATTAATCGGGAACATCGAAAGGCATCTGAACTGCTTTAAGTGCTTGTGGTAGGATTTACTTCCCGCTATCACTGCGAGCAGTTCAGGCTAAAAGACAACCAAGTGACGTGGTCGATGACGCTGCTTTATTAATTATGCACTCCCATTAAACGCCGTTTTGACCGTTTGGCATGCCTGCGTTCGGATCTCCACTCCCCCGTTTTCAAGCACCTTCCCCTGTTACCACCCACAAATGCCTCATTCTGTCACTGAAATTAGCAGCCCCTCGCTGCTTTACGAGCGCACGATTTCTGACCGCAATGACTGGTTTGCGCATGCGCATTACGACCCATACGCATGCGCAGTTGTGCAAACATCGCTCGGAGCGAACGAGCGGCCGCTTATGAGCGGCTCTGAATCAGGCCCTAAGTTGGTAGTGGTTGTGTAGGGATCGTTACAAAGCTGAACGTGCTAATAATTAGCTATTTTGCGTTGTGCACTGTTTAACATCGCGTGTATGTGTTAATGTGAATGCAGGGAAAACACCACTAATTTGCTACTATTTTGCACTGTTCATTATTTAAGTTCGTGGTGATTCTAATGTGTCGGAAAGTCATTTTTATGTATGTTAAACACTGTTGGTATGTGTTTGGGGAAGATTGTTAAAAAGCTGGCCGTGCTACTTATTAGCAATTTAGCATTGTGTTTTGTGTGCTATGTGTTTGACAAAATGGCGCTGTGTGACCTATTTCTAAGATGGAGTCTGGTTGCCATTCGCAAGATGGCGTCGCTCCAAGCTAATTTTACACTGATTCTGTCTCAGCCACTAAACCAGCTTCGACAAGAGGGATGATTTTACAGTGCAAACAGAGGGCCTGATTCATACCCGGTCGCAAGCTCTGAGCAGGGGCGTATCTATACTTTGGCCAGGATGGCACTTGCCAGGGGCGCCGGCCGCCAGGGGGCGCCACCTGGCAGTGCCACCATAGCAATACATGCGCTCTGCAGTGCTGAAGACAGACAGGTTATGGTGTGCTGGGCACCCGCTGGAAAGGATAGGCAGGTAGGGTGCGGGTGGCCACAGCCACACTGAGCACAGAATGCTGACCCGGCAGCTGCTGAAAGTTTTGTTTGCCGGGTGCCCGCTGCGGTGTATATCAGCGGCGCACCTGGCTGTCCTCACTTGCTGCTGTGAGGGTTGTGTATATAGATCCCCTTCAGTAGGTACATCCAGGGCCGCCATCAGGGGGGGACCGCCGGGCCTCAAGTCCCGGGCCCTGTGGGAGGGGATAGAGAGGGGGCCCGGGTAGCAGCACAGCTGCAGCAGCAGCAAGTAATGGCAGAGATGAAGATACAAGTCAAGCAGGGCGGCCACAAGCCAGTCTGAGATCGCGGAACGGCAGCCAATCAGGAATGGTCGTAGTGGACACTCCTGATTGGCTGCCGGCCCAAGAGCTGTGATTGGCTCGCGGCCCGGCACAATAAGCTCAGCAAACGTCAGCATCATATTCAATATCTGCTGTCCTGGCTACTGCTCACCACTGCCACCCGGGGCCCCATCTCTCTCCAGTCCATTCTTCAAAAGCAGCCAGAGCGGATTCTAACTGGCTGGCTGCACCAGCGCTGCCAACTGAACACACCACTAACCAGGTATTCCCTGACCTTTACGTGCTACCCTCCCCCCCAGTTCAGCCAGCCTGTCCACCCCCATGTTCCAGCCAGCCTTCAATGCCCTCTGCCTCCCCCCCTTGTTCAGTCAGCCTTCTTAGCACTGCCCCCACCCCTTTTACAGCCTTCTCTGCCCAGTACCTCCCCCCATAGCTCAGCCAGCCTGCTCCCCCAGTCCAGCCAGCATTGCTTTCCCTGACCAGTCCCCCCCCCCCCTAGTCCAGCCAGCCTACCCTGTCCCCCCTCTTCCCTCTCCCTTGCCCAGCCAGCCTTTCCCTGCAAAGTGTCCTACACTCACCCTTCCTTTTGGCTTTATATGTGGATGCTTTTACAGTGTATTTGTATTTGTGGGTCACACATATATTATAATATATATATATATATATATATATATATATGATATAATTTGCATTAATGTTGATTTCACACATTATAGATGGATAGATAGATTTTGGTTTTACGCACCAATTGATGTCCCACTCCCACACCTCTACTCCATCCATCCCGGGGGGGAGGGGGCCCTACCTATTTTGCCAGTACCGGGCCCCACGATTTCTGATGGCAGCCCTGGGTACATCTACGGAAGGGGATCTATCCACAACCCTGCTGTGAGCTCTGCTCTGCCTCGCTCGGCTCCCGCATGGTGCAGTGACTCATCTCCCAGTGCAAGGGATCGAGGAGCTGTTCGGCGCCGCACAGCACTGTGAGGTGACAGGTCAGTCTCTTCTTGTTAGTGTTGGCAGGGTAGGGGGTGGTGGTGTGTGTGTGATATTAACAGGTCAGTGACAGTCTCTTGTTAGTGTTGGTTGGGTGGGGGGTGTGTGTTTGTGTTAACAGGTCAGTCTCTTGTGTGTGTGTTTGTAAGTATGTTGTGTGTATGTTATGTGTGTGTATGTGTGTATGTATGCTGTGTGTGTGTTTGTAAGTATGTTGTGTGTATGCTATGTGTGTGTGTATGCTATGTGTGTGTGTGCATGTATGCTGTGTGTGTGTATGTTATGTGTGTGTGTGTTTGTAAGTATGTAGTGCGTATGTTATGTGTGTGTATGTGTGTATGTATGCTGTGTGTGTGTTTGTAAGCATGTTGCGTGTATGTTATGTGTGCGTGCATGTATGCTGTGTGTGTGTTTGTAAGTATGTAGTGTGTATGTCATGTGTGTCTGTATGCTGTGTGTATGTTTGTAAGTATGTCATGTCTGTATGTTTATGTGTGTATGTATGTATGCTGTGTGTGTTTGTAAGCATGTCGTGTGTATGTTGTGTGTATGTCATGTGTGTATGTATGCTGTGTGTGTGTTTGCAAGCATGTTGTGTGTATGTCTATATATAATATATATAATTATTGAACACCCCCCCCTACAGTGTGGTAGGGGAAAATGCGAGGGGGGGGGGGGCGCTGTCCCTTAGCTTGCCAGGGGCTCTCAGACCCCTAGATACGCCCCTGGCTCTGAGCGCTCGCAACCGGGTCAATGGTGGCCCACAGCGCATGCGCAAGACGGAGCCGGCTCCGTCGTGCGCAGGCGCGAGACCCGGATAGCGATGGGCACTCCGTTGCTCCGGGTCTCGCACCAAAGGGGGCGAGCTGTCGATCTTGGCGGGCCGAGGGGGTGGCTGCCCAAACGGAGGCGTTCCCATGAGAACGCCTGCCATTTGGGGGCGGCCCCACTGACATCACAAGTGATGTCAGTCGAGAGCTTCCGGCTCTGTTAGAGCCGAAAGCTCTCTGGGGCTTGCGATGGGCGAGACCCTACCACAAGGGTCTCATCACAAGTCCGATGGTCGCAATGGTCTTGACCATCGCGACCATCCTGGCCACTCGCAATAGCAGTGGGTGGTCACCCACAGCTATGCAAGCGGCCAAGGGGCCGCTCCAAAGAAAAAAAAGCCCGGCCCTGATTCATAGCGAGCGCTCTGTTAGAGCGAGCGGCTCTGAATCAGGCCCAGAGCTCAGAAGGATGTTACAAAGCCTCTCTGGGGCTGATTCACAATTACTGGGAGTCTGCGCGTGCACAGCACCCATTCTGCAAGTGTGCAGAATGCGTCCTGCGTAATCGCACGCAGCCCCTTCTATGCCTCTGCCTGATTGACAGGCAGAGGCATTTAAGGGGCGGAGCGGGGGCGGCCAGCACTCCTGTTTTCCAGGAGTGGCAAGGCCAGGGACTGCATCGATGGATGCACTTTCCCAGCCTTGCAAGCCGGCCAGCCTGAGTAAGCCTCAAGGCCCAGTGCCATCCACCGCGATGGTGATCCCAGCCTGCGACCTCAGTGTCATACACCTCCTGCTGTATTTGCATCCTGCGTGCAGCTTTGCAATTCCGTCCGATGCTGAATCACCCCCTCTGCTCACTACAGCTTGTGATTCCTGAAACTGAGAAAAACGCTAAAGAATTATAAATGATTAATAACAGCCTAAAAAAATACAAACCACAGAAAAAAATATTAACAACCTATATTCTTCTTATAGCTTTCCACAGTGACTTATGTTAAAAATTATTATTTTTTTTGTTTCAAGTTTAGTAAAAATGATACTATGGAAATTGTAGCGCTATAGGGGCCTATTCATGATGTTAATTATCGGGGTCCGAACGGATAATTGACATTCTAATTCGCCGCGGCCACTGGAGCAATTCATCATTGCTCCGGCGCGGTGGCAGCTGATGCGAAATCAGCTGCCCCCGTGAGTGGCTTCACTGCTCTTTTTCTGCTCCTACAGGTCACGCATGCGCACAAGAGCCCCGACGTACGGCGGAAGGAGCCGGACAGGGGGGGAGGGATCCAAAAGGATCCCTTCTCGCAACCCGTACCTACTTCCCATAGGGAAGAGCGAGTTGCGAACCCCAAGCGGGGGTATTCGCCATCTGAAGATGGCGAATGCCCCCGCAGTCAAGCTCCGAAAATATTATATTTTCGGAGCTTGGTGAATTCTGTCCCCATATGGGGACAGCGGGCCATTCCGAAAACAGAAGGTAAGTAGGAGATGTCTGTGATACTAGTGTATGGGAACAGCGGGCCATTCTGCAAACAGAAGGTAAGTAGGAGATATCTGTGATACTAGTGTATGGGGACAGCGGGCCATTCCGCAAACAGAAGGTAAGTAGGAGATATCTGTGATACTAGTGTATGGGGACAGCGGGCCATTCCGCAAACAGAAGGTAAGTAGGAGATATCTGTGATATCTCCTGCTTCACCTTCTTAATGAATGGCCCGAATACTTAATTGTCACAATTGCAGGTGAAAATTTGCTTTTTCACCTGGTTTTGTGACAATTAAGTGATGATGAATAGGCCCCATAGTGTCAGCATAGAGTATTGTCTATGCTCTGCTTAGCTATAGTAACTCTTAGGGCTAGGCTGCAGGGAAGGGGGGGTTTAGGTTTAGGCACTTAGAGGAGGGTTAGGGTTAGGCACTTGGGGGAAGGTTAGGGTTAGGCACCCCTAAGGGAGGGTTAGGGGGGGAGGTTAGGTTAGCAAATAGAGAAAATACTTACCTGTAGGGATCTTCACTGCCGGTCCTCCGCTGTCGGAAGGTAAATCATATGATCCCGTCATGCATCCTTAACGATTTCCAGTGCATCGTTAAAGAGATTACCTGCAGTAGGTAAGATCTGAAGATACAATTAACGATCCACGGAACCTCGAAATCGTGCAGATAATCGTCTACTGTGTGGGCACCTTAAGGATGCAAATTTCCAGTTGTATCTTTTGCCCGCTAGCACAGGGTAGGTACAAGTACACACTGATAATGATAGCTAGCAACAATCCAAGTGTACCAAGCGGACGGGACGGTATCTGCACCGCAAGTTGTGTACAATTCTGCATACCGGCCAATACACACACATATCTCCATGAACGTAATGTGGCAGCACATGTGCTCGATTTCCACTCTGCAACAGGCTCTAAGTGTATATATTTAGCAAAGAATTCCAGAGAAAAGAAATGAAAACCAAATTATAAATTGAAAACATAATAATATATTGTCAATCCCAACCTAGAGAATCCTATAGTCTTATTTATTGAACAGAACAATACTGTAATTCTTGCAACGTTAATGTCCAAATACAGAAATTGAGGCATCAATGAAAGTATTTGTGTTCTGTTCTTCCTCTGCCTCCCTGCTGGGTTATTGTCTTACTTCACCCTTATGAAAGAATGTCTTGTTTGCTTGAAATATTATTCATAAAAGGGCAACAAAAATGAAAATGTATCACGTCTGTGCCCAATGAAAGTCTGCCGCAAGCATGTGAGTTCTCTTTGGAAGACAGCAGTGTACAGTTCTTAGTCACATTTGCAAATGGCCTAATCTGTAGGCGGCAAAGCCATCAATATGCACATAGCTCCGAAGAATAAGGGACGTTTTTCTGCTGGGGATAATGGTAGATTCCATAACTTGACAGTCGTGAAAATATTTCCCTATCTGGGTGCAATGTTTGTTTGCAGGTCTGGAATCTACGGTATAGGCCCAGGGAGGTGCAGGGTGTAGGGCAACTGGTAGGTGTGTATATATTCAGAGCCGTAGCTAGACTTTTTGGTGCCCTGTGCCAGAAAGTGAATTGGCACCCCCCTCATTTTTCAAAGGGATATAATGCACCCAAAAATGGGCCATGGCTTCATGGGGAAGGGCCAGGGAAGAGATAGGAGAGGCCAGGAGATGCTGGGGATGAAATAAGAGGAAGCTACAAGCAAGAATTATAAAAAACAGAAATTTGACAGGCCCAAACAGCGCCCCCTGCCCTATGGTGCCCTGTGCGATGGCACCGGCCGCACTACCCTAGCTACGGCCCTGTATATATTCATTATTAATTTTATTCTTTGTAGTTGGTTTATGCTGTCCATTTGTTCAGAGAGAACTATGAAAGAAGGCTTGCTGATTGGACAGAAATGGGTATCAAAGGAAAGTCAGGGGGCTGGTGCTATAACTGTATAGGCAATAGCTGTTTGCTTATACAGGTTGAGTCTCCCATATCCAAAATGCTTGGTACCAGGGGTATTTTGGATAACAGAATATTCCGTATTTTGGAATATATGCATATCATAATGAAATATCTTGGGAATGGGACCCCAATATACACACAGGATGCATTTATGTGTTATATACACCTTATACACAGCCTGCAGGTAATTTTATACAATATTTTCAATAATTTTGTGGCTCAAGCAAAGTTTGTGTACAGAATTGAAATTAATTTATGTTTCATATACACCTTATACACACAGCCTATAGGTCATTTTATACAATATTTGTAATAATTTGTGCCTTAGACAAAGTTTGTATACATTGAACCATCAAAAATCAAAGGTTTCATTATCTCAGTCATGCCAAAATTATTCCGTATTTCTGAATATTTGGATATGGGAGACTCAACCTGTAGCATGACCAAACCAAAAATATTTGGGGCTTCCTATGTAAATGAATGGGTGTGGTCTTCTTTGCTTACCTGACTAGTTATTCATAAGAAACATTCATGAAATGATCATTATTATAAGTACAGAACATATTACCTGCAGCAATGTCCTGCATGTTATACCCAGCACATTACACAGGTGTACGTGCAGAATTTTACACAGTGTCCTACTAGTATATTATTCATCCGCATATTGAGTACTAGCTGGGATACTCACCATTGCCCGGGTTGAAGAATGGACCTTAAAGTACATCTGCAGCCTTTATTTTTTACATTGCAGACCATCATTGGAGGTCATGGCATATGAAAATGTGCTTGGAGGAAATGAGTAACTGTCAGTGCAGGTGCAGTGTGACAGTTGATCCTCTGGCTCACTGCTCTTCTGATGGAGCTCTGCCTGTCTCCCACTGGTACATATCAGCCTGTGCCTTCACATCAATGCAGTTTTAGGCCCTGGAAGACATCCTGAGTGAACTTGCTTAAACCAAAATTTCAAATCAGAGACTCTACGGCCTACTTGGTGGGAACCATGTAGATCTCAATGGCCCTGATGAACTTCAAACATAGCCAAAAACCTAATCCTGGTCAAACTACACCACCTTGCCAAATTTGGTGGAGCTAGGTACAAAACTCTGGCCGTGCATAAAAGACAGACAGACACACACTTTCTCTCTTATTATATAAATAAACTCAACTCTACATATAGAATGTAACACACTCTTACGTCCAACATACAATACAACCGTTTGCAGTGTGCAGGTCTCCAGGGTGTATCCTAAAGAGAAGCATCGGGTTGTAATTCCTGTCACCATAGTGACTGTAAGGCTTGCTCTCATTACCTCCATTTCTGCAGTGTGGGAATCCTCCTCATCCCAATAATATTGGCCATCAGTTGAGTTGACTTAGATGTCCGACATGACGAACCTCAGTTACCTCAGTACAGGCAACATTTGCTGTTGCACAAAATGTCTAGACTAGACATTACTGAACTCCCTAAACAAACTACAGACATGGTAACTTTCTTACCAAATTCCTGGAATGTTTTTCATCCAGAATTTGATAGGACATGCTGGAAAACTCAGTTGGCCAATAACCATGACCAGCTGACAGCATCAATATGATCCAGTGGTTTGACCTGAGAGCTAAACAACTGTATCTGTCTAATTTGAACACCCTCATTGCTGAACCGGTGCACCCCTTCAGGGCAACAGCAGATCTATACAGTAAGTCTATAAGAGGATATGTATCAAGCTTCCTAAATAGTGGAGAACTGGACAAGTTAAGCAACCAATCAAGTTAATAGCAACCAATCAGTTTTGACATAACATTTATCAAGTACATTCTATAAGATAATAGGTAGAAGCTGATTGGTTACACTGGTCATTCTTTAGAGGGCTTGAAACATCTCCCCCATAGTCTTGTCTAGCAAACTCATAGTCCATAACACTAGGCTGGGGAAGTGGTTGCAGGACCATGACAGTGAATTTGGTTTAGTGCGGTGGCTTCCCTAGTCATCAGATCACCACCCAATGGCTTATCTCTGGGATAAGATAAGACCAGCTGATCTGAGTACAGATCCATCACCAGCTACTGTATTTGCACCAAGTATTATTATCATTTATTTATATGGCGCCACAAGTGTTCCGCAGCGCCTTACAAACTACATAAACAAATAGATTGACCAGTGACTTACAGTACAATACAGGACATTAATAATATACATTGCTACATTTGCGACCATAACACCCAGATAAGCAACAGAGCAAAGCAACTAACTGTTAGGTGCCCTAGTGGGGAGTAAGAAGTAGATGAAAGTAGGAAACGGAGAAGCACAAGAAGGTAGAGGGCCCTGCTCGCAAGAGCTTACATTCTAAAGGGGAGGGGCAGACAACCAGGTGTGATACAGATGGGGTAGACAGGGAGGAAGGAGCATTTATGGGACAGTATGGGACACTTTAAAGTCCTAATGGGCACAGCATTCCAGTACCATACTTTTGAAACAATGTCAATTTTTAACTTGATGAATTGTTACTGTTCTTAGTGCAAATGACTTTCAGGTCCGGTTTAAATTAGGCTGGATACTTACCGTGCGAGGAAAAGGACTTATAGCCTCCGAGTTTTACTCCTGGAGCTATTCAATTAGATTTTCCTCATGTGGCAAAATCTGCGGCTGATGCGTGTTAACCCATAGATTCTGGGATTTGTGCCTGGAACTGTTGGTCAACGCATTCGCAGCAGCTGTGATAAGGACAGAAAACCCTACGTACCGCAGATTGCTGCTCGAGCCTCTGGAGAGGAGAACAGAAATCCCCGTTAAGTGCAGCCTGCGGCTTTTCGCAGTTGCAATTGCATAGCCCCATTCACTTCTTTGAGGCTAGTTGAAGCTTCAAGACAAATTAAATCCTGCCCTTAAAGTGCCTCTTGTTTTTGTCTTCACGACTCCATTACTGATATCTGACGGGAACATAAAAATTTGGTTAAATTATATCTAGTAAAGTTTAATTTTTTTTTTTTGGGGGGGGGGGGGGGGCGGATTCCAGAATATCTAGTCTGCTGTAGATCTTCTATTTTCTAACCCGTACTTATGAAAACACCTGCCATCCTGATCCGGCTCCTCTCTGCATGTTTTTACTCCTATTTCAATATGAAACCTCTCAGTTTAATAACATTCAAAGCTCCCTCTCCGACTGCCCATCTTAAGAGATTCCCTGCAAAATAAAGATGTGATAACCTCTGCTGAAAATCTGAAATCCAGGGTTGACAACCTCAGCCGTGATTGAACAGAGCATCTCTATCAAAGCCCAGGACTTGAGATGCTAAATCTCCAGAAATGTTCTCAAACACTATCATTTTAAACAATATTACAACTATTAAATCTCCCTCCTTGTAGCAATTCCCTCCTGGATCTCCAAGAGATTTTTCTTTTTATCTGCGTGACACAGTATTACTAAAACATCAAAAGGATCGTTGGGAGAATTTTTTCCTTCTTTTTCATCCTAAATTCCCTGGGCACATTCTTTTTCAGAATAATTTAGAGATGAAAGTGACCTGGTAAATTAAATTCCTAGTAATTACACTATGCTGTTATTATTCAGCATTGCATCGCCGTAGTGTTAGAGACGCAAAGCAGGCGACAAGCAGCTTCTTTGCCACTTAGCAATCTTGTACAAATATTTTGATTAATTAGGCTTCAGATGGGTTTTATGTAAAGTGGTTAATATGGACATCGTGGCTTTAACAGACCCCACAGTGTCTTTGTATACGAGAGCCATTGCCATGTATAAGGACATTTGGGGAAACCGTCACTCAGGTGAAGACAGATGTACTAAGCATTGCAGAGGTAAAGTGGACAGCGATAAAGTGCCAACCAATCAGCTCCTAAGTGTCTTTTTTCAAACAAAGGGGCCCATTTATTAAGGATCGCATTTTGCAATGCGATCAGGGCATGCAGTATCGCCCATGATCGCATTGCAAAATGCGATCATACCGGCCGAATGTATGACCCGGCACATGCACGGAGACGGGCTCCGAAAAGAGCCCGTCCCTGCGATGTGGCCGGAGCGCATTCCGGGCTGCTGCGCATGCGCAGTCCCGCGGACTGCACATGAGCGGCGCCCATTGCCGGCGGAGGGATCTGTAAGATCCCTCCGCCGGCTCAAATGCGGTAAGTGCCCATAGGACACAGCAGCTAATGCTATCTGCAGATGGCGTTAGCTGCTGGGGTCAATATCGGGAATGCGAAGCATTCCCGATATTGATACATTTGGCAGCTTCGCATCCCCCATAGAAACCTATGGGGGAGGCGGCTGCCGGCGGCAATGGAGGGATCGCAGCAGGTATCGGAGATACCTGCTGCGGTCCCTCCTTCATACATTCGGGGGATACTAAGTATTTGAGGTAAACCCCCGAAAACAGGTGTTTTCGGGGAATTTACCTCAAATGATCTTTGATAAATGTGCCCCAAAGCCTGTAACATGACAATTAGGAGCTGATTGGTTGGCACCTTATCTCTCTCCACTTTATCTCTCTCCAAAGTTTAGTACATCTCCCCCGTAGATAATTATAGCTAGCAGAAGAATACCTGACAGCTCTTATGCCTAGGTTGGTTATGTAGGAGTGGTAGAAATTAATTAATCAAAGTTTCTATGGCAAGAACGAGTCCCCTTTTCTTCCCGCAAATGAAGAAGATGGAGAAATTAGGTGGTGCCGCTGTCCCCATCCATTCTATAGTTTAAAAAGAGGAGGTGCCGCTGTCCATTTTAACTCGATAGGTTAAAAATAGGTGGTGTCCCCTTCCCCATGCACTCTATAAGTTAAAAATAGGTGGAGCCGCTGTCCACGTCCACTCGATAGGTTAAAAATAGGTGATGCCGCTGTAGACGTCCACTTGATAGGTAAAAAATTGGTGGTGTCGCTGTCTCTGTCCACACTATAGTTTAATAATAGGTGATGCCGCTGTCCACGTCCACTCGATAGGTTAAAAATAGGTGATGCCGCTGTCCACGTCCACTTGATAGGTTAAACACAGGTGGAGCCGCTGTCCACGTCCACTCGATAGATTAAAAATAGGTGATGCCGCTGTAGATGTCCACTCGATAGGTTAAAAATAGGTGGTGTCGCTGTCTCTGTCCACACTATAGTTTAATGATAGGTGATGCCGCTGCCCACGTCCACTCGATAGGTTAAAAATAGGTGATGCCGCTGTAGACGTCCACTTGATAGGTAAAACATTGGTGGTGTCGCTGTCTCTGTCCACACTATAGTTTAATAATAGGTGATGCCGCTGTCCACGTCCACTCGATAGGTTAAAAATAGGTGATGCCGCTGTCCACGTCCACTTGATAGGTTAAACACAGGTGGAGCCGCTGTCCACGTCCACTCGATAGATTAAAAATAGGTGATGCCGCTGTAGACGTCCACTTGATAGGTAAAAAATTGGTGGTGTCGCTGTCTCTGTCCACACTATAGTTTAATAATAGGTGATGCCGCTGTCCACGTCCACTCGATAGGTTAAACACAGGTGGAGCCGCTGTCCACGTCCACTCGATAGATTAAAAATAGGTGATGCCGCTGTAGATGTCCACTCGATAGGTTAAAAATAGGTGGTGTCGCTGTCTCTGTCCACACTATAGTTTAATGATAGGTGATGCCGCTGTCCACGTCCACTCGATAGGTTAAAAATAGGTGATGCCGCTGTCCACGTCCACTCGATAGGTTAAAAATAGGTGGAGCCGCTGTCCCTGTCCACTATATGTAAGTGAGGAATAGTAAGAGGTAGCACAATAGGTCTGCAAAGAAAGAAACAGATGCTAAATTATACCTTTTGTCCCATGTTTTATTGCTCTGTCTGTACGAGGACTGATCGTAAAGTAATGAGACTGCTTTTTTTTATTCATAATCAGAGGACTCCACAGGACCTAAGTAGTGTCCTCCACATTCAAAAGGATGGGTGCCTTCACATTCAATACATTTTGTGTAGAGTTTGAACAACGATTCGCAGACGTGCAGTAGACGGTTCTGTGACATCACTGTGTTACAGCTGTGGCATTTTTCACTTCAACATCTGTTGAGACCTTCATTCCGCACAGTTGTTTTTCAGGGTTGGAAATGCCCAGAAATCACAGGGCGCTAAGTCCGGGCTATATGGAGGGTGTGCCAGTGCTATCCCATTAATTTCAGTCAGTGCTGCCAATGCAACAGCAGCAACATGTGGTCGGGCATTGTCTTGGAGCACAAACCACTGTTTCATTGGCAAATGTCGTCTTTTCTTCTTCATGGCTCCACGCAAATGGGCTTTCAGGACCTTTGCCTAGTCACCATTAATTGTCCATGGGGAACCCAGTTCTGTAGGATCATACCGTGCGCATCAAAGAACAGCAAACGCATGACTTTACACACTGAAGGAATCACACAGAATATTTTCGGGCGGAGGCGAATTTGCGTGTTTCCATCCACTGGACTGTTATTTGGATTCCGAATCATAATGATGAATCCACAATTCGTCACGCGTCACAATCGTTGTCAGGAAATCGGGTATCCTCTCCGACATTCGACCTGTGTACTTGCGTGATTCAACTTATCGCCGCATCTGCTCTTCTGTGAGATTTCTGGGTACCCACCTGACACACACGCGATGCATTTTCAGTTCCTTTGTCACAATATGCTGAACCCGTTGGAATGAGATGACAAGTGAAGCCGAAAGTTTGCGTAGAGTTAACCTTCTGCCATTTTGCAACATCTCCGTAGATTTGTAACCACGGTGGATGGTCTCCCAGAACGTGCTTCATCAGTCACTCACGTATTACCCTCTTTGAAGTGCTTCCACCACCGAAATACTGCAGCACGGCTAATTATTACTCCACCGTATGCTTGCCGTAACATTTTATGAGTTTAATTTCCGCTTTTTTCAAGTTTAACACAAAATTCAATCACACATCTCTGATGTAATCTCACAGACACGTCTACCTCATCCGCCATGACGAAACGTACAAAGATCTTCCACTCGCTGTGATCTAACAAAGAGGACTACGGCAGTCCAACCGCAGGTTCAGACACATCGATGTCTGAGCTTCACAATAACCAGCATAGCGTGGCCACGTCTACCTATGGGACAGAAAAACAGAGGCAGTCTCATTACTTTTCGATCAGCCCTCGTATTTGTTGCATTTTGAAGTGCACCTGTCACCATGGTCACAACTGAGACAACAATATTCATTGGAAAGTACCAACATCACTGAGCAGGGGCGTTTCAAGAGAGGAGGGGGCCCATTTGCAGTCTCTGTCCGGGGTCCCCTCTGCTCTCTTCGGCGTCTAGCAACGAACTGAGCACCGCACCGCACCGGTAGACTCTAGACACTAGAGTCTGCCCAGAGTCTACAGCGCATGCCCAAAGCGCAGGGAAATTTGACAGCGCTGACACCGGTGCCGAAGTGGGAATCCAAAGGTAAGTATCAAAAATATGGATGCAGGGTGTGCGGTGTGGGCCCCCGCTGAATCTAGGGGCCCGCATGCCCCGCACACCCTGGACCCATTATAGAACAGCACCTGTCACTGAGTCTTCAAGTGACTTTGATGCTTTCTCCCCATTATGGTTCCTTGGCCATTTCCAAACATGCACTTGTGAATAACTGAGGAATATTAGCATAAGATCCCGGCGTTTGCAACCAAATAGTCACTTAGGGCTCTGCGTGCGGTTTACAAGGAATGTATGAAAATAAATATAAACCTCCCTTTGTAAATCAACTACCAGCGATAAAACTATAAATAAGTTTAAGGGCATTAATAGATCACAAAGTGTCATAAACTAGGCCAAACATTTGCGAGAGGAGATTCTAGACAATGAGATCATATTTTACAAAATGTATTTGTACAGAGCATTTCCAGAAAATCAACGGGGTAAGCAGCAGAGCTATATTAGAACCAGGGGCCGAATGTAATAGGGTGAGAGTTTAGTAAATGTGAGAGTTTAGCAGTAAAACTCTCACACTAATACATTGATCGAGTTGTATTTTCAATACAGGAAACACCAGGATGAGAGTTTAAATCTTGAGAGTTTTTTGAGTCTGAAATACATGAAAGTTTCCATGTTCTGTGACTTTATTACATTGGCTGAGTTTAAGAATGTGAGAGTTTTCTTTCACATTTTCTAAACTCTCACTCTATTACATTTGGCCTCAGGTATCCATCATTGGGTCGATATAGAGTTGCTCCTGTATTGTGCGGATGGAAGGGAATTTGAATATTCGCCCGTATGCTGAGTTACATACATCTCTGCGGCTGGATCACCCCAATCTGTACGTTTGGTAATGAGTATCTGCACCCTACACATGGTGTCAAAGATTCGTCTGAAGACAGTCCTACTGTAATTATATCCCAAACCCTGCACAGCCCGCAATTACGTGGAACACCCTTGACATTCCCTCGCTAAATTTTGCCTATGTGTAAATGACCCATTGCCACCCAGTTATGCCCCGTCAGCCACAAGTGAAGATGCAAATGTTTTGCATATAAGCCGGAATCACCCATAGTTCCGCACCCCACCTATCATCCCTTTGCTCAAAGTTATAATCACTGTTATCCTGTGTAATTGGTCTTCGCCTACTCCTCCTTTTCTAGAGGCAGTTAAATCACTTTTGCTAAAGATCCTATACATTGATAGGCAAGCTACATATCCAGCATTGGAATCTGGGGTGGTACTCTTTTATAAAAAATGGGGTACATATATTGAGAAACTTGGCTCCCCTACACAGACCAAGATTCTCAAAGCATTTCAGACGACCTCTCGGCATTTTGCAAATATCTTGACATCTGTATTCTCTTTTATGATGCTGGAGATACAATGGGCTTTATTCAGAGGCGGCCGTACGGTCTACGACTGCACGGCCACCTCGATGTTTGTCTAGTGCGCATGCGCACGAGGGAGCCGGCTCCTTCGTGCGTATGCGTGAGACCCGCTACGACCGACAGTGCCGGTCGTAGCGGGTCTCTTTCCAAAGGGGGCGAGCTGTCGATGTTGATTGACAGCTCGCCCCGTTTGGAAGGCGGGCCGGGGGGGTGGCAGCCCAAACGGAGGCGTTCCCAACGCCTGCCGTTTGGGGGAGGCCCCACTGACATCACTAGTGATGTCAGTGGAGAGCTTCCGGCTCTGACAGAGCCAGAAGCTCTCCGGGGCTTACGACAAGTGAGACCCTACCCTAGGGTCTCGTCGTAAGCCCCGATGGTCGCGATGGTCAATGACCATCGCGACCATCACCCTAGCGGTCGTTAGAGCTGTGGGTGTTAACCCACAGCCTAACGACCGAAACAGAGGCGGCCGGTCAGGATGCAAGCGGCCGCCCAGTTTCTGAGCGACCGCTTGCATCCTCCGACCGCCTCTGAATGAGGGCCAATGTGCTTTATCTATCAGTTATTGTGTAACGTTTTTGTTGTATTTTTACATCATGCGAACTTTAGCAAACAGAGAGATGTATACTAACTTTATTTAATTTTTTTCATACCCCTGCTCTTTTTCCTTTGTTCCCTCCCCTTCCCCCTTTTATTTTATTTTGTTTTTCATATTATTATTATTTTTAAGTTGTCCAGTTAGCCCCCCACCCCCATCCTTTTATTGTATTACAGTGTTGGGACGGCAGTTCTTGGTAATTGTATGAACTTCGGTTTGCACGAGGGACACCCTTTTATTGCAACTGTGTTAAATGTTAGAGGTACAATCTATGTAATGTATGGTGATTTGAGATTTGTACATTATTTTATATATTTATGTATCTGATGTTCCCTTTCTCAACCGACAATTTTCGTGCCTTTCCTATCTGCAGTAATTTCTTTTGAAAATCCAATAAACGGATGTTAAAAAAACAACAACAACAAAGTCTCTAAAAAAATCTAGCTGTCTAGAAACTTGGTAGATCTAAGCCATAGTTGCCGACATTCAGCTCCCTCCTTCCGGGAGGGAGCTGAATGCCTGCACACAGCGGGGGCGTGGCCGGGCGCTGACTCCTTATGGGGGCGGGGCCAGGGGCGTGTCTGCATGATCGCGTCATCGTGAACCCGCCCCCCCTTCACAATGCCGAAAATAAAGGCACTGTGAAGCAGGGGGCGGAGCCACGATGATGCGATTTAGCGCGAATCGCATCATCGGGGTTTTCTAGCTGTAGTCGGGGGGGTCAGGCGGCAGCCGAGGAGGCTTGTCTGCCTTTCCGGGGGGTCGGGAGCGGCACCCGATATTCGGGAGGGTAGGCAAGCCTGATCTAAGCAAATCAAGAGTCTACTCTATGTACTAAGTCTTAGGGCAAAATTTACTAAGTGGCTGGTTCTAAACCCCAACGGTTTGCTCGTAGTTTGGCAGCGGTTTTACTATCCGCAGATTTACTAAGACCAAAACCACTTAAAAACCGCAGCAAAACTGCCACAAAACCACTGTCAAAACACATTTTAGAACAGAATAGAACAGGGCTAGATCTAAAATTACTAGGCAGCGGTTTTGGTGTCATTTAGAAACTGTCCACAAACTCTCACAAAACCACCAGGGTTTAGAACCCGCCGTTAAACCACCACCAAAATGCAGGGGTTTACAACCCGCCGCTTAGTACATTTTGCCCTGAGAGATAAAGTATCAACCAGTCAGCTCCTAACTGTCACTTTTCAAACACAGCCTGTAAAGTGACAGGAGCTGATTGGTCGGTACTTTATCTATCTCCAAGGCTTAGTACATAGACCGCTCAGTACCTTCAGGATAGGGGTCGTCTCCCAAACTTACCTCACTGGAGTATTGGACTTTAATTCTGTCGCTCTCAATATTGGGAACAAAATAATTCCTAGAACTTTGAAGGGCTTTTGTTTTATTGTATTTTTATCTTTTTGACTGTTGGGA
The DNA here is from genome assembly GCA_031769625.1 of Taudactylus pleione. NCBI lineage: Eukaryota > Metazoa > Chordata > Amphibia > Anura > Myobatrachidae > Taudactylus > Taudactylus pleione. The sequence continues at coordinate 6,217,304 of JAUIMM010000436.1, read as the reverse complement.
AACAACTTACGCTGCCAAATACGTATCACTTTCTGTTGTTCCATTTTAGTACCAGATTTTATAGCCGACATTTATTAGATGAGTACAGTTGTCTTCTTACCTGTTGACGCAGTTTGTTGGCCTTATCTATGAAGATTTTAACCTATTATTTAATATTGTTATATAACGGAGCAACAAGAAAATGCACATGCTGTGATTGCATGCACAGGAGAAAGTAACCGAAAGTCACAGGCGATCATTTCGTGTCTTCGTGATGTAATAAATTATGTACAATCTCAGACTTGCTGCCATTTATAATTAATGCTGCCCCCTTACTTGTTTCTGCAGATTTTTTCACTATTAAAGTGACACATTTCAAATGACAGAAACAGTAAAATAAATCGATTTTTGTGTTTGTAATAAAAAAAAAAACTAAACATATTAGTGATCAGTAAGTATTTAACTTTGAAAATGGAAACATCTTGAAAGGGTTTTAATGACAGAAATGCTGAGGACAATCAAGACGTAAATAGCATTATGTCTACGGGAGAACACTGGCGTGGTTGTAATAATATGTAAAGCATTTTAACTGTGTAGGCATTATGATTTTAAATATGGTCGTAAAGCATCATGTTTATGAAGTTTTCAGTGCACTACTGCGCTATGTCCATGTTCCGAAGCATTTTACTGTACCAAGATGGAAGCCATTTGGTCTTCTGCACATCCGCGGCGCCATCTTGTCACTGTGTTATAGTGTCACAGTGGAATACAAACGTCTTCCACTTAACTCTAGAGATACTGTGCATATATCCTGCATATATACTGCGTATACCTGCACCGCTACCAATATACATGACTGGCTTGTCCTCTGTATGTTCCGCTCCATCTAGATCTACTAAGTGTATAACAGTGAGTACGGCTGAACCAAACACTTGATTAAGCACTGAGGCTGCCTGCTGTATCCGGGTTCCACTGGTATTTACTATTATAATAACCTGCATTCCACCATAAAGAGAACACATATATCCACAGTTTACCTTTAAAATGCCTACACAGTTAACATGCTGTAAATAACATTACAACTGTGTCGGCATTCTCCTGTTGCCATAATGATGTTGACATTTTGACTGTTGATGGCATTACTGTTGATCAAATTACTACTTTCCCTTTAAAGGGGCTTTCAACCAAAGATAAAAATAAAAAAAACCATCATCATCTCCTCTTGTCCCAAGCTAGCCAATGAAAGACCAGTCTGTCTTTTGGCCCTCAGGGGTCAGGAGCTGCCACGACCACCTGTAAGCCCAGACTCCAACTGGCCATGTGACAAGGAACTCTGTATGGTTATTGGTTCCACAACCGATCAATATACACAGCGGTGAGTGGATAAGGATAATTTTTGTATCCATAGGGCTGTATTCAATTAGTTTCGCACCCGTGATACTTTTTCACCTGCCGTACTTACCGCCTATATCGCGTACTTTAGCCGCTGAAACTTATCATGCGCGAACCCGGCTAATGCAAACCAGTCGAAAAGTACAGAAAGAATTGGGGAAATCAGCCTGACACCCCCTAAAAGATGCACTAACATTGGGGATCAATGTACATGCCCCCGAATAGCCCTAATAAAGCTATTTGGATGTGTCAATATCTTCTAAGTAGCGTCTTTGCACAAGTGGTGAAGAATAGTATTAAGCAGTTTTTTTTGTGAAAATAAGTAGTCCTGTCAAATTTGGGGTACCTGAAAATGGGTGCAAGCGCGGTTTAAAGTCACTAAAGTCAAGTTTAAAAAAACTTAAAAAACGCACCAGAAGTAAGCACCTGCAATCCCAAAAAAACACCTCACCCATACTTGCAGACCCCCCAAAAGTCTATTTTGCCAGTATTTAAGTTTGTACCCCAACTTTGCACTTTTTCAAAGTGCTTTTTTCGGGTGTTCCTCATTTCTTTAAGGTTTTTTTTTTTTTTTTTACGCAGTTATCCTTTGGGGGGCTGTCCCAAGGCTGCTGAGTGCTTTCTCCACCTTTGCACTTTTTTTCTCCACCTATACAGAGGCAAATCTTTTTCGCCTATTACATTGTATTGCGTTTTCGCCCATGCGACAGGCAAAAAATTGCAATCGCCAAAACTTTTTTGCGGATTCTGACTTTTCGCGGCTAATTGAATATGGGCCATAGTGAGAAAGGGTCTGATCCTGGATGTGACTCTTTAGAAAACATTTTATAAACAACATTACCTCCCCTAAATTTCACTTCCTACAAAAAGCTATGCCGGATACCCCAGTTGAGACCGAGGAAATACATGATGCCATTAGAGCCTCCTCAACTGGCAAAACTGCTGGGCCAGATGCCATTTCTGTAGCCATATTTTATAATATATCACCGACATTTTAGCCTCTCCGCTACACTCGTTTCAGTACGGAGATCTACTGGCCTAAATTGAAAGAAGCTCTGTATTGTTATTTCCCAAGCTAGACTGGGATCACATGGAGTGTAGCTCATAGTGGGCTCTATTTACTACAATCCGCATATTGAATGCGGATTGTAGTGTGATATTACCGAGCGAATTCGCATTGCGAATTCAGGCAATATCACAGGGATTTACTATAAATTCCTTGCAGGGACAGAGCTTGCGATAAAGCTCTGTCCCTGCGGATCCCATCCGCACTCTAGTCGCGGTATTTTCGGAAAAAATACCGCGACTAAGAGCTCGCGCATGCGCCGACCCACCGCCGCTGCTGCCCCCCTACCAGCGCTAAGCCCCGCCCCGGCACTAAGCCCCACCCCCCGCGATCGCAGACCCCTGCGACCCCCCCTCCCTTCATTACACTTACCTGCATCCTCCTGGCCTCCGGTGATCTTCTCCGGGCTTCCCGATCAGGTGATCTCCCAAACTGCACTGGGGCCCGATCACCTGATGACCGGGCAGCAGTGCACTGTGGGAGACCAGCTGACCGGAGAGGAGCCATCACCGGACGCCCGATCACCGGTCCCTGGAGTCAGGTAAGTAAAATAAAATAAAAAATTTTTTCTTTTTTTTACAGCAATCAGCTTGCGGTCTATTTAGACCACATAGCTGATTACTGGTACCGGCTCCCGCCTCTGCTCTCCCCGTTAGAGCAGAGTGGGAGCCCGGTAACCGGGGGAGACCATGGATAACGCCACCTCCAGGTGGCGTTATTATCACAGGGCTGTCCCCGGTATTTTTTTACAATTTATTTTTAGTAACTATGGTCGGATCACATTTCCCATTACAATTATGGGAAATGCGATCTGCTTTACTAAAAATAAGTGATACTTAGGGGTTGGAGTAGAATTTTACTAATTCTACTCCAATTGCCCTATAGTAACTACAGGTGAAACTAAAATAATGTGAAAAGGGTGTGAAAACACCCTTTTTCACTTTATTTTAGTAAAAATAATGTTAATAAATGGAGCCCAGTGTCTCATATCATTGATTAACACGGATATGAAGCTGCTGGTTAGGTGTTTGGCTAACAGGCTTAATTCTGTCAACCGCAATATAATCTGTAGGGACCAAACGGGCTTCATGCCTGGAAAATCCACCTCAATAGACATGCGGTTGACATCTAATTAGTAACCTACACTTGAGTCCTCGTGTGATATTATGTGAAGAGTTATGATTCAATTTGGCATTGACTTTAGATTCATAAATGGACTAAAATGCTATATAATCCGCCGGTGTTACCAGCAGCGGGCTGACCCTCATCTTGCTATGAATTGCATAGTGGTGCAGTACAAGGTGGACACTATCCACACAGCTCTTGGCATTGGTGGCAGAACCTCCGGAAATTGGCAATAGCAAAAATATAAAGCTCATTATTATATGATAATATATAAGTGTACAAAAGGGTAAGATATGTGGGAGATACATTGGGTTTGCCCCACAGCCTGAAAGTTGCCAGCCATCCCCTGAATGGTAACATACTGTTAACTTTTCAGTGCCTGCAAAGTATATACGTAATTCCCAAACTAGGCCTGATTCAGAGATGCACTCTATACCAATGTTTTCTTGACATGTGAAATAGATGCTTCCCTGACCGGGAATCGAACCCAGGTCTTGACAGAGAGTTGCCGGATCGTACCCACTAGACCACCAGAGACGTCGGTGTTGTGGATGGGATGTAGTTAACAGACCGGTGGACAACTGAATCCAGACGGTGGGAGCCCGACACGGGACTTAACATAGGCATCAAAATACTGACGGCTATCTTAATCCGGGCGCCGGAATACAGACAAGGCGCCAGCCCGAATGAGGTAAGCCATGGGCGTCTTAGCTGTTAGCCACGGTGGGGGGAGTGTTAGGTTTAGGTAGGATAGCGGGGTTAGCGTTAGGTTTTGGGGGGGGAGGTTAGGCACCCCTAGGGGGGGTTAGGGTTAGACACCACTGGGGGGAGAAGGGGGAGGATAAGTATACTTACCTGACCTCTGTCAGGATACCAACCATCGGGATGCTGCTGTCTGTATTTTGACAGGAGGCATCCCGACTGCCAGCATTACATGCCCATTCCGTTGTGGATGGTATGATGTATGTAGCAGAGAAGAGTATGGCAGTAGATTAACCAGACTGAATTGGGTTGTTAATTGATAATAATAAAGCACTCTTCTTACTTGGTTCTGTAATCCAGGACACCTGAGTGTCAGATCTTGGCAGAAGTATTTACCAGGCTTGGACTGGGTTTTCTCTGTGGTCTGGGAGCATACTGAGATGACAGGACCGGACACAACCCGAACACCGGAATGGATGGTAGCTGTAGAATAACCTGGCACGGAACCAGGGAAGCAGGAACGGCTGATATACCTGAGCAGACAGGTGGATGCTTTGCACAGGTGTAGCACATATTCATCACACTGGAACAAGCTGGAATTACCTGTGCAAGATGCTAATTATATAGGAATAGAATGGCATAGATAGTTAGTGCAGAACAAAACTGCACCAGCAGGATAACAATGACTGTAAACTGAGCACAGCCGAGCTTCACTCTGTCAGGACTGAGCTAGACATTGTTCTGGCAATGACTGAGAGACAGCAGTTGGAATATATACTCAGGGGTTAGCCAGGATTGGATGAGCAGCGTCAGATGGTCCCGGCTGACTCAGACTGGCTAAGGATTGGCCGGATCGATCAAGTGATCGGGACAGCAGTACTTCGGGGCTGGCCGCATGTGAGCTGTGGCCTAGCAGGCCGGAAACAATGGAACCTGCGTCTCACTGGGAAGGCAGGAGACACACGGACCGAGTTCAGGGAGTCAGCTGACTGGCCACAGGAACAGTAAGTGTCCCAACGACAGGGGTAACAAGCCCGGGTTGTGACATGGGGTTGGCATTACTGGGGCTATTTACTGTAACAAGATCCAAAAAGCTTAACTTTCCATTATCTGGAGATGGCATTAGCCCATTTATCTCTTCTGATCTGTCCCAGGTGGGCTGGAGCTATTTCCAATGGCTACTGCAGGGATTTCGATGTGCAAATAAGTGGCTGTGTTTGAAAAGTACAGTTAGGAGCTGATTGGTTGATACTTTATCTCCATCCACTTTATTTCTCTGAAAGGCTTAGTAAAGGGGTGGCCAACCCACGGTTCTCGAGCTGCATGCGGGTCTTTTGAGTTTCCGATGCGGCTCCCGGCTCGAAAGACCCCCACTAGTACTGAGAACGCTGGTCTCTGAAGCGATCAGAGACTAAAGAAGCCTCTGGTCACTTCAGAGTCCAGCATTCCCAGTGATGCAGTGCGTGAGTGACATCGTTACATCACCCGCGATGTGAGGAGTCCGCACGCCTGCTGGATCCAGTTAGATCCAGCAGGCAGCGGAAGAAGCAGCAGCAGCGACACGGGACTCGAGAGCCCTGATGGCGTGGAGCGGTGCCAGCATGAAGACAGGTAAGTTTCTTCACAGGGGTGTGGCCAGGAGCTAGTACTGGGGGCACTACCTTAGGGGGCATGACTACAGGGAACATTGCAGAAGGGGCACAACTACTGGGGGCATTGCTTAATGGGCACAGCTACAGCAGGCACTGCATAAGGGCCACAACTACAGGGGGCATTGCATAATGGGCACAGCTACAGGGGGCATTGCTTAATGGGCACAGCTACAGGGGGCATTGCAGAAGGGGCACAACTACTGGGGACATTGCTTAATGGTCACAGCTACAGGGGGCATTGCATTAAGGCCACAACTACTGGGATCATTGCTTAATGGGCACAACTACAGGGGGCATTGCAGATGGGCCACAACTACTAGGGGCATTGCTTAATGGGCACAGCTACAGGGACATTGCAGAAAGGGGAAAACTACTGGGGGCAGTGCATAATGGGCACACCTACAGGGGGCATTGCATAAGGGCCACAGCTACTGGGGGCATTGCTTAATGGGCACAGCTACAGGGGGCATTTCAGAAGGGGCACAAGTACAAGAGGAATTGCATAATGGGAACAACTACAGGGGGCATTGCATAATGGTCACAGCTACAGGGGGCATTGCTTAATGGGCACAGCTACAGGGGGCATTGCAGAAGGGGCACAACTACTGAGGACATTGCTTAATGGTCACAGCTACAGGGGGCATTGCATTAAGGCCACAACTACTGGGATCATTGCTTAATGGGCACAACTACAGGGGGCATTGCAGATGGGCCACAACTACTAGGGGCATTGCTTAATGGGCACAGCTACAGGGGGCATTGCAGAAAGGGGAAAACTACTGGGGGCAGTGCATAATGGGCACACCTACAGGGGGCATTGCATAAGGGCCACAGCTACTGGGGGCATTGCTTAATGGGCACAAGTACAAGAGGAATTGCATAATGGCCATAGCTACAGGGGGCATTGCATAAGGACCACAACTACAAGGGGGCATTGCTTAATGGGCACAACTACAGGGGGCATTGCAGAAGGGCCACAACTACTGAGGGCATTGCATAATGGGCACAGCTACAGGGAGCATTGCATAAGGGCCATAGCTACTGGGGGCAATGCTTGATGGGCACAACTACAGGGGGCATTGCAGAAGGGGCACAACTACAGGGGGCATTGCTTAATGGGCACAGCTACAGGGGACATTGCAGAAGGGGCACAACTACTGCGTGCATTGCTTAATGGCCACAACTACAAGGGGCACTGCATATGGGGCACAACTACAGGGGGACACTGCATAATGGGCACTGGCTTTCTCAATGTATTTTATGTGGTTCTGGATGTATTTTATTTGGATGTGTATTTTAAATGTATTTTATGCGGATCTGGCTTGTTTCTGTGTATTTTATGTGGATCTGGCTTGTTTCTGTGTATTTTATGTGGATCTGACTTGTTTCTGTGTATTTTATATGGAGCTGGATTGTTTCTTTGTATTTTATGTGGATATGGCTTGTTTCTTTGCATTTTATGTGGATCTGGATTGTTTCTTTGTATTTTATGTGGATCTGGCTTGTTTCTGTGTATTTTATGTGGATCTGGCTTGTTTCTGTGTATTTTATGTGGACCTGGATTGTTTCTTTGTATTTTATGTGGCTCTGACTTGTTTCTGTGTATTTTATGTAGATCTGGATTGTTTCTTTGTATTTTATGTGGCTCTGGATTGTTTCTGTATATTTTATGTGAACTTGGCTATTTCAATGTTTTCTATATTGCTCTGGCTTTTTATTTCACTTCAACAGTGAAAAATTTATATTGGGAACTTTATGTAAATTGTGTATTTTCAATGTGCTGGGCTCACCGCCAGCGTGACTAAAAACGGGGGTGTGACACAAGGTCATGCTCCTGGGAATGTCATACCAAAGGCGTGCCCACAAAAATGGGGCGTGGCCTTGTGACAGCTAGGCCACGCCCCATTGTTGCACGCGCCGAAGGCGTGCTCATGCGATCAGCTCTTCAACTTGACCACAGATATTTTTTGGCTCTGTGCCTCTGACTAGTTGGCCACCTCTGGCTTAGTACATAGACCCCATAGTCCTATAATTGACCCCTGCGAATAATATTTTCTTATGTTTTCAGTTTATATTAGGTGGTTTTCCTTTTAATGATACAATACTGTATATGGGCTCTACCAAAGACTGTTTATCGAACAACTTGAAATTCTCTTAAGCCCCAGTCACATTTCAAACTTCACCCAGTTCCTTTTTTTTAATTTTAGGTCAAAGGTAATCCACGATACTGTCAAACTGCCCGCAAAGCGTCTGGCACAGCGCATTAAATTCAATTCTATGCATTTCTCCATTTAACCTTTAAACATTCTCCTTTTCCCTACAAGCATGAAAGAATGTTATCACCTGTGAAAACAGATTTATATTTTTTCATATCTGGTCTTAGAGAGGGAATGTATTTGTGAAAGCCAAACAATTTTCCACACAAAGATTTCAAAAGTATTTTTTGACATATTTGGGTAACAATGACTAGCAGTGGAAAGAATGGACTTGTCTCGGCAATCAATTAAGAATTTATGGATATTTACCAGCAAAATGGGAATTTAGAAAACGTTGATTTCGTTTTCGTAGTGAAGTTAACTATATGGTGACTGCAATATATTTTATTCGGAGATTGAACTGAATAATGGCTACTTTATCAACACACATTTTCAAGGAAAAAAAAAATAAAACAAAGCAAATGCAATTTGCTATATCTGAAACACAGCAACAACAATTTTTTCGGTCCAATGCTCATTTCAAGACACCAAAAAGTTGTGGTCAATCCTAATGGTGATGTGGGCAACATATTATAAGGCAGGGGTTGCTAAGTTACAGAGTATAGGGCTGATTCAGGGTTATGTGCATTGAACTAAGGAGGTCATTCAGAGCCGGACGTTAGCAAGCGGCCGCTCATTGCAGACGATGTTCACTAATGTGTGCATGCGTGTAGTTCGCAGTGAGCGTGCACAAACTAGTACGAGCTATTGCAAATATCTTGCTCGTCCTGCAGAGACAGCCCAGTGGAATGAGTGACAGGAGAGGCCGTTTGTGGGTGGTAACAGGGGCAGGGCAGTAGTAATGGGGGAGTGGAGTTGTGGACGCAGGCGTGCCTGAGTGCTTTCACTGCCGTTTCAGAGGCGTGCATAATTAACAGGCAGCGTCATAGTACATGTCACCTCGTTGATTTTTACACTGCTCGCAGTGCTTGTGGTAGGGTACAGACAACCGCAAGCGCGGCGGTCAGATTCAATGGTTCCCGATGTACTGATGGCTGTATATACTTCCTGGAGATGACGTACGCAAGTGGCCGGCTAAAGACAGGCTAGTGGGTGTCTATAAACACAAAGTGATCGCTCGGCCAGACATAGTGGGCGTGCTTATGCCTTGCCGGGCGAGCGGCTACCTTGACGTCACTTAGCTGAATTTCCATACGCTGGGAGCGAGCGGCCGCAACTAGTGAGCTGGTCTGAATCAGGCCCTAAAAATGTGGATCTTCAACCATATGCTGAGTGGCACACATCTAAGGAGCTGATTCAGAGAAGGACCTGAATGCCGCCGTAGCCACAAATTTCTATGCAGTGGCTGGGCTTGTATTGAGACATCCACCGGACGGCTTTGCGTACAAAGACGCAGCTTGGTAGCAGATCAGTCTATTATCAACCTTCTGAGTAACCCCATGGAGTCACTGGCGCACTTTGGACTGCGTACGGGATCACAGTCGCAGACAGACCCGAAAACGGTCGCGATATGCCCTCCCCGTTTCTGCTCACAAACAGACCCTGCCTTTCAATCATTTTGAAAACACATCCTCTCTGCGAGCGACATATGTAATGAAGCTTGACGCATGGCGCAGTACGACTCAGCCGCATGCCCAGACCACCGATAATCGCTCAACTGCGTAATCATCGGCACTGCTTCCATCTCTGCAACGCCCCTATCCATACTCTTGGTCAAATAGCCGTCATCACTATCAGTGCGCAATTGCCCCCACTCTGCCTTGGCACAAGAGATCAGTCTGAAAACAAATGGATCTGTGCATACGCACACCTCGGGAGAGCCCACCCCCACACTAAACTTAGCCGACCACCCAGTTACGTACTTAAACGACAGGCACCATAGCCATAATTTGGTACCACTGTTCTGCCCCCCCCCTTCTTGCGCAATGCGCATTTTGCAGCGTTGTGTGGGGGAAGGGGGCTATGACGATCCAATTTTCCGCAAGCAGAAAAACGATACCCGTGTTTAATTAGTCCATAAAAAGAGATTGCAGATTGGTTCTATAACCTAAATACAATTTGTGAAAAGAGAAAGGGCGTCTATCGCATTAGGAAATATTTTGTGTATTTTGGATTTTAGCGTTATTCCCTATATCTCACTGTATAATGATTTCAATTTGTTCTTAGGGAGTAGGGGGTGCTACCACACAGAGCTGTAACTAGACTTTTTGGTGCCCTGTGCCAGAAAGAGCATTGGCGTCCCCCCCACCCCCATTTTTTAAATAGTGCAAAAAGGACCATGGTCTCATGGGGAAGGGCCAGGGAAGAGATAGGGGAGGCCAGGAGATGCTGGGGATAAGAGAAGAGGAAGCTACAAGTGAGAATGATAATAAACAGGAAAATTCACAGGCCCAAACAGTGCCCCCTGCCCTGTGGTGCCCTGTGCCATGGCACTGATCGCACTACCGTAGTTACGGCCCTGCTACCACAGTCAAAAGAAAAATTCTTGTACCTTTAGTTTTATAACATTATGTACTGATATATTTCGCAGAGCATCTAGTTTGTAAACCCCAATAAAAAGTCCAATACAGCATATGTGGAGCTCCTTCCATCTTGTACTTATTATAATACCTAATGGAACTTTGTTGCTTCATCTTATTTCTTACATACACTTAGATTCTGCCTGTCCCCATTATTTTCACCACTAGTTGGGGTATATTTACTAAAGTGCGGGTTCATAGAAGTTTTCAGAGATGTTGCCCATGGGTTGGGTACGGGATGCCGGCGGTGAGAATCCCGATGCTAGCATCCTGACAGAGTTAGGATACCGACACCTTTTGGATAAGTATCCTAACCCTACCCCTAACCCTCCCTCCCCACAGCCTAAACCTAACCCTTCCCCTAGTGCCTAAACCTAACCCTCCCCACAGTGCCTAAACCTAACCCTCCCTCCCAGTGCCTAAACATAACCCTCCCTCCAGTGCCTAAACCTAACCCTCCCCCCTAGTGCCTAACTCTAACCCTCCCCCCTAGTGCCTAAACCTAACCCTCCCCCCTAGTGCCTAAACCTAACCCCCCCAGTGCCTAAATCTAACCCTCCCCCCCAGTGCCTAAATTTAACCCTCCCAGTGCCTAAACCTAACCCTCCCCCCTAGTGCCTAACTCTAACCCTTCCCCTAGTGCCTAAACCTAACCCTCCCACCCAGTGCCTAAACCTAACCCTTACCCACAGTGCCTAAACCTACCCTCCCCCCAAGAGCCTAAAACTAACTATCCCCCCCCCAGTGCTGGCATCCCGACTGCCGGAATTTCAACTGCATCCCGTTGCCCATGGCAACTAATCAGATTCTACTTAACATTTATCTAGCACCTTCTAGAAGATAGTAGCTAGAATCTGACTGGTTGCTATGGGCAACACCTCCACGTCTCAAAACCTGCACTTTAGTAAATATAGCCCCTTGTATTTAAGCAACCAAGCTAGTCCTGTATCTGCCCTCTGCTGCAAGGATAATATATTTTCTTTTTTATTTACGCAATAGATCTTTTTTAGTTTTTTCCGCTGTTTAACATAAATATCTGACCTGATCTTTTTAGGATGTTATGTTCCATTTTGTCACATGAATTATACCAGCTCTCTGTGTTTATGTAGATAGAGAGCATAAATTAATAAATTCAAACACACTATAATCAGTCACGATGACTCACCCGCTGCCTGGCCTTATATCTCGGCTCCCGTACAAAGTGGACCCTTTCATGTACAATGGAAAATCACTTTATAGTTACTGAACGAGAAAAAAACAAAAAGACTTGTTTAATTCTGTATATTTAGTGAAGATCTGTTTAAATGGTTTTGCTTTTACCATAAGTCAATTCTCACTTTGTTCATTCGGGGATACTGGGGTCCTTGGAAGTTACGACTAACACTTTCAAAAAGAATACCTTTTTTTTTTTTTTTTTTAATAATTGCCTATCATTGTCGATCAAAAATAATTCTGAGGCCAGACTTCTCAGCTCCATTTTTCTCAGGCTGGAAAGGAGATAAACACATTTCCTCAGCCAGTCTGCATTACAGAGCTTAAGCTCTCTCCTCACAGAACCCTCCTGACAGGCGACAAGACTGGGGCAAATCTGAAGGGGGAGAGACAGCCACTAGCGAAATCAATGGGTGAGTTGATGAATTATATTCACAGTAGCAACAACGAGGGCAACAACATTGCATTGGCAAAGACAGAATATCAGGGGATTTTTGCCTGGATGACTGTGTTTGTGCAGCAGTTCTGTGAGACAGATGAATACTCAGATCAAGCACTTGTTAACCAATTAACCTTCAATGGTGACAGCTACTGTAGGACACACAGAGGTTTGTGACCAATACATTCCCATTTTATCACTGGTATGGCAATATTTTTTAACCTTACGCTGCATTTTTTCTCTTTAATTAACCTAGTGTTAATTGTTGATGTGATGTAGTACGTCTTGGTGTCTGTCCAATGTCTGTGATTCCACGTAGAAAACACACCAAGTGCACTTCGTATGATATTTAGTATTACAATGATATATATTTGTAAGTACCAGTACATGCACCTGAGTTGCTGACCTTGAATTTTTATGTTAATGTCATGCTGTACAAATCCGCCATGGTTAGCTCTCATATGCACACTGTGGTTCATATTTTGCAATATTTAATAATAGTGTGTTTTTCCTATTGCCATGGATATGCTCCTGTATTTCATGGCCCATGCACAATTTAAATAATAATATATTATTAGATGATGACGCAGCAGTTGATGTGGTGACTGAGCATGAAGGTATATTATGTAGTGTATGAAAATGCTATTTAATTGCTATACTGCTGGTAAGGATATAGGGAGAGATTAATTTTTCACTACTGTAAAGTGGTTTATCCTGGGAGCAAACCTTGCTTGTTGTTGCCTGCACCCAATAGAATTGCACCGCACCGGTAATTAGCCGCAATGTGCGCTCCTGCAACAGTGCATCACGTTCCTATGAAACCATGCAGCTTAATGAATCTCCCCCTTAATCTGGGTATACACTGAACGATGTGTGTACCCAGCGATGTAATATATCGTGCATCTGGTACACATTACACGACCTGGTGGCCGCCCGGCTGCCCGTTATGTCGGTACTGGCTTCATCCTGTTGCATGGGGTCGTCAGCATTGTCAGATTGAGCTGCATGTAGAGCCGACCTGACGATGCAACTGACGACCAAACGGGAGCGCGCATGGCCCGGCATTGTGGATACACATTAGCCAATTTTGACGATATGTCAGTCTGATCCGTCGCATCGGTCGAAATAGCGTCTAATGTGTACCCACCTTTAGCATTTAAGCATTTTACATACAACACAGGCATAACGTCCCCAAAACATATACATATTATAGGAATATTATATTGCCCTTTATAGTGTAACGTGCACAGTAGAAAGCGCTATATTTAAGGACGAACCAAAATTCAGCCAATCAGTTCAATAAGAACAAATGACATTGCTGAGATATGAGGCACATAGTGCCTCATGGACTGGATCATAACAATCCTTTCCCGGGCCCTGTAGCAGGATTTGGGTGAGTGGGCCCGTGGATGAAGATCCATAATCTCTATCTACTGTACAAGCGCAGTGGTGCCCTGTGACAGCATTCATTTAGTAAAGGGACCCGAGACTCTGTGATGTTATTAGTTCCTGAGGAATTGATAAGCTCCCTTTGTTGGGAGTATTGGCTCGCTCATACCTCCCATCTGTCTTGATTTCGTCTGGTCAAACGTAATTTGGGGGGACTGTCCCACAGCTATGTAGGTCGGCACGTTCGTTCCGACTCACCTGAAGATGGGAGGTATTTGGTGGTGGTATGCAGAGTTAATAGCAATAATAGCGGAATTAGTTACTGGTATAGCTGCACTCACAGTTACACGCTTGTTGACCTGGATGGCGCAGAGCAAGTATATGCAGGATGCACAGTATATAAAGGCATTTTACAACAAATACGCCGTATATTCTGGCAGGGTCTCTGGAGCTAAGTGGAACACGTCTGTTCCACTGCGGCGCTCAATATATATATATGTATAAAAAATAGGGATGTGCAGGCTCGGATAGGTTCGAATTTTCCCGTCAAGTTCGGATTTTTCACGCCAAAAATCGGGTCTCAGAAAGAGGCTAAACGTCATCTTTCATGGACAATCATCAACATTCCTGGACAAAAGTCTATGGAAGATGATGTTTGTCCATGAAAGATGACATTTTGCCTCTTTCTGCGACACGATTTTTGGTGGGAAAAATCCGAACTTGGCGGGAAAATTGGAACCTATCCAAGCCTGCACATCTCTAATAAAAAATGAGATATTTAGTAAGTTGTGAACTTGGTGCAATTTCCAATCGATGTAGGCAGCCAGGACGATGTATAGGCCGGATCGATAATAGCACTTTATACACTGCCTCCATTGTTAGAGACGTGTTCTGTCCATGAGCAATTAGCCATTTGTGCCAAAAAGGATTGCTTTTCCCTGACGATATTTGCGCCGTAACAATTTACAATTCACGATCCAAAAGATCGGTAGGGGCTCTCTTATCGGCCTGCCCCTATAGTCATGTCGGCACATGGCTTTGTCCATTGTGACGTTGGCATGTCCACTGCGTTGTGCGCACTCCCCTAGCTTGATACGGCCACGCCCACTTATGGAGGAGGCGTGGACGGGTACTGGGATAGGAATTTTAAATGCATGGCTTAGCCAACAAAAATGGCTGCCTACACTGAAAGAAAATGACATGAACACTTTGCTTGGCACTGTAGTATCTGCATGGTCATTGGCATAATATCACTTACTGAGAACTATGGGAATTGTAGTCAGACAACAGCTGAATTCAAATGCCAAAACAGGGCGCCAGGCTGCCTGCAAATTTACATACACGGTGAAATGTAATCTTACTGCGTGCTACAGTTCTTCATATCTGTACCCCCGTGCATTACTAACATGAACAAAGTTATATATAGCAATGAAACTTGCTTGGATTATGGCTTTCTTTACTTAAACTGAGGAATTCTCTTTTTGAAAGTCAATTATGCAGCAAAATGGTTTCAAGCATCAATTCATAGCAACTCTGTTGATCTACTATAAACCCGGGAGAGCTTTTCCAAGTTACGAGCTGGAGAAGACAGAGGTTCAGGATCTGCTAAGTGTTTGAAGGGCTTAGAATTAGCCGACTGTTCTGTCTTCCATAATTTCCGTTGTCTGGCCCGGGTATTATCAATAATCTTCCATCCTTGGTGTTGCCAGAGAACGGACAAGTCAAATGCTTCATACTTATGAAAAGACAACTGACAGGTATTACAGACTGGACAATTGTTTTCACTGTGTGGTTCTTGTAAGACAGTTCAGATTAATATCAGTGCAGCATTTACATATGAGCACGACCTGCTTTGGAAAGCACAGCACAGTATACAGGGTTAGGCTTAGCATGTCTGCAATAGCACAATGCACTTTCTGTGGAAAATATATATTATTATTTTTATTATCGTTTATTTATATGGCGCCACAAGTGTTCCGCAGCGCCTTACAATGTACATAACCAAAAAAGTGACTTACAGTGCAATACAATACAATACAATACAATACAATGCAGGACAAGGACATGGATAATGGCTCTGATTCAGAGCCGGACGCTCTGACCAGAGCGCTCGCTCTGAATCAGGGCCCACCTCCATTAATATGGAGCGTCCTCCTGGACGCTCGTATAGCTTAGGGTCACCACCCACAGCATATACGAGAGTGCAGGATGATGGTCGCGATGGTCTTGACCATCGCGACAATCGAAACTGCGAGCAAAAGCCTGCGGTTGGGTTTTTCAACCGCAAGGCCAGGAGTGATTTTGGCTCTATCAGAAGAGATTGGGAAGGCCAGGAGATGCTGGGGATGAAATAAGAGGAAGCACAAGCAAGAATGATAATAAACAGGAAAAGTGACAGCGCCCCTGCCCTGTGCCATGGCACTGGTCGCACTACCCTAGTTACGGCCCTGCCAATAACTATAGGTTGACTGTTTTGCAAGTGAAGATAGTAAAACAAAGCACTGCGCCGTCGAAGTCTCTTCTTATTTAAATCGAAACTGAGCGCACTTTGTATATCGGAAGACCTCAGTGTGATCTTCTTCCTCACATGTTATATCTCAGGTCTTTTGGCCAGTGGTGGAAGATAGTGGGGAGGGGAAGACCTGGAATGATGGGCTGAGTATTTGCCTGCATTATATACAGTATATTAGAACAGAGATGTGTAACTAGATTGCCCAATAGAGCCTTTATGCTCCAGTCCAATCTGAAGGAATTCCCTTCTATTACTATAGTCGGGGTATATTCATCTGTAGGAACCTTGTCATGATACACTTGTTATGAAACATTTGATTTTTGTTTTGTTTTGTGACAGTTTGGGGTGATAAAGAGGGAATAATATCTGGGATAATAATACACCCCCTACCGGAAATGGATATTAGAAGTCACCGAGCAGATCTCTGACCACATGCCTTGTGTGTTTATTCAGAGCCACCTGTCACAACTACTGGGCGGCATAAACACAGGTGGCTCTGGCTCCGCACCTTTTCATGACGGCCATGGGCTGGCTGGTCCCGAAGCTAATGCCTCCGTGACCGAGCAGGTATCCTCAATCTCTCCGCACACACAAATTGCTGCCAGCGAACCCCCTCCCCCCCATTGGTACTGCTAAATAAAGGAAGTATCAACAGTTGACCTAATTCGGGGGGTTGAGGCTGTGCAGTCCCCAGTTGGTCCCGGGCTGGCACTGCAGAGCAGCAAAAATCGCTGGTGAAATGGAGGCGGACATTTTCCTTGTGACTTGCGCATGCTCAGTAGCGATGCCGTTTTCCTGGAGACCCACGTGTGCACAGTAGGTTCTGGCTCCAAGCCAGAATTTAATGCGCTGCCAGAGAGGAAGGGGCCCATACTGAGTCTGCACACGGGCCCTCTCTTCTCTTAAAACTCCCCTGGCGATAAATGCAATTGTTCCCCCCCCCCTCCTCCCGCACATCAGGTGCAGGCAGGGAAGTTTGCTGCTGAGTTTAGCAGCCCCCCTGAACCCACCGTAGCTCAACATACAGCAGCATATGCTGGGCTGGGGAGAGAGACTGCTACCGCTGGGGGGATAGACCGGGGCCCCTCCAGCAAGCCCGGGCCCAAGAAATTAGGACCCGCTACCACCCTCCTCACAGGTTGGATCTCCTCGCTTAGGAGATCCAACAGAGAAGGACTATTGGCCTTATTCAGACCCGGTCGCAAGCGCTGAGCGCTCGCAACCGGGTCGATGTTTGCCCACTGGGCATGCGCACGTCGGAGCCGGCTCCGACGTGCGCATGTGCGAGACCCGGCTAGCGACGGGCGCTCCGTCACTACGGGTCTCGCACCAAAGTGGGCGAGCTGTTGATGGTGATTGACATCTCGCCCCGTTTGGGAGGCGGGCAGGGGGGGTGGCCAGCCAAACGGAGGCATTCCCGACGGAATGCTTGCCGTTTTGTGGGCGGCCCCACTGACATCAGCAATGATGTCAGTGGGGAGCTTCCTGCTCGATCAGAGCAGTAAGCTCCCTGGGGCTTGCCGAGACCCAACCTTAAGGACCATCGCGACCATCAACCTGGTCGCTCACTAGAGCTGTGGATGGTAACCCACAGCTTAGCTAGCAACCAGGAGGCCGCACTTCACACCACAAGCAGCCGCCCTCATTCAGAGCGACCGCCTGTATCTACCGATCGACTCTGAATGAGGGCCTATATTATTACTCTTGTATTGTTTCTAGTCAAAGTTACCTTTACAGCAGGAAGCTCAGGGTCACTACTGGCCATTCTGCTGAATCCAGCTCATGAGATGAATACTTAGAAAGCTACGTTAGAAATCTCCAAGCAGTGAGAACCCTGGAAACTCAAATAGAAGTTCCATCATTTTGCAAGTTACAGATGGTGGATATTGATTAATTAAAACAAAAATCTTTATGCTAAATATACTCTGTGTACATTTCTGCTCAACTTGTTTTTTTTTTTTTTAAGGTATTTTGGGAACATTAAGCAAAATATTTAGAATACAAGCACTAACCCTAACATTAATCATACCAAACGTCTTTATTATTTGACATAAAGCATAAAATAAATGTCATAAATTAACTTTACATTAAATGTAACTAAATACTTTCGTGTTACTTTGGAGATACTGTGCTATTACAGTGGCGGGTTATTATTATTATTAACCTTTATTTATATAGTGCCAACTTATTACACACTGACCGTATTTCACCAGTCCTCGGCACAACGCTCCATTCAATGGACAATGAAGCGCATTGTTGCACTTATAGAATGCATTTCGAAGCAAAAATGTAATTATGATACTATTCAAAAACATTATTCATTT
Organism: Taudactylus pleione; assembly: GCA_031769625.1. Lineage (NCBI taxonomy): Eukaryota > Metazoa > Chordata > Amphibia > Anura > Myobatrachidae > Taudactylus > Taudactylus pleione. Next base: position 6,198,777 of record JAUIMM010000436.1, on the reverse strand, counting down.
TTAAAAATAAAACAGAAATGTTATTGCTGGATTTAAAAAACAACAAAAAACGACAAAAATCAAAAACATGCAAGACGGTCTCTGGTCCTTAAAGAACTAGGGAAGAAGATGCAACTGAAATCAATGGAGAAGGTTTAAGGTGTAATTAACTTATTTTTTATTTATATTATAATGATATTATAAGTAACCTCTGAGATCTGTATAAAAGTACTGCCTAGGGCAAAGGTCACAACATGCCTCTGTCACTTCTAACATCCATATAAGTTACAGTAGGAAATGCATTATCCCATATATGATATACTTGATATAATATAGCGGTCTCCATTATCAGTGAAAATAAAATATTCATTTCCTGTATACTCAGATAATAGCTGTGCAGCAGGGGTGTTAGTAGACCTATGGGGGCTCCATAGCAAAAGTTTCACGGGCCTCCTCTACCATGCACTACACAGAGCAGGCACTCAACATCTGAGCCCCGTGACCAACTTCTTCTTTCTTAGCAGCAAGGCCGTAACTAGGGTAGTGCGACCAGTGCCATGGCACAGGGCACCGCAAGGCAGTGGGCACTGTTTGGGCCTGTCAGTTTCCTGTTCATTATCATTCTCACTTGTAGCTTCCTCTTCTTTTATCCCCAGCATCTCCTGGCCTCCCCTATCTCTTCCCTGGCCCTTCCCCATGAGGCCATGGCCCTTTTTCAGTTGCACGATCTTATGTCCCTATTTTAAAAATGGGGGGGGGGACGAAAATGCTCTCTCTGGCACAGGGCACCAAAAAGTTAGTTATGGTTCTGCTTATCAGTGTACTGCTGCGGGCTCATCTGCTATCCCGGCCGCTCCATCTCTCCTCACTGATGTTGGAGGAGGCGTGCCCATGGTCCGGGGATGTCCCAGCAGAACAAGCACGGCCACTCCTCCTCGCAGCAGCAGTGAGGAGAGACGGACAGCAGTCTAAGAAACAAGCAGCAGCCCCCGAGGCTCAAGTGGTGAGCGCCTGGCCTGCACTGAGTAGTAGTGACTCAGAGTGTAACTGGGTGCACGGAGACTGCGAGACCCTGGAGGCGGCCTGGGCCTTTAGCAGCCGCACCCCCTGCACCTACTGTAGCGCCGACTATGCTGTGCCGTCTGGTGCCTAGTTGATAGGTTACTTATAGGTGGAACTTAGAATCCTCCATACACCCCGTGCGTCAGCCCACACAGCAGTACCAACAGGGCAGGCGGGGCGGACGCCAAGGGGCCCCCATACATAGCTATATCACCAAAGTGGGAGACACTATGGTATATGTGAACTTTGGTTTCTGTGTGGCATTACGTGAACTGGGGGAATTACAGTAACACATTTACTGGGGGGTATTACACATTGTACTTTTTAATAACATCACTAGCATATCTTATTGACAATTTTATTGGTGGGTTTCCCCCACAATTTAGTTGCCCCTGAGCCCCCACAAACCTTAATCTGGCCCTGCCCCATAGTACACTGGAACACCTCATAATTATCTGTATTCTCCATAAATTGAAACATCAAACACTAATTATCAAAATTCAAAGGGCCTGATTCAGACCCGCTCGCAAGCGCATTGCGCTCGCAAGCAGGTCAATTTTCCCCCACTGCGCGTGCGCCACCTCCGGCGTGCGCATGCACGAGCCCCAGCGTGCGACGGCAGCTCCGTCGCTCCGGGGCTCACTGCAAGACGGGGCGGCTGTTGATGGTGAGTGACAGCTCGCCCCGTTTTGTAGGCAGGGAGGGAGTGTGTCTGCACAAACACAGGCGTTCTCTTAGGAACGCCTGCCATTTTTGGGCGGCCCTACTGACATCACTCATGATGTCAGTAGTGGACTTCCTGCTCTATTAGAGCAGGAAGTCCATACGACCTTGCGGGAGCCGAGACCCTCCTGCAGAGTCTCGACGCAAGCCTGATGGTCGCGATAATCGCAACCATCGCCAGGCCGCTCGCACTAGCTGTGGGTGGTCACCCACAGCTTTGCGAGCGGCCTGGAGGCCGAAACCAAAAAAAACAAAAACGCCCTGATTCAGAGCGAGCGCTCGCAAACAGCGAGCGCCTCTGAATCAGGCCCAAAGCCCACAGTCTGGTAATAGTGTAGAATAAGCAGCTCCTCAGTTACTAGCATTGATTGTGAATATAGGAAAAATGTTATGTTTTACAAGGTGTAATAAAGTTTACTCACCTTTGGCCCCTATATACTACAATCCGCATTTCACATGCGGTTGTAGTGTGATATATTCACCTAAAATTACATTTGTGAATTTGGGAAATATCACTGGAATGTATAAATATTTGCTGTCCCTGCGAATCCACTTCTCACACTTCACATACATCTCACCGACTTTGGCAAATAATACAGTGAGGTGTCCGCAAATGCGCCACATCCAGCTAGCACTACCCCCTCAGCCCCCCTCATCGCACACACTGAATACACAAGCTGAGTATGGCATCGCAATGGCTAATTTATGCACGCCCCTGCAACTGGCACGCCAGCGTTTCGCCGACCACCCCCTCGTCACCCCCCCCAAACTGTCAATCACTCTGCGAAGGGTCTGCATAGTCACTGCGATCGCAGTGGAGCGAGAAACTGATGGGCGAGTATTTTATATTGACTTGTACTGGATGCCTGCGATGCCTTATCTGACTGATGGCAGCGATGGCCTGTAACCCGCGGTTAATAACCAAGTCTGGATGTAGTGGGCCAGCTGGCAATCCCTGGTTTATGCTGGGAGAAAATAACATTCCACAATACAGGAAATGCTTTTACTGATTTCAAATAAAGACAAGGCTGATGCAAAACTAGAACTGGAAGTTAAACCTTTTTCAATAGTTTGCTGTAATAGAAATGTGATGGATCCCACAGGACCCAATCAGATGACTGCGCAATCGGCGTTATAATTTCCAGGGCAGGTTGCAGTTCATGTGGGATTCAGTGCACTACAACTCCCATCATTACATATCCACTAATCATGGCTATACTATGTATTAATCCCTACCAAGTATTCATAAATCTACAAATATCAGTGTCACTATGCTCAAGGACATCGCCTCCCTCCACCTTGTCCTCCTTCTTCCCAACCACTGGGGATGAAGTCCATGTCCTCCTTTCACGATCTCACCCCTCCATTTCACCAACTGTGCCTCATCCCCTCACATCTTCGCACCGTCTCTCCTGAAGCCTGCACCCCCATCTCTTTAACCCGGGATGTGGTTAATTTACAGCCGCCCGGAATGCCGGCCATCGAAGGCCGACCCGGGACTAAAGATAGGCGTCGAAATGTCGACGTCTATCTTTAGCCCCACGCCAAAATCCCGACAGCCGGCATCCCGAACAAGGTAAGCCGGGGATAGTTAGGTTGTAGCCGCGGGGAGGGGGGAGGGTTAAGTTTAGACACCCCCAGGGGGACTTAGGGTTAGGCACCCCACCCCGGGGAGAGTTAGGGTTAGGCTAGGGGAAGGGGTGGTTAGGGTTAGGCACCCCCCCGGGAGGGTTAGGGTGAGGGAAAAGGGGGGGTTAGGTTTAGGCATGCCCGGGGGGGACTTAGGGTTAGGCACCACCCTGGGAGTTTTAGGGTTAGGCACCACCCCGGGAGTTTTAGGGTTAGGCACCACCAAAGGAGGGTTAGGGGTTGGATAGGGGAGGGTTAGCATACTTACGAGCCGCTGTCGGGATGTCCTCCCTTCCGGTGTCGGTATGAGAACCAGCGGCTATTCAGCCATCCGTATTTCATACCGATTCCCTTTAAGCAGTCCCTCTATTCCGGCACTGTCCCCTCATCCTTCCAGCATGTCCTTGTCTCACACATCCTTTAGCAACCCCCACTTGACCCCAGCTCTCTCTCTCATTTCCCCCCTATTTCTCTCCTGGGAATCAGGGACAGCTGGCAAATATGTTTAGTAACAGAAAAAAGACCAAGCCAATTGGGTTATTCTATAGAAGTGAAAGTAGAGGTGAATGTGGCTTAATTACTTCTATAGTCTCTTTTAAAAACTCCACCACCCCATGTCTCTTGTTAAGCACCACAAATAGAGGAAAGGAGGCGATAAACATGTAACACTTTTATAGACTACTAAGCCCAATATTTCAACGTCTGAGCAGAATAATACACATAAATGAACTACAGTTGGAGGCCAATGACATGAAAAGGAGCATGGTCATCCACCCTGTACTGGTTTCTATCTCTCTATAAGCTTCATTTCATTAGGATCTTGTCAATACATTGAGGCATGGAGTGATCAGAAATTGTAATTATTGGGGCTGAAACCTGATAATTAATAAACATACTCCTAAAGCTGCATTATCATATGTAGAGGGAACTGAGAAGGAAAGGTGCAGTGACATGATGTGCGGAGAGCAATGGAGGCAGCAGAAAGCCACAGACTGTTATATAGTGGGAGGAGCAGGGTCCCCCAGCAGCACAGAGTATATCAGGAGATGAGTGATGTGTTAGAGTTACAGGGCTGCATGTGACAGGGGGCAGTGACATGATGTGCGGAGAGCAATGGAGGCAGCAGGAAGCCACAGACTGAGAGTTATATAGTGGGAGGAGCAGGCTCCCCCAGCAGCACAGAGTATATCAGGAGATGAGTGATGTGTTAGAGTTACAGGGCTGTATGTCACAGGGGCAGTGACATGATGTGAGGAGAGCAATGGAGGCAGCAGGAAGCCACAGACTGAGAGTTATATAGTGGGAGGAGCAGGGTCCCACAGTAGCACAGAGTATATCAGGAGATGAGTGATGTGTTAGTGAGGACAGGGCTGTATGTGACAGGGGCAGTGACATGATGTGAGGAGGGGAATGGAGGCAGCACAGAGTAGTGATACTTAATGAGAGGTATATAGTAGAAGGAGCAGGGTTCCCCAGCAGCACAGAGTATATCAGGAGATGAGTGATGTGTTAGTGAGGAGAGGGCTGCATGTAACAGGGACAGTGACATGATGTGAGGAAGGGAATGGAGACAGCACAGAGTAGTGATACTTACTGAGAGGTATATAGTGGAAGGAGAAGGGGCCTCAGCATCTCAGAGTAGTGATGTGAAGGTCCTGTTACAAGGGAAATACTGGGTTGTCATACACATCACTAAATCAAACAAACTCCATATTAAATGATGGATATAAAGTTGTATCTTTATGTTTGCAGATGAACGTGCAGTAACTGAAGAGAAGGTTCTGGTCTGTGAGAGTTCTGACTGTATAGATAAAAGGCGAGCCACCAAGGTAGGTGTTTGCTATATTTACATCTAATTTCCAGAAGAATGTGTTTAGGATTTATTTATTTTTTATTAACTATTTATACACTGTTCTATCAATCTATGAGTATTGTCTACATTCCTACATTGTAAATATGACTGTATTTATATCTGAGATGCTGGGACTTGCATAATACATTAAGTTTTCACAACTCCTTTTCCAGGGGCCCCCCCTGGGAGGGTTCGGTTTAGGGTGCGGGGAGGGGTATTAGGTTTAGGCAGTAACGAGGGGAGGCACCCCTAAGTCGAGGGGTTAGGGGGGGAAGAGGGGAGGGTTAGGGTACTTATCTTCAGCTGTCGGTATTTCGACCTGCTGGGCTGCCACTGTCGGTATTTGATCCGGCCGACATTACATACCGATTTCCTTTTCCAGTGTTCTGCCTATTTCATATAAGGGATGAACATCAGTTGCCACCCCTGGGTGCAGAATAGCTAAACACACCCTAGAGTATTTCCGCAAGGGTGTGTGCTGGTAATAGATGCAGAACAGGGAGACTACAGAGTAAGTTACTGACATTTAGAATTTATTACACTTATAACTATACATTTTCTTTGGCTTTTCTTTGCATATCCTGTGTTTTTCCAGTAGTCAATGGAGGATGCATATATAATATACATTTTTGCATTTTGTATCCAGTTTAAATATTTTTCTTGGCCAGTTAACAATGAACTAAGCTATAGATGATCAACTTACTATTTATTTTATTTTTTTTTACTTTCAATCAAGTCTATTTTCTTTACAAATATTCACGGTTAGTGTCAGCTTGCGTGGGACACAGTGGTCCGGGCTTCTGGTGATGAAGTTTGATATTTATGATCTGTGTATGTCTTCCAACCCAGGGACTTTTATATGCTAAACCTTTAATAGATCATTTGTTCGCAGTACAAAACCATCATACGGGCTGGGTGAGCAGACAGTGTTTGGCAGACAGACTTTCTGTCCGCTCCAGGACTGAACTGCTCTTGTGTACATCGGTGACGGATGCTTTATAGTGTTTATGTGGCTTTTGTTCCTTACAATAAAGCCCAATACTATATTAAATGTTTAGTATCACTTTCAGTAACACAGGAAAGTAACTTTAGAACTTTACAACAAAGATGTAAACCAGGTTTCGGATGTTTTTGGGGTAAAAGGAATTTGAAAATGCATTAATTTTGATGATAGAAAAGTAGCAAATTAAGCAAATTTATACAATACTAGTTAATTCTCCTTTGGTTCTGAATTTTTTTTTCCATTCAATGTTTGTCCCAAACAATTTGCATTTACAAAAAAAAATGATAAAATGTTTAGAACAATGGCCCTCATTCAGAGCCGTACGCTCTGAGCAGAGCGCACGCTCTGAATGAGGGCCGGTCTCCATGAAAATGGAGCGTCCTCCTGGACGCTCGTATAGCTGTGGGTCACCACCCACAGGCTATACGAGCGTGCATTTTGATGGCCGCGATGGTCGTGACCATCGCGACCATCGAAACTGCGAGCCGGAGCCTGCGGTTGAGGTTTTCAACCGCAAGCTCCGGAGTGATTTTGGCTCTATCAGAGCCAAAATCACTCCCACTGACATCACTAGTGATGTCAGTGGGCCGGCTTTTGACGGGAGGCGTTCCCGTGGGAACGCCCCCGTCAGGGAGGCACGCCTCCGGCACGCCTACCAAAGGGGGCGTGCTGTCAATCAACATTGACAGCACGCCCCCTTTGATCGGACACAACGAGCGAAGGACTTTCCTTCGCTCGTCGCGTCTGGCGCATGCGCACGACGGAGCTCCCTCCGTCGTGCGCATGCTCAGACAAGAACATCGACCCACTTGCGAGCGGACAGCCGCTCGCGAGTGGGTCTGAATCAGGCCCAATGTCAGCTAATGTCCTAAGCACAGGAAACAAGTTCGGTTGTTTGGCGCATCTTGGGTAGGTTCGTGACGAGGCTCACTTTATTCCGATATTGCATGTCTAAGGGCCGGATTCAATTAACCGCAAAAATTACCACGAGAGGAAACTGGCTTGCAGCCTTGTATTCAATTAGGAGCGAAAAGTCCGTTGCCGGATCGTTCGCGGTCATTGGAGGTTTTGCCAACGAAAACTTTTTGCGCACGTCCCCGCGTATCCCCTTATTCAATTGCAAATGTGCGAAAATGGGACCCGGCGAAACCTAAATCGGCGAAAAGTCCAGTCATTTTTGGGGAAATCATCCTGACACCCCCCTAAAGATGCTCTGACATGGGGGTTCACTATGGGTACCCCCGATTAGCCCAGCTAAAGGTATTTGGTGTTTTTAAATGGTCTCAATAGGCGCTATTTAGCGTCTTTGAGCAGGTGGTGAAGAATAGTATTTTGCAACTTTTTTTAGGGAACATAAGTATTCCCATCAAATTTGGGGTACATGAAAATGGGTGCAAGCAAATTTAAAAATGGCTAAAGTCAAGCATTAAAAAGCGCCAAAAATGCACCTTCAGCAAACACCTGCAATCAATAATACACGTCCCCCATACTTGCAGACCCCCCCAAAGGCTATTTCGCTAGTTTTTGAAGTTGTACCCCCACTTTGAATTTTTTTGCCCACTTTTTCAAAGTGCTTTTTTTGGGGTGTCCTTTGTGTATTTTTCTACATTTTTTGACGCAGTTTGCATCAAGGGGGGTGTAGAAAGGGTACAGAGTGGTTTCCGCACCTCTGCACCCCAAAACCCCCATTTTGCACTTTACTCATAGGCGAAACTTTTTCCCCTAATACATTGCATTGCGTTTTTGCACTGGCGAAAAAGACGCTAAAATTGAATACAGGGATAAATGAAATCAGCGAAAATGACGTCATTGCCGAAAAAGTTTTGCCAAAAACGGGATTTCGCTCCTAATTGAATACGGCCCTTGGACTTTTACTGGAGCTATACAATTATAAGCCCTATAAGCACGGTAAATCCACGGCTAACACACATTAGCCCATAGATTACGCCTAGGTAACTGTCCAGAGCAATGAGTTATTGCATTTGTGGCTCCTGTGATAAGGGCACTTAGCATGGTATCTGTTCCAGCCTCCCTCAGGAGGTGTTAAGTGCGGCCTGCAGGCAGCCACAGGCTACAACTGAATACAGTTGCAATAACCCGCAGTTAATTATCACAGCTAATTGAATCCAGCCCCAAATGTTGTCAGGTATGCACTAGTGAGCTGGCAGGCTGCATTCTCCTCAGCATTGGTTCATTCCACAAAATGGCTTCCCATAAAATGGCTGCCTCCGCTGTGTATACTGCACATTCATTCTGTGCCTGGTCACCAGCAGAATCTGTCCGTGCTCCCAGTTCCACTCACAGAATTTATTGACAGCAGTCATCCCAGCTCTCTTCGTGGACTATACATTTCTACAAAACTGTAAATTCGAAATTAGAGTACAGAATGACCATTCTGCGGATTGGCAAAGCCAAAGCGTCACTCAAGAGATCGTATCGCAGGGCCCTCTGTGAAATGGGTGGTTGAGATCCTGTCAGTGGAAAATGTTGCAGCGACTTTGCTCCTCTGCGGTAACGGGCATACAGTCATTTATTTTTACAATCACCATAAGGTGATCTTTGAAACTATACAGCATGTGTCACTTTAATGCAGGTGACTTATGCAATAGATGCTTGTACCTATGTTAGAAGCATGACATCAACCCTTTACGTAAAGCCTAATTGATGTGTTTAAATCCAGGAGGTATTAGCACTGCATATTATGGGGAAGGAAGTTCTTACACACGCTAAGCTGAATTTGTATGTTGTTACTGGGATTTTGTCTCTGGGAAATGCCTCAACTGAAAACAAAATGCAAATATAACACAGTGACAACACAAGTTAGCCAGACGGAGGTTTACCCCTTATTTCATTTTTCTTTCCATTTTAAAACTACCTTAAAATAATGTTTGATCATCATTCCTTTAAATTACTGGTGGGGAGATTTATCAAAGCTTGGAGAGAGATAAAGTGTAGAGAGATAAAGTACCCACCAGTCAGCTTCTGTCAGTTTATAGGCTGTGTTTTAAAAATTACAGGAGCTGATTGGTTGGTACTTTACCTCTCTCCACTTTATCACTCTCCTAGCTTTGATACATCTCCCCCCTCCCGGCTGATACAGGGTTGAGCATAGTCCTGTTGGCAACACCTACATATCTGGCTCCATCACTACTCAGGAACTGTTATACTGGGTACGACTGTACAGGAAACCATTAGGTTATGCAGTTTGAGATATATAGAAGAAAGCAGCTGCACATTTTAGGCTCCACAAACATGCTAATTACTGTTAAAAGCATTTGTGTATTATTAATAGCATTAATATTGTGTGATTATATCAGGTGACATGTGCAATATGTGCAGAAGTAAGGATAGGGAAAGAGCTAGGGGCACACATGGGGAGGGGGGCAGAGGGACACATGGAGATGATGGTAGAGGTCCAGAAGGGAAAGGGGGCCGAGGCACAGAAGATGTAAGTATCAGAGGCACAGCATATGGGGAGGGGGGCAGAGGGACACATGGAGATGGTGGTAGAGGTACAGAAGGCAAAGGGGGCCGAGGCACAGAAGATGTAAGTATCAGAGGCACAGCATATGGGGAGGGGGGCAGAGGCTCACATGGAGATGATGGTAGAGGTCCAGAAGGGAAAGGGGGCCGAGGCACAGAAGATGTAAGTATCAGAGGCACAGCATATGGGGAGGGGGGCAGAGGGACACATGGAGATGGTGGTTGAGGTACATAAGGCAAAGGGGGCCGAGGCACAGAAGATGTAAGTATCAGAGGCACAGCATATGGGGAGGGGGGAGAGGCACACATGGAGATGATGGTAGAGGTCCAGAAGGGAAAGGGGGCCGAGGCACAGAAGATGTAAGTATCAGAGGCACAGCATATGGGGAGGGGGGCAGAGGGACACATGGAGATGGTGGTAGAGGTACAGAAGGCAAAGGGGCCCGAGGCACAGAAGATGTAAGTATCAGGGGCACGACATATGGGCGGGGGCTGGCAGAGGCCCAGATGGAGGGTGGGCAGTGGCACAGATGGAGGAGGTGGCAATGGTGTTGATGGGAAGGTGGGTAGAAGCACTGACAGGCCCGACAATGGGATGACTAAGGGTACACCCATACCGGGCCCCAAGGGGCATAAACGGGCACTCACTGCTCTAGCTGCCGCTGCACAGCTAGGCAAAAAAAATCAATCAATCCGGCCCCCATCACCTGGTCACAGGGCCGTCTCGACGTTACAGCTGTGCATCAACACAAGGGCACTACCCCATAGTGGGCGCAGTGCAGCCGGCACAGGGCCCCATACCCACCGCACAGCTCCCTTGTAGCCTGGTCCGGGCAGTGCTGGACTCTTCCAGGCGGCTCAGAGGCGGCCCGGGCATGATTTTGCAGTCGCCAACACGGCGGCGTGGCATAGATATTAAAATAAAACTTATTATGGCAGTTAATTTTTCTCAAGAACCCCCAGAATGGCATTACAGCACAAACTGTATAAGTTCCTCTTCTAACACATAGGAGATGACCCAAATGAACCAGATTCTTCACATATGGCTTATTCTAAAAAAAGGTGCTAAGGACCTTCATATAAGAGCATGATATGGAGCGTCCCACAGGGAGGCCCCTACCAATATAATATTTGTCCTTTAGCCAGGGTCGCAGAGAGGGTGGGGGAGAGCAGGTACTCGGGCCTGGACCTCTTGGAGGGGCCACATCAACATCACCATTCACTGAAGATCCCCAAAAGCAGAGCAGACTTTAATGGGAGCTTCATTAAATCTTGGAGAGCGATAAAGTGGAGAGAGATATAGTAACAACCAAATAGCTTCTGATGGTGGGTACACATTAGACGATATATCGCCCAATCCGGCAGAACGGGCCGACATATCGTCCACTTCAAATGTGTGCCCACTATGGACGACCCTGCACGCTCCCGTGGGGTCGTTCATCGCATCGGCAGATTGAGTTGCATGCATGCTCAGCCTGTCAATTTGATGAATGACCCCATAGATGCGGCTGGTGAACGACCTATCGCGCGGTGAAGCGACTGCATGATATGTCGTTCATCGTATCTGCCATTGGCCAGATACACAGGCCGTCTAGTGTGTCCCCGGCTTAACTGTCAATCTTCTAGCACATCCAGTAAAGTGAAAGTTAGGAGCTGTTTGGTTGGTTCATTATCTCTCTCCACTTTGTCTCTTCCCAAGCTTTGATGCATTTAATGTTGGATCCCATAGCAGGGGTCTAATGAAGGGAACTACCATATTACTGACACGCTAGCAATTCTTGAACTATAACTCCCAGCATGACCTCTCACCAACTACTTTCCAGTATTTAACCGTTTTTTTCCAGAGTGTTAGTGCCACAATAAATATAACATAACCTCTATAATATAATATAACCCCTCACGATAGCATGCAAGTACATAATTGGCTGGCCGTCTAGATTACACAGATGTCACTGTAAAGTTACCAGAACTGACAAGGACTCGCCTTAATCCATTTGATCCTTGTTGTGAAGCTTTAGTGGATTTAGCTCTTATTATCTTGCCGGAGATCACAGCCTGTGTTGTTTTTGGAATAGTAAAAACAGTATCACCGCACACAGCACCTAAAACCCCTCTGTAATAGAAGATAGCTTATAGGTAAGTGGACATGTTTTTCTTATTCCAACTTTCGTGCAATAACAGTGGCTAATTTGTTAGTGTTGATGTCCTATGATAACTTTTGCGACATCGTATATAACAAATGTGATGAACATTTGTTAGTATTTCGATCTTCAAAGGAGATTTCCAGTCATTGGTTGTGTATAAGCTACTGCACTGCCAGCAGAAATTTCAAGGTGGTGGGCATGATGCCTGGAGCTGTTGGCTTGTGATTAGTTGGTACTGCCGCTAACCAATCGCATTCTACCGTGCTCTGCCAACCCTGAGTTACCACCCCTCTGACATCCCTGCTACATGAGCTTCTGCGGCCACTGTATCACCCCCATGGATGTTCGCAGATCTCCGCACACCGAGGCCTGTCTGCAGCCACTGTGTATGCTCAGGAAAATAGCAGCTCACTCACTACTCTAGCTGCCTGCCATTTACAAATAAGATTTCTTTATGTAAGTTATTTACACAAACGCACACATATTACACAGCGCTCTACTGAGAATATTTCTGTCATTCAGCCCCTTGTCCCAGTGGAGCTTGCAATCCATATTCCACAGGGGCACCCAGATGTTTTAATAATACCCCTCCGAAGTCCCGCGTTGGGCTTTAGCGCTGGACAAAACATCTAAAAAATGGCCACCGCCGCCATTTTTCCGGTGTTGTGCTCATGCGCACTAGGGAAATACACTGGGAAAATGGTGGATGCGCCATTTTACTGGTGACCTGTGCATGCGCAGTAGACTCTGGGCACAGATTAATGGCCAGAGTTGACTGCTGCGGTGACGTGGCCGGTTGCCGGGGAGAGAGAGAGGAAGGGGCCCTAGATAGAGAATGCACACAGGCCCCCTCCTCTCTTAAGACGCCTCTGATATTCCCTATCACATGGACACACACTAGTTTTTTTTCAGAAGCCAATTAACCTACCAGTATGTGTTTGGAGTGTGGGAGGAAACCGGAGCAAATGGAGGAAACCCAGGCAAACGTGGAGAGAACATACAAGCTCCACACACAGCTAGGGCCTTGATCAGGAATTGGAATCATGACCGCAGGGCTATGAGACAGTAATTCCGGTCTCCACGCCTGGTGTCAAGGTTTCACTTAGGGTTTATAAAGGTCAAATTGGACAAACCTGGACCTTAACCCTTATCTAATTCTAAAGGGTCCCATACACTATCCGACGGATTGCCGTATCCTGCGATGGGATCGGAAACGCTGATCCACTGGCCGTAAATGCCGACCGGCGGTCATCGTTGTTCCGCTATCCCTCATAGGATCGGTGAAATTACACAAATTTCACCGATTTGCAAATCACAATCATATTTTGATCATGATCGGCAGATCGGCGAATCCAACATGTTGGATTTCACCGATCCTCCAACCCGGCATTGCAGGAACGTAGCATCGCGGTAATCCGTCGCTGGTGCATGGGGGCCTTATCCCACATTTTGTGACAAAAAAAAACACATTTTTAGTGTTTTTAGAATTAAAAAATAAACACAAATACATAAGTGTGTATTCAAAAAAGTTACTGTACAATCACTATCACTAGCTTGGCGGGTTTGTGATTGTTGTTAGTTTTAGCTTTTAGAAAAATTTTATGTTTAATTTATCCCCCCACGTCTTTGTTTGGAACAAAACTCTGTGCAATCCTGCAGACTGGCCGCACGTGAGAGCTTCATCCTCACAGCTACTTAGGAGAAAACAACTTATTTACTGCAAGGTCATTATGATCAGTTCAATGGTGAGCATCAGATACCAGCAGGGCCGGAGTTTGGTTTTGGGAGCACTAGGGTACCTGACATGTGTGGGCCTCCACCAATAAAACTGTCAATAAAATATGCTGGCGATGTTATTTAAAATGAAACCATACCTCACAGTCATCCTGATTTCAGCAGGACAGTCCTGCTTTTCGGGCATTGTCCTGCTATCCTACTTGGAGGGGGGCAGATAAGGGGGAACACGCTATCACCGCTGTTCTGCGTCATCCGCACTGTGCCGGGAGAGGCTGTGGGCAGTCTAGCATCTAACAAAGTGCTGGGCTCACCCCTGACATGATGAGAAACAGGTCATGACAACGGTCACACCCCCAAAACCGCCATATGCCAGCGGGTGTGGCATAACATAGATCATCCACTTTTGCATAGTTTTCAAATGGTATAAATTGACTTTAAAATAAATGTAAATTCTTTGAGATGCTGCGGCTCCTTTGGACGCTGGGCTCTTCCTCCTATCCCTGGTACAAGGGATCTGCTCATTCCTGTTTAAAACATGTGCTAAAATCCTCTGATTACCCAATATGTGTCTGCGGCATGTAAACAAGGTGTACTCGTGTTGGTAACGATTACTTATGTTACTGTGAGCGATTGTAGATATGGAATTGTTTCTTTTTTTTCTATTTTTACTGTTCAAATCTTCAATGCTATATTGGATGCGTGTAATCTGATGTGATGCATTAATGAAAAGATATTAAAAATAATAAATAAATATAAATTCACAAGATGTGTCAGCCAACGTTGTTTACCAGGAAATACATCACCCAGGGTCTCTCCCTTTAAATAGCCCTTCTACCTGTGGGCCTGATCCAGACCCGTTCGCAAGCAGCCGCTCGCTCGTTCCTGGCCGATGTTATGCAATTGCGCACGCATCGCAGTGCGTGTGCGCGAACTAGTCCGAGCGATCGGGATGCGCTCGCTCGCACAGCAAAGACAGCCCAGCTGAATGAGTGACAGGAGAGGCCGTTTGTGGGTGGTAACAGGGGCAGGGTAGTAGTAACGGGAGTGTGGAGTTGCGGACGCAGGCGTGCCTGAGTGTTTCAACGCCGTTTCACAGGCGTGCATAATTAACAGGCAGCGTCATAGTACACGTCACCTGGTTGAATTATACACTGAAGTGCTCGCAGTGCTTGCGGTAGGGTACAGTCAACCGCAAGCGCTGCGGTCAGTTCCGATGGAACCCGTTGCACCGATGGTTGTATATACTTCCTGGAGATGACGTACGCTAGTGGGCGGCTAAAGACAGGCTGGTGGGCATCTGCATACACAAAGTGATCGCACGCCAATACATAGTGGGCGTGCTTATGCCTTGCCGTGCGATCGCCTGCCTTGACGTCACTTAGCTGAATTTGCATAGGCTGGGAGCGAGCGGCCGCATCTAGCGAGCGGGTCTGAATCAGGCCCTGTGTCCTTACACCACCCACTGAAATGTGTCCAGTCCATAGTATAAATGTTTGCCAGTGTGACAAACATTAAAGTAACCATACAGCTAGGATAACATTATACAGTTTATTTTATGTAACTTTTCGACAGCTAAAGCACTGTAACATGCAAGAACACAGAAGAAGGCAGAGCAAATAATTATAGAATATTTCATTTAAATGAGTTGGAGACCAAACTGTTTGAAGGATGAAAGGCTAAACTCTTCCAGTAGTCGTCATCTATAGTATACTATATACATTAGTGTACTGGCAGAAACAGACAGTAGTGACATATGCTGGAGACACCGTATCTGTTCAGAATGTATTTGGGATAACCTAAGGAGACATCTACTACAGGGATTAAAGCGGGGACAACCATACCTGACTTTATGGCAGACAGCGGCTAACCGATGTTTGATCTTATAATGGTGATGTGAGATGATTTATCACGAGCTCGATAACTACTATTTCCTAGATCATCGCAATTCATTAATGCTCTCTCGCAGTATTAAGTTCTGCAGGGGCCCCGGGGTAACTAGCTTATGGGGGCCCCACCAATAAAATTGTCACTATGATATAGTGGTGATGTTATTAAAAAGATTTGTACATGCTCCCACCACCAAATATGTGTTAACCACACTGTACTGCCCCCAGTTCACAGTATGCCACACAGAAACCCACAGTACATCCAACACTGGTGACGTAGCTATGTGTGGGGCCCCTCTATGCGTGGGGGCACCGGGGCGGTCGTAATGGCTGCCCTGTTGGTAATCCGGCACTGCTTCCTGGAGAAGAGTGATAGCTGACGCTATCACTTTACACCTACTGCACATGAATGGTCATCGTTTTGCCCATGGGCGTTGTCTTCTAGATTCTGCCGATCCCTCTCTGAAGAAAAGTGATTTAGTAACCTATGCAGACCAGTGTGGGCTAGAAGCACCAGAGCAGAGAGTGACACCCCAGATAGGAAAGATGAACTGCACGATTTGTGACAGGTGCAGGGTGCTAGAATGAAGACTATTTATATATATATATATATATATATAAAACGTATTTCTTATGTGAGTTCCTGTGTTACCTGTGTCTTTGTGTTTTCTCTTACTAGTTGATGCGTTATGCTCCTTGTTGTTTCTGTGTTTGATTACTGAATTGTATACACTAGTAGCCCTATGTAGAAGTACTGAGCCCCTATACACAATAGTACTGAGGTCCGTAAGACCGAAGGCTGTCAATTTAAGCCTAAGGGACATTAAACCACGAGTGTTTTGAGTGTTGCCAGTCTAATAACGTGTTGGATATTGCCCCTTTAAGTTTAGCTGATCTTAGGCAGCCAATGAATGTTTCATGGGGAGTGGTCTAAGAGTATTTAATGGAGTGATGTATGCAAATCTGCCTCTTTGTTACAGCTTTTTCCCACCCTCCCTCCCTCTTTTTGTTTTTCGATTGTTGAATGTATGATGGTTGTTTTGTTGGTTGCGAAAAAGAACGACACTTGGAGTTACTTTATGTTAATAATTAGGCTTAGTGGGTGCGCCCTCATTAAAGTGGAGTAAGGCGACAGCCAATTGTCCTGGACGGGAAATGGCTATACCACCTGGAGCGGTGGTTGAAGTTAAAGGAGAGTTGATCGCCAATGCTTGGCTTGTGTGTGTGTGTGTGTTTGTATGGAGCCGTTTGGTTGTTATTGTTCTGTGCGTTCTTTTGTGCTGTCACCATTGTTAGTATTAACTTATAGTCTAAAAATGTAATGACTTGTCAAAAATACATTTGACAAAATATTTAAACGCCAACACTGTTGTCTGTGTCTTTATTTTAGAAGATAAGTTACATTGTATTTAAGAAGGTATTATATGGTAACACGATAGTGAGTTTATATACACAACAGTACCGAGGCCCTATACACGGCTGTACTGAGGGCCTATACACAGAAGCTCTGCTCTGCTCTCCATTGACTGCTAATGTGTATCAGGCTTCTTATATGTCCCTTCATATCAGAAACATTTAAAATTAGGGAGACTAAATTTTCTTTTTTTTCCTAATATATCTCTTCCCCCACAATACCCACCATATACCAATCACCACTCACTGATTCCCATATGTCAATCATGCAGGAGAAGAGTGTCATATCAATCACAAGGGTCTATTCGCAAGGTAATTTGCATATATGCAAATTATCTTGCCCACAATGCATCTAGTTTGTTATTGATGCCCTCTTTTCCTGTGTTGTTGACATATAGAAATTAATAAACAGTGCATTGCATGTAGTAAGTGTTATAACTGAAAAAACTATTAAAAAAAAATAAAAATATATATATATATTGTCTCCCTATTTCTGCAGGCGTGTAAATTGAACTACCCCCAGTGTAAGTATCATAAATTTATTTTTCCTTAGTTTGAGGAACTTGCTATGATCAATGCAAATTGTGGATAATTTCATGTTGGGGAATAGGACAAGATCCTTGTGGACAGTTTTTATTCTTATGTGGGTTTTAGGAAAGGAACATTGTGGGCTGTCATCCTAGTGAATTATAAGGTGGAGTTCTTAAAAAGCATAATGCAGCATAGACAGCTTAATTTGAATATATGTAAACTACTTTACCCATAATGCATTTTGTTTGTTTTTGACGCAATGTTTTCAATCTTTTCCTGTGATTTTTTGCATAAATAAATTAATAAATAGTGGGTTGCAATAGAGAAAGTTCTATAAAAGATATATATATATATATTAAAAGGAGGAAAAAAACTATTCTCCCTATTTCTTCAGGTGTATGAATTAAACTACCCCCAGTGTGTGTTAGTTTTTTTTGTACCAGTAGAAGCAGTCATTGGAGGGGGGCGCCAGTCCCTTGGTTTGCCAGGGGCGCTCGGACCCCTAGATACACCCCTGCTGAGGCCCTATACACAGAAGTGTTACTGCAGTTAATGTTCCATTTTGTACATAATATAACTCCACTTTTCCTTTCTTGATCACATTTGTAACAGAACCATCTGTAATGACAGCTGTGACTGAGAGCATTAAGTTCCTCCTCCTCCGGTAAATCTGTGTATAGGACTGTGTGGATCTTAATTATTAATGAAGTCATTTAGAGATGACAATATTTAACAGAATGATAGAAAAGGGCAGAATGAAGACTAATTGCCCCTCACTCATCCGGATGCACAGCTATAAATCCCAGAGGTATAAAGCACTTTCTGCAGAGCTTCTCCTAAGCTTAATGCCGCCTAAGACAGGAAGTGGAGTTTTGCAGAAATAGGTATACTCGGCAATATGCTGAATTGTACACACCTTGTGCTGCAGCCAACCTCATCCATACGCTTGGTGTGATACTACTAGTCATAATCATCAACGACGCGCACTATATCAGGTGTAAAAGATCTCCGCTACAGAGCCCGCAGTTGCGTCGACCTCACTGACCGTTGCCTACCTGAGAACACCCCTTTACAGCACAGTTATGCTTCTTAAGTAGTAAGTGTAGATGCGATCAACCTGCGTCAACACTGGGCATCTGCATCACCCATACATGGATGTATAAATGTTCCAACTTCCAGAGCCTAGGCAATGCACAGGCATACGGGCAACTCTGAATTAGTCCCTATACGTATTGAAGGGGTGACCATCGATCGTCACCATCAATGGTGCCATCAGTGCTTCGCATCAATGGATTGAAACCATCAATTGTTTCACCCATCGAAGGGCATTCCTACTGTGGGCGGCAGGCCAATCAGGGAAGGAGGCGGGCCTGAATGGGGCAAGTCTAACACGTGGACCAATCAAATAAGTGGCAGATAAGTGGGTGGGCCTGTGCAGAGTGCCAAGCTCTGTGCTCTTGTGCCTTAATGAATAACACAAAAACCATTTTCGCAGTCTCTACCATTGATTTTGAAGAACCATTGGATCTCCACTATCAATGTAGGGATAAGAAGCTAATAAGCCTGTGGTTCACAAACTTTCTTGAAGCACAGCTCCCTAGAGTTTCAGCATTTGTTTCACGGCACCCCTAGGCCAATTTTTTCTTATTGAAACATGAATCAAAAAGTATTAAGTATATTGTGCTTACCTGTCATCCTTAGGTTCTGTTATGTGGTGGTGGACAGGGTTGTGCTTCTGTTTGTCCAATTATTTTGTTACTGGCAGCTACCAGAACTGGTTTTGCCTATCACATTGACCATAAATAATTTTATTTGGCCCTGGGCCACCAACCTGTGGCACCCCTGCATGTGACACCCAGTTTAATAACCACTGTAATAAGGGGTTCTGGGACCACCATATTAATTATTGGGCTTGCAGCCCGTAAAATAAAATTTGTTATCATTGCAAATCGTGACAATAAGAATTTTTCATCATTATGTATTTAAAATGTACAGCCAGGACAGCCAGTGCGAGAAATGGCTGCCCTGGGAATGTCCCAATAACGCTCTACTGCAGATGTAGTTATCCTTCACGTCAGACGGTCACTGTACATGCGCAGTGTTTGTCGCAGACGTTCCAGAGCTCCGTGGACAGTGGTGGGGTGGAACGGGTGGAGAGGTAAGTTAAAAAAAAAAAAAAAAAAAAAAAAAAAAAAAGTAGCTAATCATTTTAATTTAGATTATTATTATTTTTTTCTTAAAACATGAGTGTCTGCTATGTTGCAGACACCTCGAGCGAGCTGGGTACACACTGGAGCAAAGTCAGGCTGATTTGCCATTTTGTAACGACAAATTGCTTACATCGCTCAGTGTGTATGGGCGATTGCATGCTCCCGCGGTTGCTAGCGATGGTCGCTAGGTTTGATGTGCTGCACATCAAACCTAGCAGTATCGCTAGCAACCCGTAGTAAGTTAATGAAGGACGGAACAGAGGGCCTGATTCAGAGCCGGACGCTCTGACCAGAGCGCTCGCTCTGAATCAGGGCCCTCCTCCATGAAAATGACCACCCACAGCATATGCGAGCGGCCAAAAAGATGGTCGCGATGGTCTTGACCATCGCGACCATCGGACTTGCGACGGAGACCCTGCGGTAGGGTCTCCCTGCCACAAGCCCTGGAGTGATTTTGGCTCTATCAGAGCCAAAATCACTCCCACTGACATCACTAGTGATGTCAGTGGGGCCGGCGCAGTGGGGAACATCGACCTGCTTGCGAGCGTACTGCCGCTCACGAGCGGGTCTCAGTGACCCCCAGTGATCCTTCTGTCATTCATGAACTCGTTACAGTGTGTATGGGCAATCCCCTTTCCTATGTCAGAACGAATGCCCGTCGCTCAAGTATGTACCCATCTTTAGAGGACAGCGAGGACAGAGTCTCATTCCAGACTGTTAAAAAAAATGACGATAAAATAAGATAAGGTAAATTATGGCAGCTCAAGTTGCTGGAATCTATTGAATGCAAACTCCAAAATATTATTATTATTATTATTTTTGGAGTTTGATACATTTGATACATTCGAATAGTAGGCCTAATTCAGAGATGTACATAAATACGATATTTACGTACATCTCAATGTTTACAGATCTACACATGCACAGTTCTACGTGGAAAAAAAATAAAATAACTTTTACACACTTGTTCCAAAACAAATTGGAGATGTATTAACGGCGACATCGCCGATGCGGTACATCCCCCTTGACTTCGCGTACATACCGTGGTTCATTACCGCGGTATGTACCAAGGATTTCGCAAAGGACAGCTCTCTTGATGAGAGCTGTCCTTTGCGATGCTGCCGGGCAGAGGGACTTCCGGGTTGAACACCCAGAAGTGCTTCTGCGCATGCACAGAAGGACGGGGGCCGCGGGGACTCATGGGAGGGATCCGATCGGATCCCTCCCAGCCCCGAGCGTCGCGTTAAGAAGCCCATAGGCTTCTATTGGGTAACGCCACCTGAAGGTGGCGTTACCTAGCGACGCGAAGCATTCTGCTGCTTAATACATATGGGGAATGCGGTAAACCCCCGAAAACTGAATTTTCGGGGGTTTTACCGCATTTTTGCTGTTAATACATCTCCCCCAAAGCTCTTTTAAAAAATAATTCAAACAATAAAGCACTCTTTTAATTATTTTGTTGTGTAACTGCCACCTTGAAATAGCGACAACAAAGCAAATATTGCATTGTACATGCACTATATCATTACACGGCCAATGAAAACATCTGCTTATAAATATGCCTATAAATATTAAAACAAATATTTTAAAAAAATACATGTATCAGATGCAGGAAAATGCTGGTTGTATACAGAAGTCACTGGTGACAGGACCTCTTCTCTATCTCACCAAACATTTGTGATATAATCAGTGGTCAAAGTGAGCCAGTATACTACGATATCAGCAATTATCTAACTCCCCATAAATTGTGATAATCACTTTGTCTGCTATCCTCAAACCACAGTGTCCCAGTTATGTACATAGGTCTCACTGGGCCTGATTCAGAGGTGTACACTAACCCGATGGTTAGTGCACATCTCCGATTGTTGGAGGACTGCTTAGGCGCAGCCCTCCATCTGCAAGTCCGAATCAGGCTGCGGAGCGGTGGCATTCCTGGCCACCGTTCCTGGATATGGAGGCATGTTGCCCCCATTTTACATGAGGGACGAGGCCAGGTTTTGCGTCGTTGGACGCAGATTTCCTGGCCTCGTAAGTGACCAGGCACCGGCCAGGCTGAGGTAATCTACAGCTTACGGAGCCTGGCCAAAGGAGCAAACATCGCGAGCGATGGTAGCAATGGTGATCTGATCTCTCAGATGCAGCAAGGAGGAGTCGATTTCCTCCAGGCACCTCCTGCTGCATTTACGTTTTGTTGGACGGTATTGTACAGCCGCTTCTGTGTGACTGTGCAATGCCGTCCATCTCTAAATCCGGCCCATTGTGCAATTTGGTCTACAGAAAAATGGCTGCTGCATTTGTCAGTTGTAGAGACATACTTTAAGGTGGAAGTTAATTCACCTGAAACAGATGTAAAGTGACAGTTAAGAGCTGATTGGTTGGTACTTTACCTCTCTCCAAGGCTTTGTACATCTTCGCCTTAGTGGGAAAAAAGCATAGAAATTAAGGACTAAAATTAATTAGCCAATTAAAATTCTTATAACTTTAGGGCCTAGATGGCCCCAAGCCATTCAGTTACATTTACCATACTGCCACTTCTATATTCCCATTTCAATCACAGGATATGATACAATTAACTACACACAGTGCGGATGTAAATTATATGGGCTAAACCCACTGTACTGTAGTTTATCAGTGGACAAGGAGCTTTCACTTTATTGATAATGCCCCTAGTGGATCCATTAGGTACTTGTCACATACATACATAGGCATTTTCAAGAACAATATATCAAAACAAAATGGCTACCGGTGCTGTGCATTGGCAATAAATATGGATAAAGAGTTCACTTCATCAGTCTGACAGTATAGTGGACAGGTCCTTTCTTCAGCTCAGCTGTGAATAATGGAGATAGCAGTTTGTTTAATTTAAGATCACTTTCACTCCATGGTCTGTTGAATTAATTGGGTTCACCAAAAAAAACCAAAAGAATTTAATATTGTTTTAAACGAAATATGGAACAAGAAAATACCCACATCTTTGTTGCAGCTCATAAATTATTGGCGTGTTTAAGTTCTTTTTGAAGAATTTTTTACAGAAGTTACATTTTCCTCTTGAGACTGGATTTAAACCAAAGTTATATTTGCATAGTTTGTTTAAAGGGCCAGGAAACCTTTTAAATTTGGCATATTTATAAAATGCATGCGGAATGTTGACTTGGAAATCATGAATATCTAGAATGTAAATTTTTAAAATGTCTTTTAGATTAAATTTTAATTTATTTATTTAATATTATTATTTTTACCGTAAGATTATTATTTTTTTTTATATATTATGTTTAAATTCATACAACTGCTTTTTTGGCATATGATCAGTGATTTCTGCAAATTTGTAGCATTAAAAATAAATAAATTGGAAAATATACAATGCAACAGAACAATTATCATTTTCCTTTTTTGTTGGAATGAAGTTTATTTTGCAGTAAATAAAACATTTGATTTATTTTTTTTTTCAACTCAAGAAAATATTTTTTGACTGCAGTCTAGACTTAGATCTACAAAGCCAATTTCTATTAATGAGCTCAAGCATCTATGTTTACTTGTAGCAGCTTGTTCGGTGCATTTGACGCGTTTTTCATGTGGCTTTGGTTAGTCTCTCGTCCTGACAGCTGAAAGGATAGGCCGATTAAAACCAACTGTGCTGCTAAGGTTTCATCAATCTCACTTCTTTCCACTAGCGCCAGATTAAATTGGAGAATACTGTACAGTTTTGGGATTGGGTTAAAGTTGAAGTGAACCTGAATAAAAATATTTCTGTGTGTTGCAGAGGAAAGTATACTGTTTTGACCAGTGCTGTAGCTAGACATTTTGGTGCCCCCCCCATCATAAACAGGGACAGTGCGTGCCGCAGGTGCACCGGCCAAAAAAAGGGCATGGTCTCATAGGGAAAGGGCATGGCCACACTATAGTACCCCCAATTCACATTACGCCACACAGTATTCTCTTATTTACATTACACTACATACCTGTAGTAGTGTCCCTTATATACATTATGCTACATTGTAGTAGTGCCCCTTACACATTACGCCACACAGTGGTAATGTCCTTACACATTGTCACACAGTGCAAATTCCTCCCCAACTACACATTATGCCACACAGTAGTAATGTCCCTTACACATTATGTCACACAGTACAAATTCCCCCATTACACATTATGCCACACAGTACAAATTCCCCATTACACATTATGCCACACAGTACAAACCCCCCTCTCTCTTACACATTATGCCACACAGTACAACCCCCCTCTCTCTTACACATTGTGCCACACAGTACAAATTCCCCCATTTACACATTATGCCACACAGCACAACCCCCCTCTCTCTTACACATTGTGCCACACAGTACAAATTCCCCCATTACACTTTATGCCACACAGTACAATCCCCCATTACACCACACAGTACACTCCCCCATTACACATTATGCCACACAGTACAATAACCCCATTACACATTATGTCACACAGTTCAACTCCCCCTCTCCCTTACACATTATGCCACACAGTACAACTCTCCCCTCTCCCTTACACATTATGCCACACAGTACACTAACCCCATTAAACATCATGCCACACAGTACAATCCCCCCCAATACACATTATGGGGTCTATTTACTACGCAGTGTTAGGAGAAGTGAAAAGTGAAGAGTGAAAAGTGATAAGGTACCAGCCAATCAGTTCCTAACTGCCATCTCACAGGCTATGTTTGAAAAATGACAGTTGGGAGCTGATTGGCTGGCACCTTATCACTTTTCACTCTTCACTTTTCACTTCTCTCAACACTGCTTAGTAAATATACCCCTATGTCACACAGTACAACTCTCCCTCTCCCTTACACATTATGTCACACAGTACAACTCCCCCTCTCCCTTACACATTATGCCACACAGTACAACTTCCCCTCTCCCTTACACATTATGTCACACAGTACAACTCCCCCTCTCCCTTACACATTATGCCACACAGTACAACTCTCCCCTCTCCCTTACACATTATGTCACACAGTACAAATTCCCCATTACACATTATGTCACACAGTACAAATTCCCCCATTACACATTATGCCAAACAGTGCAATCCCCCCTTTACACATTATGACACACAGTACAATCCCCCCATTACACATTATGACACACAGTACAATCCCCCCATTACACCACACAGTACAATCCCCCCATTACACATTATGCCACACAGTACAACTCCCCCTCTCTCTTACACATTATGTCACACAATACAAATTTCCCCATTACACTTTATGTCACACAGTACAATGCCCCCCATTACACATTATGCCATACAGTACCACCCCACAATACACATTATGCCACACAGTGCAATCCCACCTTTACACATTATGCCACACAGTACAATCCCCCATTACACATTATGCCACACAGTACAATGCCCCCATTACACATTATGCCACACAGTACAATCGCCCCATTACACATTATGCCACACAGTACAATGCCCCCATTACACATTATGCCACACAGTACAATTGCCCCATTACACATTATGCCACACAGTACAATGCCCCCATTACACATTATGCCACACAGTACAATCCCCCCATTACACATTATGCCACACAGTACAATGCCCCCATTACACATTATGCCACACAGTACAATGCCCCATTACACATTATGCCACACAGTACAATGCCCCCATTACACATTATGCCACACAGTACAATGCCCCATTACACATTATGCCACACAGTACAATGCCCCCATTACACATTATGCCACACAGTACAACCCCCCCAATACACATTATGCCACACAGTACAACTCCCCCCTCCCTTACACATTATGCCACACAGTACAACTCCCCCCTCCCTTACACATTATGCCACACAGTACAACTCCCCCCCTCTCCCTTACAAATTATGCCACACAGTACAACTCTCCCCTCTCCCTTACACATTATGCCACACAGTACAACTCTCCTCTCTCCCTTACACATTATGCCACACAGTACAACCCCCCTCTCCCTTACACATTATGCCACACTGTACAACTCCCCACCTCTCCCTTATACATTATGCCACACAGTACAACTCCCCCCTCCCTTACACATTATGCCACACAGTACAACTCCCCCCTCTCCTATACACATTATGTCACACAGTACAACTCCCCCCTCTCCCTTACACATTATGCCACACAGTACAACTTCCCCCCTCTACCTTACACATTATACCACACAGTACAACTTCCCTTTCTCCCTTACACATTATACCACATAGTACAACTCCCCCCTCTGCCTTACACATTATGCCACACAGTACAACTTCCCCACTCTACCTTACACATTATACCACACAGTACAACTCCCCTCTCTCCCTTACACATTATACCACATAGTACAACTCCCCTCTCTCCCTTACACATTATGCCACACAGTACAACTCCCCTCTCTCCCTTACACATTATGCCACACAGTACAACTCCCCCCTCCCTTACACATTATGTCACACAGTACAACTCCCCCCCTCTCCCTTACACATTATGCCACACAGTACAACTCCCCCCTCTCCCTTACACATTATGCCACACAGTACAACTTCCCCCCTCTACCTTACACATTATACCACACAGTACAACTCCCCTCTCTCCCTTACACATTATACCACATAGTACAACTCCCCCCTCTCCCTTACACATTATGCCACACAGTACAACTCCCCTCTCTCCCTTACACATTATGCCACACAGTACAACTCCCCCCTCCCTTACACATTATGTCACACAGTACAACTCCCCCCCTCTCCCTTACACATTATGCCACACAGTACAACTCCCCCCTCTCCCTTACACATTATGCCACACAGTACAACTCCCCACCTCTCCCTTATACATTATGCCACACAGTACAACTCCCACCTCCCTTACACATTATGCCACACAGTACAACTCCCCCTCTCCTATACACATTATGTCACACAGTACAACTCCCCCCTCTCCCTTACACATTATGCCACACAGTACAACTTCCCCCCTCTACCTTACACATTATACCACACAGTACAACTCCCCTCTCTCCCTTACACATTATACCATATAGTACAACTCCCGCCTCTGCCTTACACATTATGCCACACAGTACAACTTCCCCCCTCTACCTTACACATTATGCCACACAGTACAACTTCCCCCCTCTACCTTACACATTATGCCACACAGTACAACTCCCCTCTCTCCCTTACACATTATACCACATAGTACAACTCCTCCCTCTGCCTTAAACATTATGCCACACAGTACAACTTCCCCTCTCTACCTTACATATTATGCCATTGTATCCAGTTAATAGATCTACAGTAAAAAGGTCGACAATGTCTAGGTAGACACCAGATTTTAGACAGTCAACAGGTCGACAGGGACAGAAGGTCGACACACAAAATGACGACATGTAAAAAGGTCGACATGTACAAATTGTCGACATGGTCAAAAAGGTTGACATGAAAAAGGTAGACACAAAAAGGTAGACCTGTTAATCCATAACCCTATGCCATCCGGTGCAACAACCCCCCCTCCTCTCCCTTACACATTATGCCACACAGGGCTTAGACATTATGCCGTGGGAAGCCGAAAAGGGGGCGTAGCCTGTAGGAAAGAGGGTGGAGTCTATTGAAAATGGGGCGGAGCCTCGTGGCTTCCTCCGTTTTCGGCACTTTGGGGGCGTACCCAGCACTCTCCGAGATGCTGGGCAGCCTCCAGGCTCTCCCTACACTGGTGAACAGATGCCATGCGCACAGCATCTGTCCTCCACCTGCACACGCGCAGCGGTTTGTGCTCTCCCTAACTCCCCCCCCCCCCACTGCGGCCCACGGGTGGGACAGCGGGACAGTCCCAGAAAAATCAGACAGTTGGGAGGTATGCAGCGCGTGTCTGCTCTAGAGGAATTACAATTAGAGGGAGTGATCACGGGTGGAGGCAGCCGGTCCCGCCCACAGGACATGTGCACTCTGTGCGGGTGCACCGTCCTCACCATCCTAGTTTCGGCCCTGGTTTTGCCTTTCTGTGCTGACTTATTAATTATTTAAAAGTATCTCTGTGCGAGCGCTGCCATATTTCTGTGAAAACCTGTCCCACAACCCAAGTCAGATTAGAGGAATAAATCAACTTTCAAGATTGGTCCTTTGTTTCCATTTGAGGCACTGTTTGCCTCCTACATATTAAACATTAATTCACCCATCATAACATTTCTCCTAAATGCACTAAGAAATAGAGCATGGGGAATGGTTACGCCACACCTCAGGGGGTGTGCCTAACGTTTGGTCATCACAAATCTCCCTTTTAAAACTAACAGGAAGTGTCCATGCCACCTGCATCCGCTCCCTGTCACTGTGCTGTACAGAGTGGGGGGAAATGGGTCATGCGGCCTCCTAACATACTGACCATTGGGACAAAGGTTCTCACATTAACATAGAAACATAGAACTTTACGACAGATAAGAACCACTTGGCCCGCCTCGTCTGCCCTTTTTTAACCTTTTGCGAATCTCAACCCTATTGCTGCCTTGGAACAGGTCACAGAGAGGTTATATACAGTCCTTACCTATAGCTGCCTTGGAACAGACCACATAAAGCCGCGGAGAGAGGTTATAAGGTCCTTACCGATAGGTGCCTTGGCACTGCCATCATGCATTTGCAGGACTTGCCCCTTGTAGCTCAATGTAGCTTTGTGATGTTTCTAATGACGGCACCATTGCCCCGACATTGGGACAGTGGACTGGACCATTCAAATTACTACTGACCCACGGAAATCAGGACACTTGGGAAGCATGGTCACCGACTGGGAGTGGGAGATTGATTGTCTTCTGACCAAATTGGGGCTGGTGTGTGTGTGCTCATGCGGAAGGTGTGTGTGTTCACGTGGAAGGTGTGTGTGTTCACGTGGAATGTGCGTGTTCATGCGGAAGGTGTGTGTGTTCACGTGGAAGGTGCGTGTTCACGCGGAAGGTGCGTGTATTCACGTGGTAGGTTTGTTTGACTAGGACTTGAGCACTTTATTGTGTCACAGTAGCACAGATTATTTCAGGAGACCTCTGCCCATTCAGACTTATAAAAAAGGACCTCCCCATGTGTACCCAGCTATACTGCAGGGATTCCACATATGTACCCAACTTTACTGCAGGGATTCCCCATGTGTACCCAGCTCATACATGCCTACCCTCCCGGTTTTCGCGGGAGGCTCCCGATTTTTCGGGTAACCCCCGCACCCCCAGAAGGGTAGGCATTTCTCCCGCTTTCTGCCCACTTCCTAGCGAAGTGGGCAGAATGGGGAGAACTTCCGCGGCAATCGCGGGTCTCTGTGTAGGGGGCGGGGCTTAATTACGCGATTCTGCACGAACCGCGTCATTTAGCCCCACCCCTTATGCAAATTTACGCCAATCGCAGCAATTTCCTGTGAAGGGGCGGGGTCTAATGATGCAAGATGTCAGGCCCCACCCCCATAACGACCCGATCTTTCTACTCTCCCCAAGTCTCCTGCAAAAGAGAAATACCATGTAGGCAAGTATGATCCAGCTATACTGCACGGAATCCCATTGTGTACCCAGCTATACTGCAGGGATTCCCCATGTATACCCAGCTATATTGCACGGCATCCCCATATGTACCCAGCTATACTGCACGGCATCCCCATGTGTACCCAGCTATATTGCACGGAATCCCCATATGTTCCCAGCTATACTGCACGGAATCCCCATGTGTACCCAGCTATACTGCACGGCATCCCCATGTGTACCCAGCTAAATTGCATGGAATCCCCATATGTACCCAGCTATACTGCAGGGATTCCCCATATGTACCCAGCTATACTGCAGGGATTCCCCATGTGTACCGAGCTATACTGCAGGGATTCCCCATGTGTACCCAGCTATACTGCAGGGATTCCCCATGTGTACCCAGCTATACTGCAGGGATTCCCCATGTGTACCCAGCTATACTGCAGGGATTCCCCATGTGTACCCAGCTATACTGCAGGGATTCCCCATATGTACCCAGCTATACTGCAGGGATTCCCCATGTGTACCGAGCTATACTGCAGGGATTCCCCATGTGTACCCAGCTATACTGCAGGGATTCTCCATCTGTACCGAGCTATACTGCAGGAATTACCCATATGTACCCAGCTATACTGCAGGGATTCCCCATGTGTACCCAGCTATACTGCAGGGATTCCCCATATGTACCCAGCTATACTGCAGGGATTCCTCATGTGTACCCAGCTATACTGCAGGGATTCCCCATGTGTACCCAGCTATACTGCAGGGATTCCCCATGTGTACCCAGCTATACTGCAGGGATTCCCCATGTGTACCCAGCTATACTGCAGGGATTCCCCATGTGTACCCATCTATACTGCAGGGATTCCCCATGTGTACCCAGCTATACTGCAGGGATTCCCCATGTGTACCCAGCTATACTGCAGGGATTCCCCATGTGTACCCAGCTATACTGCAGGGATTCCCCATGTGTACCCAGCTATACTGCAGGGATTCCCCATGTGTACCCAGCTATACTGCAGGGATTCCCCATGTGTACCCATCTATACTGCAGGGATTCCCCATGTGTACCCAGCTATACTGCAGGGATTCCCCATATGTACCCAGCTATACTGCAGGGATTCCCCATGTGTACCCAGCTATATTGCAGGGATTCGCCATGTGTACCCAGCTATATTGCAGGGATTCCCCATATGTACCCAGCTATACTGCAGGGATTCCCCATGTGTACCCAGCTATACTGCAGGGATTCCCCATGTGTACCCAGCTATACTGCAGGGATTCCCCATGTGTACCCAGCTATACTGCAGGGATTTCCCATGTGTACCCAGCTATACTGCAGGGATTCCTGCATAGAGTCTGCATGATCCGTCATGCCTGACATCACAACTGTACTGTCAATCACCGCCGGCCCGAGCAGCAAGTGTACGGGCAAACGGCTGAGCGCCCATACACACTGCACAATGCCCCAATATATCTGCAGATATATTGGGCATCGGCTCCACAGCACAGCTGACGCGATATGTCTGTGAACAACATTGTTCGCAGACATATCGCTGGTACACACTGGCCGACGCGCCCACGGTATATTGGCTGTTCAGTTGAACACCCGATATGTCTGTGCCAGTGTGTACCCGGCTTTTGTTGCTGACTGAGGATTTGTTTTAATTGACTACTACAAAGTAAGAGAAGGCTATAAAAAGGTGTATACATATTTCCAACTTGGAACTTCAGAAAGATTATTAAAGTAGAGCTTACAGGGAATTTATAAAGTTAGAGCAAGATCTGGAAGCTTTTCTTACAGGGATGCTCATAAACTGGTCAGATATGCAAAGCAGAGCCTAGTGGTTTAGCTGACACCGGAGTAATGAACAGCAGTATAGCATTTGTCACAAAATTGCTCTGCACTGAAGAGTTATAAAGTGAAAACTTTTCCTATGACCCCATCACAAAAGTCAGAGAGGTCTATGTACTAAAGGCCCGATTCAGACCCGCTCGCATGCTGGGCGATGGCCAGGCAGTGCGCACGCCCCGGAGCGAGCGAGAAATCACTCGCTCCGGGGCTCGCAACAAAACGGGGTGGCTGTCGATGTTGATCGACAGCTCGGCCCGTTTTGTAGGGGGGGGGGGGGAGGGGGGTGGCTGGCCAAACGGAGGCGTTCCCGAAGGAACGCCTGCCGTTTGAGGGCGGCCCTACTGACATCACTTGTGATGTCAGTAGTTGAGCTTCCTGCTCTATTAGAGCAGGAAGCTCACTGGGGCTTGCGGGAACGAGACCCTACCACACCATCGTGACCATCACCTGGCCGCTCGCAAAAGCTGTGGGTGGTCACCCGCAGCTATGCTAGCGGCCAGGAGGCCGGCTCCCAAAGAAAAAAAAAAACGCCCTGATTCAGAGCGAGTCCTCTGAAAGAGCGTCCGGCTCTGAATCAGGGCCTTAGCCTTGGGGAGAGATAAAGTGGATGGAGATAAAGTACCAACCAATCAGCTCCAAAATGTCATTTTTCAAACACAGCCTGTAAAGTTAAAAAATTATTGAATTATCCGCGCTCGTTGTATGTGTATAGCAGCTCAGTTAGGAGAGTAGTTACATTTTGTATATGAACGAGCGCTAATTGATATATGTAGGTATGTTTGCAATTCATGCTCTTAAAAGAAAAAATATATAAATAAACACAAAATATAAATAAAGATAAAGGATAAATAAAATAAAAGCTTAAAAGCCAATATTTTTTCCAAAGAAACTGTACAGGTTTCTTATTTGTGTTTATAGCCCTTTTGTAAGGTTTAAATGAAAGTCCCGCTACAGCATATCAGAATGATGGTATTATCCCTCGAAGCGCAATCACTGGAGGATCTAACTATCCCTAGTAAGCTGGCCCTATCTTACCTCCTGGCATCCGGAGCTGTGTAGCGGGTCTTCTCAATAGCGCTGCCTCTGCGATCTTCCCGACACGAGTCTGGCTGATGTTATTCACTCGCGGCTATAGATGACGTCACTCAGGGATCTTTTCAGAGGCACGGGGAAGCACTCCTGTCTCCAACGCGTTTCATATCACACTGGATGCTTTTTCAAGGATGTTGCAATGTTCAAAGGAGGCCGTATTTATTTAAAAATCAAATGACAAAAAACTTTATTGTTCTTGATAAAAAATGGACACCCAGGTCCGGAAATTTAATTAAAAATGGTGGTAACCTCATGGTTATATTTATAGCTGCATGCATTGCTTTGTGGTGTAAGTGAATAAATAAATAAATATTGATGTAAATGTTATAAAAATAATAATATTATAAAAATAATATGTTCTCAGGAGCTTTGAACATTGCAACATCCTTGAAAAAGTATCCAGTGTGATATGAAACGCGTTGGTGACAGGCGTGCTTCCCCGTGCTTCTGAATAGATCCCCGAGTGATGTCGGGTCAGCTGGGATATAGGTAGTTTTGATGTGTACCCAGCCTTAGTTAAGCTTGAAAGTTTGATGGACCGATAAAATGACAAAAAAAAACAATTGGGTACAGCCAGAAAAGATACATTTCTAGAAAATCAGGCGGAGCATTTGCAGAAAAAACACCTTGCCAGTCGCTACGTATGGGGGTGGATGTATTAGGGGAAGTGTGGCAGCCAGTAGCAGGATATAGAGTCCAGGGGGAAGAAGAAAGGGGTATATTTACTCGGGTGCGGGTTTATAGTTGTTGCCCATAGCAACCAATCAGATTCTAGCTATTATCTTTTAGAAGGTGCTAGAAAAATGATAAGTAGAATCTGATTGGTTGCTATGGGCAACATCTCCATTTCTAAAAACTTGCACTTTAGTAAATATACCCCTTAATGTTAATGATTTCTAGGAGCTCATGTCCCATAATCAGTGAAGAAATTGAAGCTGGAAAGAGGTTGGATATTTCAGCAAGACAAAGGATCCAAAATGTACCACAATATCAAATATGACGCCCTTACAGCAACGGAAGATTAAAGTTTTACAACAACCTTCACAGCCTCCAGACCCGACTACTGCAGAATATCTGTGGGAAGATCTCAGACAGGCAGAATTCAAGAAGACTTCAGTATACTTCAGATCTAGAAGAATTCTGCAAGGAAGAGTGGGATAAGATTCCCAAAGCAAGAATACAAAAAGGCATGGTTAATAAGTACTGATTGACAGCGTGGCTGACAGTGTGATTACCAGCGTGACTGACAGTGTGATCGACAGTGTGATTGACAGTGTGACTGACAGTGTGACTGACAGTGTGACTGACAGCGTAAATAACATGTCACAATCGCTGTTTTATTATTTTATAATCTGTTAAGTTCAGCAAATAAGTTGTTCATTGGATTGTATAGAAATATGTTGTGTTTAAGTTTGTACCCTGCAGAGCTTGTGTTCTGTTCTTCATTTAAGGAAACATGGAGTTTGACTTCGGGTATAAATTAACCAAATAAGACTGTGCTATTTAATTCATAACACTAAATTGTGAAATGGCAGACAAATACACCACAGCCAGGGCTCCATATGGTTTTGAAAACTAATTTTCCATTTAATCACATATAAAAGTTAAAACACATGCCACAATCCACATCAGTACACATATATAATAATACCACTTTTGCTTTCTATAATCCTTTTCCCGTCAATACTATATAATTTATATCAATAGTAAGCTAATAAGAATAGATATATTTCAAGTAAAAATTTTCAGGTACAGCCTATCACACTAAGGGGTCTAGTTACTAAGCAGTGTTAGGAGATAGAGTGAAAAGTGATAAGGTGCCAACCAATCAGCTCCTAACTGTCATCTCACAGGCTGTGTTTGAAAAATGACAGTTGGGAGCTGATTGACTGGCACCTTATCACAGACTTATCATTTTTCACTCTATCTCATAACACTGCCTAGTAAATAGGCCCCTAAGGGGTCTATTTACTAAGCAGTGTTAGGAGACAGAGGGAAAAGTGATAAGGTGCCAGCCAATCAGCACCTAACTACCATCTCACAGGCTGTGTTTGAAAAATGACAATTGGGAGCTGATTGGCTGGCACCTTATCACTCTTCACTTTGTCTCCTAACACTGCTTAGCAAATAGACCCCTTAGAGGTGCCGACAATCAGGGGGTCCCCTGCTCCTACCCCTACACCACAGGGCATACTTGCCTACCCTCCCGATTTGGCAGGGAGCTTCCCAAAAATCGGGTGCCGCTCCTGGCTCCCAAGAAAGGTAGGCAAGCCCCCATCTGCCCCCCCCCCGTGGCTACAATATAAACCCCCGCAGCATTAATATCGGCATTGTGAATTATGCGTCATTGCAGCAGTAAGCCCCCTGCTGTGGAAGAACAACAGCTCCCTCCCGGAAGGAGGGAGCTAAAAGCTGGCAAGTATGCCACAGGGGCTTGTGTTCCCTCTATAGACCAAATGAAACCTCATAGCATGTCACATAGAGTAATGATTAATAATGGACGCTCCAATTAGATTCCTATAGTGGTGCTATATAAGAGCAATCAGTATGAGTAATATGTCACTGTTTGAGAAAGCCCTTATGAAAAAGGGGCGAAACGCGTCAGCAGATCCCCTGATTGGCAGCACCTCTAAGTGTGACAGGCTGTACTGAAAAAAACTTTCACAACTAAAACGAAGGTAATAAGGCAAAATCTTTAATAACTTTGCTGGGTCCTCAATCAACTCTGGTCTAGCATCTGCCGCACAATCAGCTGACAGGCACGGAAGACGGAAAGACTGCTGGTGCAGCTTAGCCCAGGTCCGGCTGCCGCTAGAGAGTTTGGGAACCAGACCCACTATCCAGCAGGGTAAATATTCGGGACACTGTTTGAAGTACCTGTCGGTATATATTAGTTTTCAAAACCATATGGAGCCCTGACTGTGGTGCATTTTTCTGCCATTTCACAATTTAGTGTTATAAATTAAATAGCGCAGTCTTATTTGGTTAATTTATACTTTTTTTTCGAGAATATACTGGGGTTTCACAAGCCCCTTATCAAAGACTTGCAGCTGAAAAATAGCTCAAATAATAAAAAAAAAATGTAAAAACGGAAAACAAGGTCATTGGTTTGTTCTAGTAGTTTGACTTCGGGTGCCCAAATATTGTACATGTTGTATCTATGTAATCTTGTTATATGTGCAATAAATCCCTTGCATATGGCGCTATGGAACCCTTGTGGTGCCGTATAAATAAGTGATAATAACAATAATTTGTGTATTTGTATATAAAAGTAATGTACAAAAACAAATAGAAATACCAATATTCACTACAGTAACTAAACCAGTGCTTGATTGAAACAAATACATAATTGAGGAGAGAGACAGACAGACAGACAAGCTGCGCCAGGTACAACATCTAGAATATATAATATTTAAGCATTTGTTCTATATGACTAGCCCAATATACATGTGATAAATTGTACTCCAGCTGCAGTGTTAGTACATAGGTTTCTAATTGTCTATACAGAAACAGTGTTTATGCCTTTAAGGTAAGAGTTCTGTAAGAAATTCATGTTCCTGATATGAAGTCTAGAACTTGGCTTAAGGCCACTGAAAAATAAATGAAATAAACTTCACCATATATTCTGGGCCAGAAGACTCTTAACTTAAAAGGATTACAGTCCTATAGCTAAGATACTTTTTATGCTCTCTCTCTCCCTTTCATCATAAACACCCCAGACTGGTAGTAAAACGAGTGCGGGCACACCCACCAGCATCAGTGTGCACAGGACAAAGCGTTGCTTCCAGCCCAATAACGTCACATAGGGCTCTCGCGGCTACAGTAGCTGAATATGGTTTGTGCACTTGCTGAGAGTGTATTAGTAACAGCAGGGCTGGGAGATAGACTGAGGCATAAATCCTATTATATTGCAGGTTTGCAGGCTGTTCAGAGTCACACACAACTGAGGTTCCTGATTCAGCAGAGGACGTAATTGCAAAGTGGCTTTGCAATTCCATCCGTGCTGAAATGCAAATACAGCAGAAGGTGTCTGACATCTGCAATCCCAGTGCTGCTAGCTGCTACCGCTGAAGCATACTGCAGCCTGGCCGGGTCCTGTCAGCCTACGAGGCCAGGAAGCCTGCGTCCACTCCTGGAAAAGGGGGCACTGGCCGTCCCCGTCCCCCGCAAACGCCTCTGCCTGTCAATCAGGCAGAGGCATACGGGGGCCTGTGTGCAATTTCGCAGGACCCATTCTGCACAGAACAGGTCCTGTGCATGTGCAGATTCTCAATTATAGGCAATGGGGTGCTCGCACATAGAATAATTGTGCCGTGAGCGTGGAGATGGAATTTCTGGTTATTCACAGTTGTGCGTACGCAGAGGACACCACAAAGGATAGGGCTGGTGACAGGGCTGCAACTAGGGTAGTGCGGCCTGTGCCATGGCACCGCAGGTCAGGGGGCGCTGTTCAGGCCTGTTAATTTTCTGTTTATTATTATTCTCACTTGTAGCTTCCTCTTATTTAATCCCCAGCATCTCCTGCCCTCCCCTATCTCTTCCCTGGCCCTTCCTCATGAGGCCATGGCCCTTTTCTGGGTGCGTTATGTCCCTATTTGAAAAATTGGGGGGGGGGGGGGAGGGGGGGCGCCAATGCTCTTTCTGGCACAGGGACCAAAAAGTCTAATTATGGCTCTGGCTGGTGCAAATCAACACTGACATAGATGATGCTTACTTTCCCAGTGTGGACTAACATTTCTGCTCTCATCTTGCTAATCAACGTCCCTGCCCTCACCCTTGCCCACTAACATCTCTCTCTCATCGTGTTCACTAATATCCCTGATCTCACCTCTGCCCACTAACATCCCTGCCCTCACCCGTGTCCACTAACATCCCTGCTCTCATCGTGTTCACTAATATCCCTGATCTCCCCTCTGCCCACTAACATTTCTGCTCTTATCTTGCTAATCAACGTCCCTGCCCTCACCCTTGCCCACTAACATCTCTGCTCTAGGGGCCTATTCATCAACACTAAAATAACGGTTTTAAGGACATTTTCCTTAATTACCGTATTTTAGTATTCATGAAGACACTTAACACAGGAGATCTCACTGATATCTCCTGGTTTAGTCCCCCTGCGTTCATTTCCACACTCCCCATACATTAGTACATTAGTATGGGGATGTAGAAATTATTCTATTCCCCAAATTCCGAATGTTATGTATTTTCAGAATTTGATGGTGTTACTATCCGCCACTCTCAGGTGGCATATAGCGGGTTATACTTACCTGCTGTCAGCTGGGCAGGTCCTCGGTTGGCTCCCTCCGTCACTCTGGTCCCTTCCTAGGCTCCGGCAGCTGCTCTGTGTTCTCCCAGCATTGCGGCTGTGAGAACAAAATAACGTTTAAAAAAAAAAAAAAAAAAACCTTCAGCCCCCTCTGCCTGTCCGTGCTGTCTGCTGCGGACCGGGGCCGGGCGGGAGGTCAGGATCCGCGGCTACAGCCGGCCAGGTAAGTGATGGGGGGGAGAGGGGGACACACACAGAATTATCGCAGCTGTAATCTGTGCTACGCATGCGCCGCTTTTGTGAACGGAATGGCGCATGCGCAGCACTGATTACAGCTGCAATAAGGTATGTATAGGCAGGGAAAAGTTTATATTTCCCGAAAAGCTGTCATCGCAAAAATTACAGCTTTTCAGAATAGATAGTTATGGAGAGGAGGAATGATGAATTCCTCCGGTAATTAAGTAGAACTTCATGCCAGTTCTAAACCTAATTACCTCCAGAGAATTTTTAGTTCTAATGAATAAGCCCCCTAATCTTGTTCACTAACATCCCTGGTCTCACCCCTGCCCACTAACATCGCTGCTCTCATCCCTGGCCACTAACATCGCTGCTCTTATCCCTGCCCACTAATATCCCTGCTCTCATCCCTGCCCACTAATATCCCTGCTCTCATCTCTGCCCACTAACATCCCTGCTCTCATCCCTGCCCACTAACATCAATGCTCTCATCCCTGTCCACTAACATCGCTGCTCTCATCCCTGCCAACTAACATCGCTGCTCTCATCCCTGCCCACTAACATCGCTGCTCTTATCCCTGCCCACTAATATCCCTGCTCTCATCCCTGCCCACTAATATCCCTGCTCTCATCTCTGCCCACTAACATCCCTGCTCTCATCCCTGCCCACTAATGTCCCTGCTCTCATCTCTGCCCACTAACATCCCTGCTCTCATCCCTGCCCACTAACATCCCTGCTCTCATCCCTGCCCACTAACATCGCTGCTCTCATCCCTGTCCACTAACATCGCTGCTCTCATCCCTGCCCACTAACATCGCTGCTCTTATCTCTGCCCACTAATATCCCTGCTCTCATCCCTGCCCACTAATATCCCTGCTCTCATCTCTGCCCACTAACATCCCTGCTCTCATCCCTGCACACTAACATCCCTGCTCTCATCCCTGCCAACTAACATCGCTGCTCTCATCCCTGCCCACTAACATCGCTGCTCTTATCTCTGCCCACTAATATCCCTGCTCTCATCCCTGCCCACTAATATCCCTGCTCTCATCTCTGCCCACTAACATCCCTGCTCTCACCCCTGCCCACTAACATTGCTGCTCTCATCCCTGCCCACTAACATCCCTGCTCTCATCCCTGCCCATTAATATCCCTGCTCTCATCCCTGCCCACTAACATCCCTGCTCTCACCTCTGCCACTAACATCCCTGCTCTCACCTCTGCCCAGTAACATCCCTGCTCTCACCTCTGCCCACTAACATCCCTGCTCTCACCTCTGCCCACTAACATCCCTGCTCTCACCTCTGCCCACTAACATCCCTGCTCTCACCCCTGCCACTAACATCCCTGCTCTCACCCCTGCCCATGTCATTGTGTTCTCATCCCTCATCCCTGCCCAGTTCTTCGGCCATCCAGTAGAATTGTAGGCATTCTCTGGAGTCCAGCAGGACACACAAATAACTAGGAGCCTTCTGGAAATTCTGTGTGACTGGGATTGTATGGTTTAAGTTACCGTGGGTGGGTATTGTACTAGCTAACAATGGAGGAGCTGTCCATAAGTGAATAACCCCTTTAATCATTCTAAGATGCTGGCAAATTGTGCACCGTGTGACCTGGCTGTAGTCTGTGTAAGTTATTATTATACAGCTGCTGTGATTCTCATGCGCTTGCAATATCATACTGTATGTAGGTTCTCATATCCCAGAAATCTCTGTACATGCGTTCCTCTGATTACTGTATAATTACATAGAGCATGGTTTGATGAACTGTGAAATTGCTTTCCGACATGGGGAAAATGTTCCTGCCATGAAAGCTTTGCATTAAGTGCTCTTTATTTATGCACACTCATCTGACTGTAACTGAATTCATTTCCTTTTCCACTTAGAATCTAGACTGTATTTATCATTGCACAAACTAGACATAGGGCTAATCTTACTGGAACTTGTTTTATATTCATTTTAACTGCTACTTTCGCCTATGCCATTTTTCCAGTAAATTAATTGGGGAATGGGTGCTGGGTGCAGGAGGCTGAGACTGTGGGTTGCACCAGCACTTATGTAGAAGGGATTTAACAGTAGTTCTTAGGGCAGCGCCAATCCTGAGTGCCAATCTGCTGACGTTATTCACTTGACTGATCCAAGTGATCAGGGCCTGATTCTACTTTGGACCCACCTGTGGCTGCTCCTCCTTTCGGCCGTGGCAGCCTGCTCACTGCCTCGTGCTAATGTATGTGACCGTCTGTGCTGATTATCTGTCTGTCTTCATGCAGAAGCCCGCACCGCAGCTTTAAGAGAAGAGGGGGCCCGTGTGCAGACTCATTGCGGGCCCCCTCCTCTCTCATGCGGTGCCACGGCGAGTGGTGCAGCAGTAGATTCTAGATTCTGGCTTAGTGCCTGGTGACTACGGACGGGTAAGTATAAAACTATACGGGTGCAGGGTAAGCGGTGTGGGCGCCCTGGACCCAGGGGCCCGTGTACACCGCACACCCTACACCCATTATAGATACACCCCTGCCGCACCGCCTACTGTTTTTTCATCTGCAGCCGCCATCATTAGTATCCGGACTTAAACCCACCCCATGCAGGATGCAACAGATCTGACAAAAACATGCACACTCCAAACTAGCACAGAAGTTGGACTATATACCCACCACACTTTGAGACGGATATGTCCCATGCAGAGCCGTAACTAGACGTTTTAGTGCCCTGTGCCAGAAAGAGCTAGGGGAGGCCAGGAGATGCTGGGGATGAAATAAGAGGAAGCTACAAGCAAGAATGATAATAAAGAGAAATTTGACAGGCCCAAACAGCGCCCCCTGACCTGTGGTGCCCTATGCCATGGCAGCGGCCGCACTAACCTAGCTACGGTCCTGGTCCCATGTATCTGCACAGCTACCACCTGTTTGCAGCCCAGAAAATGCCCATTTCACGCAAAGAGAGATTCGTCAACGTACAGATCAATACGTCCGCACTTTCCCTCTCCAGTGTGTGTATGCTTGGTACATCGTATGCACAGTCTGAGTGCAATCAGAGTTTGAAGATATCTGGGGGGATCTATACGCATTTGGATCTGGGGGAGCTAGACACATTTGGGCTTGAGTCCGACTCAAAATCAGGCCCTAAAGGTCTGAGGCAGAGTCACAAATTGGGCATAAGTTACATAAGAAAGCATCAGATAAATTCAGTGCATTTACACCGTTATGCTGAGACGGGCGCATCGCCAGATGAATGCAGATTGGCACCAGTAGCACATGCACCCGGTTGACGCAAGACGATGATGATCTAAGAGTTTGGCTATATGCACTCATTAGTCATTAGGTACAGTATGTTTGGTCTGACCTAAGATTTGCATGTTTCTCACAGTGGTACAGAGGTAGCTAACATGTACTGTGCAGCTTTTTAGCAATCTGTGGGTATCTAGATATTGTGGAGCTCAAAAGTCCTACCAGCAAGCCATTCCAGCTAGAGGCTTATGGGTTGC
Organism: Taudactylus pleione; assembly: GCA_031769625.1. Classification (NCBI taxonomy): domain Eukaryota; kingdom Metazoa; phylum Chordata; class Amphibia; order Anura; family Myobatrachidae; genus Taudactylus; species Taudactylus pleione. The sequence goes on along the minus strand of JAUIMM010000436.1, from coordinate 6,157,675 downwards.
CTACATTTTTAAGTGTTGCCTTATTACATTATTACTTAAGGCAACACTAGATGGCAGTATTGCTGGGAAAAACTTCATCGCATTGTTGCTTAATCTGCAGTGTATTCAGTTTACAAAGTTTGTAATATACAAAATGTAATGGACAAGTTGCACATTTAGGTAGGGGCTCATTTACAGTGGAAGCACAGGCATAAAATACATTGTGCAAAAAAGCAGCATTTATGTTGCAGATATCTTACAGTACGTGCAATTCAAAATCAACATGTAAACGCATCTGTAGGAAGATACAATTAAAGTGCATCAAGATACGCTGTAAGTTTATAATCGTACAGTGGCATACTTGAGGCACCACTTATAATCAACACCATAGTCATCATCATCACAAACGCATACCTCCCAACATTGTGATGTCTAGAAACACAAAAAATGGGCATGTCCCTGAGCCCCCAAGGCCACACTCTTTGGTGTGTGATGTTTTAGAGGCTATACCGCGTCTCATGAACCGCTTCTTTCACGCTGAGGGTGAGCCCAGTATTCTGACAGCTGCTGGACTGAACCTAGCCTCTATAGGCACTAAATGGACACCATGCGTTTGTACGTGACATCCATTCACTCCTGCCCTGCAGCTAGAGTAGTGGTTACAGAGTGTCCCCCAACCTCCAGACACTGCGGCCCGTGGGTGGGACAACAGGAGAGCGTCCGAAATGAGGAAATCAGGATGGTTGGGAGGTATGATAAATTGAGTATATTACAGATGTGTCCTTACACATCTTTGCTGCAGTAGCTTCAAAAAGCCCCTCTCGGCGCGCCAAGTCACATGAGACAATGCAAGCGCTGGGCATCTTTTTTTGCATCAATTCGATGCGACTAGGAAGCACCAGCAGACTGTGCTGATTCATTTGATATGCAATACCTGTACTTGTATATTTGTGTGCACCTGAGTCTCTGAATCTGTATGCGAAGTGCTACAATGTAGCGGCCGCTGCTTTTGTCATTCCAAGTTCCGTTGTGCGTCATATACAGACTCAGTCGCACACACATATACAAGCAGGGTTGAACTGGCCCACAGGGGTACAGGGGAAATCCCCGGTGGGCCCCACTGCCTCTGGGCCCCATTCCTTCGTCTTATTTCAGGTTCTAGACTGTGTACTTGCATTATACCTTGTTATTATGAATTACAATTATTATTATTGTTGCTATTAGAGGGTCAGCTACCTAGCAGAGCAGGAACATGGATGCCTGATATGTTTCTGTAGAAACTACACCAAGATCCACTCTCCTGCCAAACTAATTTAGCGGCGCAGTGTATGTTTGGAATTTAGCTGGCACTGTACAGTATATTTGGGCCCAGACACTATTGTACCCATGTTGCCTGCAGGTAATGTCCTCTCTAATAGATAGCCAAGCCTCTGTGGTGACTAACCACACCCACTAAGCATGGACATCTAACTCTTCATTCCACAGGCGGGCCTTTCATGTACCAGTCCGACACTGTATACAAGTGTCACATATCGAATTCATCAGCACAATCTGCTTGTGCATCCTAGGGGCAAAGAAAGATGCCCAATGCTAGCGGAGTAGCATGGGACCTGGTGGCTCACCCACGCCAGGCAAGTCGCGATAATGTGTGGCGTATGAGGAGACATCTGTATACATATGTTTTTTGTAAAAAAGCTATATCCCCTATCCCCTCGATATACATCTAAGCACCAGTGCTGATTGCTCCAAATGCAGGATTGTTGATCTGAAAGTCGTCATTATTGGGCTGATGAGGGTGAGGACAGTTTCTGTGAATTGTGGCTTGTTGAGAGGTAAGAGGTGGGAGGTATGCATGGAACGCAACAAGTTGTCAGCTGTGCTGTACATACTCACAGCTTTCTGAAAGGAAAATGAAGACGCCATGCCGTACATCTTCATCTGACCTGACAATGCCTCTAAACCCGGGCCATGCTTGTTCAACCCATTCCATTTAAGACCACTCTGCTTTGCCATGTAGGCCACGTCCATTCTCACTGTCAAATAAGACTATCGGCGTGGTTGCCCACTATCCCATAGTTTCCTGGAGCTTCATGAATTTTCTGCAAGTCACCAAAAAATGGGTGGGCCCGTGATGATGTGAATTCTAGCATAACCCATGTGGACCACCCCTATATGGATCTCCCAGAGGCCTTCCAGCAAAAGGTTCCCAAGTATGCTGTTGGGATCTCTGAATGTTGCATGGCCAATCAGCTCTGCGTGTTACACGGCCAATCAGCTCTGAGTGTTGCAACTTGCACGCCCAATCAGCTGTAAATGTTGCACGGCCAATCAGCTCTGAATGTTGAACGGCCAATCAGCTCTGAGTGTTGCACACTTGAAGATGCTGTCCTCTCCATCATGATGTATATGACTGAAGTCTTCTTCCATGTGACACTTTTGCAAGCTGAAATGGTTTTATGCCAGATCTGTTGTAAAAACATGTTTCTCACCTATTTGCCCTTCCGTGTACATGAGTGTGGAACACTCCTAATCCTGAGTGTTATTGACCATTAAATATATTCAGTACAAGGTGTCTGCTGGTTAAGTATTACATGAAATGACCCTCTGTTAACAACGGCAGTTATCCTGTGGATTGCTGTGCATTAATGAGTTGTGTGTTATGTATTCATAGGTCTACTAGCCATCTATACCTAAAAGTGATATAACATAATGACAAGAAATATATCTCTATGCATTTTTGCAATACACACTGCAGGACCAAAAGTATGTGGCACAACGTCTACTGTAATTAGTGTGTAGTAGGTGCATGAAACCAAACATACAGCCTTGCAGTCTCCATAGATTAGTCACACATTAGCCACAGAATGGGTCTTACTGAGGAGCTCAGTGATTTTCACTGTGGCACTATCACCGAGTGCCACCTCTCCAACAAGTCAGTTCATCCACTGTCTGCCCTGCTAGAGCTGCTCGGGCCACCTATAAGTGCTGTTTTTTTGTGAGGTGGAAACATCTAAGAGCAACAACAACTCATCCGTTAAGCTGAAGGTCCAACGGCTCACAGAACAGGGGTGCAGAGTGCTGAAGCGCGTAGCTTGTTAATATCATCTGTCTTTGGTTGCAGCCCTCACTACCGAGTTCCAAACCACCCCTGGCATCATTGACTGCACACAAGCCTTGGCTCACCATGCACAATACCAGTCATCGGCTGGAGTGGTGAAAACGTGTGCTCTGGAGTGACGAATCGTATTTCACCATCTGGCAGTCTAAAAGATGAATCTGGTTTGGCGGATGTCGGGAGTTTGCTTTCTGCCCATTTGCGTCCTGCTAGCTGTACAGTTTGGTGGAGGAGTTATAATGGCCTGGGGCTGTCATTCATGGTTTGGCCTGGGCCCCAAATTTCCAGAGATGGACATTTTAGTGTTACAGCACAAAATGTCATTCTACAGAATCGTGTGATTCCAACTTTGTGTCAACAGCTTGGGAAGGCCCTTTTCTAATTCAGCATGACAATGACTCTTTGCACCAAGCGAGGTCCATCAAAAAATGGTTTGTAGAGTTCGGTGTGGAAGATAATAAGAAGCCTCACCAATATCGAACACTATTGGGATGAACTGGTACACCTCCCTGGAATGAAATGTACAACAAGCACATATGGGTGTGATGTTCGGGTGTCCACATACATTTGTTCATGTAGTATCATGCTATCCTAAGGGATACTTGTGTTGAATCCTATGATGTGTATATTATCTATCTATCTATCTATCTATCTATCTATCTATCTATCTATCTATCTATCAATCAGCATTAACATTAAGACCACTGACAGGTGAAATAAATAACATTGATACTCTTAGTACAATGGCACCTTTCACGAGGTGGCATATATTTGGCAGCAAGTGAACACTCAGTTCTTGAAGTTGTAAGCAAGAAAAATGGGCAGGCGTAAGGATCTGAGCTACTTTGACATGAGCCAAATTGTGATGGCTAGACGATTGGGTCAGAGCATCTAGAAAACCAAAAAACGGAGTGTTCCAGGTATACGGTTGTTACCTACCAAAAGTGGTACAAGGAAGGATAACTGGTGAACTGGCAACAAGATTATGGGCTCCAAGGCTCATTGATGCGCACGGGGAGAGAAGGCTAGCCCGTCTGGTCCTATCTCACAGAAGAGCTTCTACAGCACAAACGGTTGGAATGGTCATTGCTGGCTATGATAGAAAGGTGTCATAGCAGCGTGTATGGGGCTGTGTAGCTGCAGACCAGTCAGAGTGCCCATGCTGTCCATCACCGAAAGCGTCTACAAGGGCAAGTGTAAATTAGAACTGGACCATGGGGCAGTGGCAGAAGGTGGCCTGGTCACATTCTCTTTTACATCATTTGGACGGCCATGTGCGTGTGCGTCATTTACCTAAAAAAGAGATGGTACCAGGATGCACTATGGCAAAGAGGCAAGGCGGTGGAGGCAGTGTGACGCTCTGGTCAAAGTTCTGCCGGGAAACCGTGGGTCCTGGCATTCATTTGGATGTTAATTTGACATATTCAACCTTTGTAAACATTGTTGCAGACCAAGTACACCCGTTCAACGGTATTCCCTGATAGCAGCGGCCTCTTTCAGCAGGATAATGCGCCCGGCCACACTGCAATTGTTCAGGAATGATTTGAGGAACATGACAAAGAGTTCAAGGTGTTGACTTGACCTTTAAATTCCCCAGATCTCAATCCGATGACGTATCTGGTGGATGTGGTGGAAAAAAGAAGTCAAAGTCGTGGAGGCCCCACCTCGCAACTTAACAGTACTTAAAGGATCTGCTGCTAATGTCTTGGTGCCAGATACCACAGGACACCTTCAGAGGTCTTATGGAGTCCATGCCTCAATGGGTCAGAGCTGTGTTGGCATCACGAGGGGTACTTACACAATGTTAGGTAGGTGGTTTTAATGTTATAGCTGATTGGTGCCATCTCTTCCCCAGGTAAACAACGCACAAGCACCCGAAAGTACACTAACAAATTGCAGCACGCAGGGACTGTCCTGTAGTGAGAGACAGATGAATTTATGGGCAGTAAATTATTAAGATTGTTCCTCTAAAATAAAAACTTACACTATATAAATAAGTAATTTTCATCTTGATAATCTCTAACAGCAGATACAGGGATAATATTTATTATAAAGATCTAAAATAAGTATGTGGGCTTTTGTGAGGAATAATGGCTGCAATTATGTGCATATAGGAAGATACACAATAGGATAATGGCCGACTGCAGAGAAGTTTTAAAAAGTATGAGGACCCATATGTAGCGCCCACCCCCCCATCCATAATCCCAGCGGCACCATTTGTCCGGTGTTGTATTCCAAAAGTTGGCGCATGTGCATAACAGAGCGGGATGTAGTCCGGCAGCCGACGGTTTAAATGCCGACCGACGGCTTCCAGACACTGTAATCCCGACTAGGGACGAATGACAGGCGTCTAAGTCTAGACGCCTGTCATTTGACCGATGTCGGGAGACCGTCGCCCGGCATCCCGATTGAGCGGATGCTGGGCGCTGCAGCGGACAGTCATGGGGGGAGGGTTAGGTTTAGGGCTCCCGGGATGACTTAGGGTTAGGCACCCCCCCGGGAGGTTAGGGTTAGGCTAGGGGGATGGAGGGTTAGGGTTAGGCTAGGGGGAGGGAGGGTTAGAGTTAGGCACCCCCCCCGGGGGATTTAGGTTTAGGCAGCGGGGAAGAGGGGGTTAGGTTTAGGGACAGGGGGGGAAGGTTAGGGTTAGGCACCCTAAAGGAGGGTTAGGGGGAAAAAATTGGTTAGTTTATACTTACCTTGGGATGATCGGGATTTCCTTCTCTGTCGGCCAGCCGCTGTCATGCGGCCGGCGTTAATACATATCACACCCAACAGAGCACAGACTCTGTTACAGTGCCAGAGTCTCTGCTAGCTCTTCTGATTACAGCATCTTTCAGAAGATACTGCCAGCAAGATGGCACTGCCAGACGCAATCAGTCCTGGGTGCAGGGTAAAAGGCACGTAGCACTGTACATACTCTACTCATTACAGATACATCATTGGCCAACTGTCCCAATTTCTTGTCTCACACAGGGTCACTAAATATTGTAAGTCATTCCAACATTTTCCTCTGCATTATCTGTGAATAAACAGCTGGAAATGGTCAGATTAAATGTTGAATTAATCTGAGGCGTATATTGTATAATACCAAGGTAAGTGAATGCACATGTATGAGTTACTATTGCAATCCAGGCTGGCAGTACCAAGGGGAGAAAACACCTCCCCCTGGGACTGCCTGTCTTGCTGTAATCAGCAGGGAGAACTTCCAATGAGAAGTCACTACTACTGTTAGGCAATCCCTGTGGGTGGCAAATTTTATTGGGGGAGGCTGCATTTCCACAGCCCCTAGGTAAAATCTGCCACTGGTTACTACATTGACAAAATGTAGTTAACATCTGTCAGAGTCTAAGTAGATTATGAAGAGATCGCTATAGCGGTGCTACAAAACTTAAGTCTGAATTTGACTTTCTGATGCTAGCATTAGAGGCAAACATAGTGAAGCTAACTACAGAAATTGTCAGAACAAAGCTGCTACAGTTACAGGAACATGTACCAGTTGAATTGAATGCTAAGAATAGTGTATTACACACTAAAAGTGAGAAGCCCAGATAATTCAAGTACAAATGTTATATATGTCACAAAATAGGTCACAAAAAAACTGAATGTAAGTTGAAAAATATGAGTGTTATGCAATTTAAGAAGTGCCACAGCAAAGATGAGTCAGCATCAAGTGTCACAGAGAGCCGCAGAAAAGATTTCTGGTATATTGAGTGAGGTGCCACTAGACATTTCAGTTGCAATGAAGAGTGGTTTACTACATTAACCATGTGTGATCCTATAACAATTAAAGGAATATGAAATTAAGTGCTTACAGCTACAAAAGTTGGGACAGTCACTACCCACTTGAAAATATGGACTAGACCAATTTCACAGAAATCCAAGATGTGCTTTTGTTACAAGTCGCGGTCACGACTTGTCTCTATCTAGTAGTATACCTCCTTCTGGCAGTATGGTTCCAGTTCTGTCGGTTGCTAGGCGATCTGGATGCCGCAGGATGTCACGTGCTGTCCACAACACGGCATGATTGGTTCCTTCCCCTATTTGTGCACACTGGCCTTTTGCCACCTCACCGACTATAGCGCTCCTTGTGAATTTCTCGACTCTGCTGCATGGTCAGCATTCTCATCTCTCCTGATTGTAGTTCAAGCTGATCCACCGGCTCTCTAGCCACTTCATCAGCCTCCAAGCTGCTTCTGGTTTCCAAGCCTCTCCGCCATCTATCCAGCTGCTCTGTCAGCCTCCAAGCTGCTACCGGCTCTCAAGCTGCTCCACCTGCTCTTTAGCCACTCCATCAGCCTCCAGGCTGCTTCCCGCTTCCAAGCCACTCCATCGTCTTTCCAGCTGCTCCGTCGGCCTCCAAGCCACTGCATCAACTCTTCAAATTGTACCACCGGCTTTAGCCACACCATCGGCTTACAAAGCCGCACTATCGGTTCTCAAAGCCGCATCACTGGCTTCCAAGCCACTTCATCAACTCTTCAAACTGTACTACCGGCCTTAGCTGCACCATCGGCATACAACGCCGCACCACTGGCTCTCAAAGCCGCATCATAAGCTTCCAAGCCACTTCATCAACTCTTCAAACTGTACTACCGGCTCTAGCCGCACCATCAGCGTGCAAAGCCGCACCGTCGGCCCTCAAAGCCACATCACTGGCTTCCAAGCCACTTCATCAACTCTTCAAATTGTACTACCGGCCTTAGCCACACCATTGGTGCACAAAACCACACCATCGGCTCTCATAGCCGCACCATCGGCTTCTTAGCCGTACTACTGACTTTTCTCCCAGTTTCCAGTATCTCCCGCTATTCTCTGGTTTCCGAAGGTATTCAATGTAAACCTCTACTACTTCGAGTATTAAGTCCAGGCGGCCACTTAAGTACCGGTGAACGTCTTCTAGTTCTAAGGGAACAGCGGGTGGCTGTTAGTAGCAGAAGACCTCGCTAGCCTGGGTTCTAGGGGTTTACACGGAACAGCCTAGGAATCCGTAACAGCATTATGCACCAGATATGAGAACATGTCTCATAGCCTTCAGTGTCCTAGAGCAAAGCGGTTTTAGAGTCCAGTTCGCAAAAGGAAAATGCATTCTTTGTAACAAAAGAGGAACTGTAATAGCAACAGGATCCTTGATACACAACAGCTTTATACAATGATGACATCTGATTCACAATTTATGGAGTTCTGGCGCAGAAGATTGGGTCACCTTGGATACGAGAGTGTCCAGAAACTACTGAATGTGATGGTTACAGGAATATCCGTGACTGATACAGAAAAACCCATGTATGAGACCTGTATACCAGGAAAACAAAGCCATTTCCAAAATCTGCAAGCAGAGCTGAGGCACCCCTGGAGTTGATGCATAAAGATGTGTGTAGTCCAATGGACGTTAAATCGATAAGTGGATACAGATACTTCATAACGTTCATAGATGATTTTACAAGAATGACACACATTTATCTAATCAAAGAAAAGAGTGAAGAGATGAAGATGAGTGCAGACTACAAGAAGTTAGTAGAAGATCAAACTGGTCACAGACGGAAAGTCTTGAGATCTGACAATGGAGGATAAAATCAAAGTCTTGAGATCTGACAATGTAGAATAATATCTACACAAAGATGTGGAATTTTTCCTAAAGAAGCATTGCAATGAACATCAATTGATCATCACATACACACCAAAACAGAATAGTGTAAGTGAGCATACAAATAGTACATTAGTGGAGAGAGCCAGATCTATTCTAAAAGATGCAGGAATAACAAAGTCCTTTTCGGTGGAAGCAGTGTCTACAGCAATTTATCTAAAGAATTGAGCTCCTGCAGTTGCCTTAAAAGACAAGACACCAGTAGATGCGTGGTCTGGAAGAAAACCAAATGTTAAACAACTCAGAGTGTTTGGGTGTACTGCACATATCCCAAAAGAAAGAAGACGCGAGCTGGATTGAAAGTCCATGAACTGCATCATGATTGGATATTGCAGAGAAAGCAAAGGGTACAGACTCTGGAATCCAAATACTAGAAAGCTTATCAAATCAAGAGATGTTATATTCCAAGAGACAGCACTGCTTAAAAAAAAGATGGAGTTGGAAATGCAGTACAAGTAGGTGGATATGCCAGCAGCTGGAGACATATCTGAACCAGAGGCTACCACCGTGGACATCCAACCACAGACAAGAACTTTTACAAGATCTAATAGTGGAAGACCACTGAGAAGGTATTATGAGGAGTTTGCAGATATTACGTTCTGTGAACCCCGAGATATCCAAAAGGCAAAGCTAAGAAATGACTGGTGTTAGTGGAAAGCCAAAGTAGAGCCTTTGGGGTATATTAACTAAAGTGAGAGTTTTTAGAAGTGGATATGTTGCCCGTAGCAACCAATTAGATTCTAGCTATTATCTTCTAGAAGGTGCTAGATAAATATTAAGTAGAATTATGATTGGTTGCTATGGGCAACATCTTCACTTCTAAAAACTCTCACTTTACTAAATATACCTCTTTGAGTGAGTTGAGTCTCATAAGCAAGGAAGACACCATTATCATTGAGAGTGACAACAGTTGTGAGCTTGTGGAGAAAGTCAGTGAGAAGAAGCCTACTGACATGCTTACCAAGAGCAGACCACAATTGAAATGTTGATTTATTCCTGCTAACCCTCAATTTGTTACAAGTTGCTGCCGGCAACAAAGCTAATAGTAAAAATAGTTTGGGTAACATGGAGAAGCTTGCAGCGAGGTAGGGGTGTTGAAATATGGAGGGCTCTACTGCTCTACCTCCATGATGCTCTTTTACGGAAGCATCTGCCTTTACCAAGATGGCCACCGACTGGTCTTCTGCACATGTACGGCACCACAGAGCCGTAAGTAGACTTTTTTGTGCCCTGTGCCAGAAAGAGCATTGGCGCCCCCTTCATTTTTCAAAGGGACATAATGCACCCAAAAAAAGGGGCCATGGCTTCATGGGGAAGGGCCAGGGAAGAGATAGGAGAGGCCAGGAGATGCTGGGGATGAAATTAGAGGAAGTTACAAGTGAGAATGATAATAAACAGAAATTTGACAGGCCCAAACAGCGCCCCCTGAACTGTGGGGCCCTGTGCAATGGCACTGGCCGCACTACCCTAGCTATGGCCCTGCGGCACCATCTTGTCACTGTGTATAAGCGCAACAGTGTTACACTGACTTGTGCCACTTGGATCCTGAGAGACCCTATGATATCCCCAGAGATACCTGCTACCAGAGCATACCGCTACCTTATATATGGGCACCAGTACCCACAGTACATCACCAGTTGGTGACATATATTCCGCTCAAACTGAGCTCCATCCAGAACACTGTGTGTATGTAACTATGAGTACGGTTTCACATGCACACTGCTGCACAATAACCCGGGGCCGTAACTAGCTATGGGCGACCGGTGTCATCGCACATAGCGCAGAGGCTCTGGGAGCTCTACGTCATGATGACGCTTGCCCAGTGGGCGGGGTCAGCACAGGGTGCAATCGTGCCCTGTTACAGCTCTACAATAAACCATACTACTGGTTAAGTCCTGAGCTATATAGCACATTTGGACATTCAGCTGATGCCTTCTTGCTTATTATGTAGGAATATATATATATATATATAAATTATACACACAGTTTTCATTCCAGAAAACACATGTTCCCATTGTATTGTATTGTATAGCTTTATTTGCTTAGGATACCAAGACTATATTCAGCTGCTGCCCACTGTACATCCCGCTGATTTCTCTTTATGTCCCTCAGTAATTCTGCTCTTGGCTGAGGCTGATGTAACAAAAAGACGCAGCTTCCACCAACTGCTTTGTGGATTGTATGAAAATCTTGTTAGAAATCAGTCTCTGCTGTTAGATGGTGATTTTTGTTTTAACCCATTTGGACCTGAAATGACTGTGACATTTCTTCCATCTCAATCACCAGATCAGAGCTTTTTGGGTGACTGCCTAAAGCGCATCCAGTAGCTACTCACAGCGTAGGCATACATGTTGTTGGCCTGCACAGTTGGAAGGAGTGCGCTCTGCGCTGCCTCCCTCCAGCATCTGATAGGTAGGTCTGAGCTGGGGGTCACTAGGACCTAAGAAAAGAGAAAAAGAAGGGCTCTTTGCTGGGGCACACTTAAAGTAAGTTCTAATAAAATGTAACTTTTAATATATACAAATAAAATAAAATAAAAAAGTCCCTAGACATCACCAGGGCTGCCATCAGAAATGGTGGGGCCCGGTACTGAAAAATTAGGCAGGGCCCCCCTCGCCTCGAAGTATGGGGCAGAAGTGGGCGGCGCTGTGGTTGTGGGTGGAGCTACTTCGGGGGTGAGAGACAGGGAGGGCTGGACCTATTGGGGGCACAGATTAATCGTTCGTAAAGTCTGTTATATTACTTGCTGTGCTGACATTTTTATTTGCATGTTTTTAATTTAATATATCTAAGCACAAGATGTTTTGTGTGTGTGTATTAATGTTAATGTATTAACCTACAGCACCTGGTATTCTCTGGTGGTCTCCCATCTAATTACTGACCAAGCCCAACACTGTATAGCTTCCAAGATCAGACGAGATTGGGCATATCCAGCGTGGTATGGTTGTAGGTATTTCAAAGACCAAGGACATGCTTGCGCCCTGAGGCATAAATTGCCTAGTGGAAAAAAGCAAGGGTTATAGATCTGCTGCGGAGTCATTATTGTCTGAAAAATACCTTTTGCTAAAATCAGTACAGGGACAACTTGTAGGACTACTTCATAATGAGAGTCCAATTAATAGAATGATGTTCACAAAAAGCAGCATAAGCATACTTTTATTGTTGACAAACAGCAGACAATTCACCATGCAATATATATACATATTCATATTTTTCAAGTACTTCAGGGGGTTACACATGCATTCTAAACCACCCCTTACTATATTTTTAATTCCCTGGAGATAATTCACTTTGTTCTCTATGGGGCCCATTTATCAAAGTTAATTTCAGGTAAATTCCCCGAAAAACCTGTTTTCGGGGGTTTACTTCAAATACTAAGTATCCCCCGGATGTATGAAGGAGGGACCGCAGCAGGGATCTCCGATACCTGCTGCGATCCCTCCATTGCCGCCGGCAGCCGATACTCCCCCATAGGTTTCTATGGGGGATGCGATGCTGCCAAATGTATCAATATCGGGAATGCACCCAAGCAGCTAATGCCATCTGAAGATAGCGTTAGCCGCTGTAGTCTATGGGGACTTACCGCATGTGAGCCGGCGGAGGGATCTCTCAGATCCCTCCGCTGGCAATGGGCGCCGCTCATGTGCAGTCTGCGGGACTGCGCATGCGCAGCAGCCTTGCATGCACTCCAGCCACATCGGAGCCCGTCTCCCTGCATGTGCCAGTACATACATTCAGCCGCTATGATCGCATTTTGCAATGTGATCATGGGCGGTACTGGATTCCCCGATCGCATTGCAAAATGCGATCATTAATAAATGGGCCCCTATATGTGGGATTCTCTATTGTACAGAGGATCTCTGTGCCATAGAAGAACAAGCAATCCTTTTTTTAAATATATCTTGCAGTCTCTTCAAAATGTTATTATGTCAGACACAGTAGATGACACAGATCAATCAGTGTACCTCCATATTCAATCCACATTCTTAGTATAAAGAATACAAAGTTTCACATATAATTAGATTGGTTACAGCAACAGACACGGCGGTCTGTGTGTACGCAGTATTCTAAGGATAGTTGGATACATACATCCCCTTGTCAAGATGTTGCATGTAAAACATTAACACTCTGCAGACACAGCTGTCTGTCAGTATTCTATTCATACAAAACCAGGTTAATTTCTGCTGGAGTCCCGTCCGTGCACAGACCGGACCTCCAGTGTTGTGGACGCGCGTTTCGCCTGGGTAGTGGCTTGTTCACCTCACCTTTCAATATGTTCTGTGCAGAATCCTCCCTTTTGTTTTTGGTCACTAGGACCTGCCCGAGCTCTGGCAGGCACTACTTTGCATGCGTGGCTTCTCTGCGAGCCTTTATTGCCCGGGGGTTCCATCAGGCGGATGGACCCAGGAGACTCTCACAGTACAGAGCCTCCCAGAGCTACATAGCTGGACTGCAAGTATTCTATACCACCACTGTTATAGTACATGGCATCACCACAATCATCTTGTGTATAAGTCACTGCCATGCCCGGCGAACTGCAATCTGCATACCGCTGTTACACCTGGGTCATTTTCTACTTGTTGTTCTGCCTGGACCAATAGATCTAAGAACTGGATAAGTTTAACCACGTGGACTGACTGCCACCAGCACCAACAGCTGTGTTACATACTTAACACCACATGCATCTCAGCCAAGCACATTACACCTATTCTATTATCTGGGGGACTACTGCTCCCAGCCAGTGGGGTAGCAACAGGCCTCGCAGACCCCGGGGTGGGTTGGGGATGCCAGATTAAGGGGGGGGAGGCGTGAGAGCCATTGCTATGCTACTGAAAAACGTAAATTGCGATCTACCAGTAGCTCACGGAGCTCCTGCTGGTAGATCGCAACTGGGAATGCTGGCCTCTGAAGCGATCAGAGGCTAAAGAAGCCTCTGGTCGCTTCAGAGGCCAGCATTCCCAGTGATGCAGTGCGCAGGTGACATCATGACATCACGCACGATGTGAGGAGCCCGCGTGCCTGCTGGATCCAGTTAGATCCAGGCAGTGGGAGCTCTGAAGCCGTGGAGCCAGCGGTGCCCAGTGTGGTCAGGAAGGTACCGCACAGGGGTGTGGGGGCTGTTCTGCATCGGGGGGAGGAACTAGTTATGGGGGCACTGCATAATGGGAACTACTTTAGGGGGCACTGCATAAGGGGCACTATCACAGGAAGCACTGCGTAAGGGGCACAACTACAGGGGGAACTGCATAATGGGCACTACTACAGGGGGCACTGCATAAGGGGCACTACTACAGGGGGAACTGCATAAGGGGCACTACTACAGGGGGAACTGCATAATGGGCACTACTTCAGGGGGCACTGCATAAGGGGCACTACTACAGGGGGAACTGCAAAATGGGCACTACAACAGGAGGCATTGCATAAGGGGCTCAACTACAGGGGGCACTGCATAATGGGCACTATCACAGGAAGCACTGCATAAGGGGCACAACTACATGGGGAACTGCATAATGGACACTACTACAGGGGGCACTGCATAAGGGGCACTATCACAGGAAGCACTGCATAAGGGGCACAACTACAGGGGGCACTGCATAAGGGGCACTACTACAGGGGGAACTGCATAATGGGCACTACAACAGGGGGCATTGCATAAGGGGCACTACAACAGGGGGCATTGCATAAGGGGCTCAACTACAGGGGAACTGCATAATGGGCACTATCACAGGAAGCACTGCATAAGGGGCACTACTACAGGGGGAACTGCATAATGGGCACTATCACAGGAAGCACTGCATAAGGGGCACAACTACAGGGGGCACTGCATAATGGGCACTATCACAGGAAGCACTGCATAAGGGGCACAACTACAGGGGGCACTGCATAATGGGCACTACAACAGGAGGCATTGCATAAGGGGCACAACTACATGGGGAACTGCATAATGGACACTATCACAGGAAACACTGCATAAGGGGCACAACTACATGGGGAACTGCATAAGGGGCACTACTTCAGGGGGCACTGCATAATGGGCACTATCACAGGAAACACTGCATAAGGGGCACTACTACAGGGGGCACTGCATAAGGGGCACTACTTCAGGGGGCACTGCATAATGGACACTATCACAGGAAACACTGCATAAGGGGCACTACTACAGGGGGCACTGCATAAGGGGCACTACTTCAGGGGGCACTGCATAATTGGACACTATCACAGGAAACACTGCATAAGGGGCACTACTACAGGGGGCACTGCATAAGGGGCACTACTTCAGGGGGCACTGCATAATGGACACTATCACAGGAAACACTGCATAAGGGGCACTACTACAGGGGGCACTGCATAAGGGGCACTACTTCAGGGGGCACTGCATAATGGGCACTATCACAGGAAGCACTGCATAAGGGGCACAACTACAGGGGGAACTGCATAAGGGACACTACTACAGGGGGCACTGCATAAGGGACACTACTACAGGGGGAACTGCATAATGGGCACTACAACAGGGGGCATTTCATAAGGGGCTCAACTACAGGGGAACTGCATAATGGGCACTATCACAGGAAGCACTGCATAAGGTGCACAACTACAGGGGGCACTGCATAATGGGCACTATCACAGGAAGCACTGCATAAGGGGCACAACTACAGGGGGCACTGCATAATGGGCACTATCACAGGAAGCACTGCATAAGGGGCACAACTACATGGGGAACTGCATAATGGACACTACTACAGGGGGCACTGCATAAGGGGCACTATCACAGGAAGCACTGCATAAGGGGCACAACTACAGGGGGCACTGCATAAGGGGCACTACTACAGGGGGAACTGCATAATGGGCACTACAACAGGGGGCATTGCATAAGGGGCACTACAACAGGGGGCATTGCATAAGGGGCTCAACTACAGGGGAACTGCATAATGGGCACTATCACAGGAAGCACTGCATAAGGGGCACTACTATAGGGGGAACTGCATAATGGGCACTATCACAGGAAGCACTGCATAAGGGGCACAACTACAGGGGGCACTGCATAATGGGCACTATCACAGGAAGCACTGCATAAGGGGCACAACTACAGGGGGCACTGCATAATGGGCACTACAACAGGAGGCATTGCATAAGGGGCACAACTACATGGGGAACTGCATAATGGACACTATCACAGAGAACACTGCATAAGGGGCACAACTACATGGGGAACTGCATAAGGGGCACTACTTCAGGGGGCACTGCATAATGGGCACTATCACAGGAAACACTGCATAAGGGGCACTACTACAGGGGGCACTGCATAAGGGGCACTACTTCAGGGGGCACTGCATAATGAACACTATCACAGGAAACACTGCATAAGGGGCACTACTACAGGGGGCACTGCATAAGGGGCACTACTTCAGGGGGCACTGCATAATTGGACACTATCACAGGAAACACTGCATAAGGGGCACTACTACAGGGGGCACTGCATAAGGGGCACTACTTTAGGGGGCACTGCATAATGGACACTATCACAGGAAACACTGCATAAGGGGCACTACTACAGGGGGCACTGCATAAGGGGCACTACTTCAGGGGGCACTGCATAATGGGCACTATCACAGGAAGCACTGCATAAGGGGCACAACTACAGGGGGAACTGCATAAGGGACACTACTACAGGGGGCACTGCATAAGGGACACTACTACAGGGGGAACTGCATAATGGGCACTACAACAGGGGGCATTTCATAAGGGGCTCAACTACAGGGGAACTGCATAATGGGCACTATCACAGGAAGCACTGCATAAGGGGCACAACTACAGGGGGCACTGCATAATGGGCACTATCACAGGAAGCACTGCATAAGGGGCACAACTACAGGGGGCATTGCATAAGGGGCACTACTTCAGGGGGCACTGCATAATGGGCACTATCACAGGAAACACTGCATAAGGGGCACTACTACAGGGGGCACTGCATAAGGGGCACTACTTCAGGGGGCACTGCATAATGGGCACTATCACAGGAAGCACTGCATAAGGGGCACAACTACAGGGGGAACTGCATAAGGGACACTACTACAGGGGGCACTGCATAAGGGACACTACTACAGGGGGAACTGCATAATGGGTACTACAACAGGGGGCATTGCATAAGGGGCTCAACTACAGGGGAAATGCATAATGGGCACTATCACAGGAAGCACTGCATAAGGGGCACAACTACAGGGGGCACTGCATAATGGGCACTATCACAGGAAGCACTGCATAAGGGGCACAACTACAGGGGGCACTGCATAATGGGCACTATCACAGGAAGCACTGCATAAGGGGCACTACTACAGGGGGCACTGCATAATGGGCACTATCACAGGAAGCACTGCATAAGGGGCACAACTACAGGGGGCATTGCATAAGGGGCACTACTTCAGGGGGCACTGCATAATGGGAACTATCACAGGAAGCACTGCATAAGGGGCACAACTACAGGGGGAACTGCATAAGGGACACTACTACAGGGGGCATTGCATAAGGGGCACTACAACAGGGGGCATTGCATAAGGGGCTCAACTACAGGGGAACTGCATAATGGGCACTATCACAGGAAGCACTGCATAAGGGGCACTACTACAGGGGGAACTGCATAATGGGCACTATCACAGGAAGCACTGCATAAGGGGCACAACTACAGGGGGCACTGCATAATGGGCACTACAACAGGAGGCATTGCATAAGGGGCTCAACTACAGGGGGCACTGCATAATGGGCACTATAACAGGAAGCACTGCATAAGGGACACTACTACAGGGGGCACTGCATAAGGGACACTACTACAGGGGGCACTGCATAATGGGCACTACTTCAGGGGGCACTGCATAATGGGCACTATCACAGGAAGCACTGCATAAGTGGCACAACTACAGGGGGAACTGCATAAGGGACACTACTACAGGGGCACTGCATAAGGGGCACTACTACAGGGGGAACTGCATAATGGGCACTATCACAGGAAGCACTGCATAAGGGGCACAACTACAGGGGGCACTGCATAATGGGCACTATCACAGGAAGCACTGCATAAGGGACACTACTACAGGGGCACTGCATAATGGGCACTACTACAGGGGGAACTGCATAATGGACACTACAACAGGGGGCAGTGCATAAGGGGCTCAACTACAGGGGAACTGCATAATGGGCACTATCACAGGAAGCACTGCATAAGGGGCACAACTACAGGGGGCACTGCATAATGGGCACTATCACAGGAAGCACTGCATAAGGGGCACAACTACAGGGGGCACTGCATAATGGGCACTACTACAGGGGGGACTGCATAAGGAGCACTACTACAGGGGGCACTGCATAAGGGGCACTACTACAGGGGCACTGCATATGGGGCACTACTACAGGGGGAACTGCATAATGGGCACTATCACAGGAAGCACTGCATAAGGGGCACAACTACAGGGGGCACTGCATAATGGGCACTATCACAGGAAGCACTGCATAAGGGGCACAACTACAGGGGGCACTGCATAATGGGCACTACAACAGGAGGCATTGCATAAGGGGCACAACTACATGGGGAACTGCATAATGGACACTATCACAGGAAACACTGCATAAGGGGCACAACTACATGGGGAACTGCATAAGGGGCACTACTTCAGGGGGCACTGCATAATGGGCACTATCACAGGAAACACTGCATAAGGGGCACTACTACAGGGGGCACTGCATAAGGGGCACTACTTCAGGGGGCACTGCATAATGGACACTATCACAGGAAACACTGCATAAGGGGCACTACTACAGGGGGCACTGCATAAGGGGCACTACTTCAGGGGGCACTGCATAATTGGACACTATCACAGGAAACACTGCATAAGGGGCACTACTACAGGGGGCACTGCATAAGGGGCACTACTTCAGGGGGCACTGCATAATGGACACTATCACAGGAAACACTGCATAAGGGGCACTACTACAGGGGGCACTGCATAAGGGGCACTACTTCAGGGGGCACTGCATAATGGGCACTATCACAGGAAGCACTGCATAAGGGGCACAACTACAGGGGGAACTGCATAAGGGACACTACTACAGGGGGCACTGCATAAGGGACACTACTACAGGGGGAACTGCATAATGGGCACTACAACAGGGGGCATTTCATAAGGGGCTCAACTACAGGGGAACTGCATAATGGGCACTATCACAGGAAGCACTGCATAAGGGGCACAACTACAGGGGGCACTGCATAATGGGCACTATCACAGGAAGCACTGCATAAGGGGCACAACTACAGGGGGCACTGCATAATGGGCACTATCACAGGAAGCACTGCATAAGGGGCACAACTACAGGGGGCATTGCATAAGGGGCACTACTTCAGGGGGCACTGCATAATGGGCACTATCACAGGAAACACTGCATAAGGGGCACTACTACAGGGGGCACTGCATAAGGGGCACTACTTCAGGGGGCACTGCATAATGGGCACTATCACAGGAAGCACTGCATAAGGGGCACAACTACAGGGGGAACTGCATAAGGGACACTACTACAGGGGGCACTGCATAAGGGACACTACTACAGGGGGAACTGCATAATGGGTACTATCACAGGAAGCACTGCATAAGGGGCACAACTACAGGGGGCACTGCATAATGGGCACTATCACAGGAAGCACTGCATAAGGGGCACAACTACAGGGGGCACTGCATAATGGGCACTATCACAGGAAGCACTGCATAAGGGGCACAACTACAGGGGGCACTGCATAATGGGCACTATCACAGGAAGCACTGCATAAGGGGCACAACTACAGGGGGCATTGCATAAGGGGCACTACTTCAGGGGGCACTGCATAATGGGCACTATCACAGGAAGCACTGCATAAGGGGCACAACTACAGGGGGAACTGCATAAGGGACACTACTACAGGGGGCATTGCATAAGGGGCACTACAACAGGGGGCATTGCATAAGGGGCTCAACTACAGGGGAACTGCATAATGGGCACTATCACAGGAAGCACTGCATAAGGGGCACTACTACAGGGGGAACTGCATAATGGGCACTATCACAGGAAGCACTGCATAAGGGGCACAACTACAGGGGGCACTGCATAATGGGCACTATCACAGGAAGCACTGCATAAGGGGCACAACTACAGGGGGCACTGCATAATGGGCACTACAACAGGAGGCATTGCATAAGGGGCTCAACTACAGGGGGCACTGCATAATGGGCACTATAACAGGAAGCACTGCATAAGGGACACTACTACAGGGGGCACTGCTTAAGGGACACTACTACAGGGGGCACTGCATAATGGGCACTACTTCAGGGGGCACTGCATAATGGGCACTATCACAGGAAGCACTGCATAAGTGGCACAACTACAGGGGGAACTGCATAAGGGACACTACTACAGGGGCACTGCATAAGGGGCACTACTACAGGGGGAACTGCATAATGGGCACAATCACAGGAAGCACTGCATAAGGGGCACAACTACAGGGGGCACTGCATAATGGGCACTATCACAGGAAGCACTGCATAAGGGACACTACTACAGGGGCACTGCATAATGGGCACTACTACAGGGGAACTGCATAATGGACACTACAACAGGGGGCAGTGCATAAGGTGCTCAACTACAGGGGAACTGCATAATGGGCACTATCACAGGAAGCACTGCATAAGGGGCACAACTACAGGGGGCACTGCATAATGGGCACTATCACAGGAAGCACTGCATAAGGGGCACAACTACAGGGGGCACTGCATAATGGGCACTACTACAGGGGGGACTGCATAAGGAGCACTAATACAGGGGGCACTGCATAAGCGGCACTACTACAGGGGCACTGCATAAGGGGCACTACTACAGGGGGAACTGCATAATGGGCACTATCACAGGAAGCACTGCATAAGGGGCACAACTACAGGGGGCACTGCATAATGGGCACTATCACAGGAAGCACTGCATAAGGGGCACAACTACAGGGGGCACTGCATAATGGGCACTATCACAGGAAGCACTGCATAAGGGGCACAACTACAGGGGGCACTGCATAAGGGGCACTACTACAGGGAGACTGCATAAGGAGCACTACTACAGGGGGCACTGCATAATGGGCACTACTACAGGGGGGACTGCATAAGGGGCACTACTACAGGGGGCACTGCATAATGGGCCCTATCACAGGAAGCACTGCATAAGGGGCACAACTACAGGGGGCACTGCATAATGGGCACTACTACAGGGGGGACTGCATAAGGGGCACTACTACAGGGGGCACTGCATAATGGGCACTATCACAGGAAACACTGCATAAGGGGCACAACTACAGGGGGAACTGCATAATGGGCACTACTACAGGGGCACTGCATAAGGGATACTACTACAGGGGGCACTGCATAATGGGCACTACTACAGGGGGAACTGCATAAGGGTCTCAACTACAGGGGGCACTGCATAATGGGCACTACTACAGGAAGCACTGCATACGGGGCACTACTACAGGAAGCACTGCATAATGGGCACTACTTCAGGGGGCACTGCATAACGGGCACTATCACAGGAAGCACTGCATAAGGGGCACAACTACAGGGGGCACTGCATAATGGGCACTACAACAGGAGGCATTGCATAAGGGGCTCAACTACAGGGGGCACTGCATAATGGGCACTATAACAGGAAGCACTGCATAAGGGACACTACTACAGGGGGCACTGCATAAGGGACACTACTACAGGGGGCACTGCATAATGGGCACTACTTCAGGGGGCACTGCATAATGGACACTATCACAGGAAGCACTGCATAAGTGGCACAACTACAGGGGGAACTGCATAAGGGACACTACTACAGGGGCACTGCATAAGGGGCACTACTACAGGGGGAACTGCATAATGGGCACTATCACAGGAAGCACTGCATAAGGGGCACAACTACAGGGGGCACTGCATAATGGGCACTATCACAGGAAGCACTGCATAAGGGACACTACTACAGGGGCACTGCATAATGGGCACTACTACAGGGGGAACTGCATAATGGACACTACAACAGGGGGCAGTGCATAAGCGGCTCAACTACAGGGGAACTGCATAATGGGCACTATCACAGGAAGCACTGCATAAGGGGCACAACTACAGGGGGCACTGCATAATGGGCACTATCACAGGAAGCACTGCATAAGGGGCACAACTACAGGGGGCACTGCATAATGGGCACTACTACAGGGGGGACTGCATAAGGAGCACTACTACAGGGGGCACTGCATAAGGGGCACTACTACAGGGGCACTGCATATGGGGCACTACTACAGGGGGAACTGCATAATGGGCACTATCACAGGAAGCACTGCATAAGGGGCACAACTACAGGGGGCACTGCATAATGGGCACTATCACAGGAAGCACTGCATAAGGGGCACAACTACAGGGGGCACTGCATAATGGGCACTACAACAGGAGGCATTGCATAAGGGGCACAACTACATGGGGAACTGCATAAGGGGCACTACTTCAGGGGGCACTGCATAATGGGCACTATCACAGGAAACACTGCATAAGGGGCACTACTACAGGGGGCACTGCATAAGGGGCACTACTTCAGGGGGCACTGCATAATGGACACTATCACAGGAAACACTGCATAAGGGGCACTACTACAGGGGGCACTGCATAAGGGGCACTACTTCAGGGGGCACTGCATAATTGGACACTATCACAGGAAACACTGCATAAGGGGCACTACTACAGGGGGCACTGCATAAGGGGCACTACTTCAGGGGGCACTGCATAATGGACACTATCACAGGAAACACTGCATAAGGGGCACTACTACAGGGGGCACTGCATAAGGGGCACTACTTCAGGGGGCACTGCATAATGGGCACTATCACAGGAAGCACTGCATAAGGGGCACAACTACAGGGGGAACTGCATAAGGGACACTACTACAGGGGGCACTGCATAAGGGACACTACTACAGGGGGAACTGCATAATGGGCACTACAACAGGGGGCATTTCATAAGGGGCTCAACTACAGGGGAACTGCATAATGGGCACTATCACAGGAAGCACTGCATAAGGGGCACAACTACAGGGGGCACTGCATAATGGGCACTACAACAGGAGGCATTGCATAAGGGGCTCAACTACAGGGGGCACTGCATAATGGGCACTATCACAAGAAGCACTGCATAAGGGGCACAACTACAGGGGGCACTGCATAATGGGCACTATCACAGGAAGCACTGCATAAGGGGCACAACTACAGGGGGCACTGCATAATGGGCACTACTACAGGGGGGACTGCATAAGGAGCACTAATACAGGGGGCACTGCATAAGCGGCACTACTACAGGGGCACTGCATAAGGGGCACTACTACAGGGGGAACTGCATAATGGGCACTATCACAGGAAGCACTGCATAAGGGGCACAACTACAGGGGGCACTGCATAATGGGCACTATCACAGGAAGCACTGCATAAGGGGCACAACTACAGGGGGCACTGCATAATGGGCACTATCACAGGAAGCACTGCATAAGGGGCACAACTACAGGGGGCACTGCATAAGGGGCACTACTACAGGGGGACTGCATAAGGAGCACTACTACAGGGGGCACTGCATAATGGGCACTACTACAGGGGGGACTGCATAAGGGGCACTACTACAGGGGGCACTGCATAATGGGCACTATCACAGGAAGCACTGCATAAGGGGCACAACTACAGGGGGAACTGCATAATGGGCACTACTACAGGGGCACTGCATAAGGGATACTACTACAGGGGGCACTGCATAATGGGCACTACTACAGGGGGAACTGCATAAGGGTCTCAACTACAGGGGGCACTGCATAATGGGCACTACTACAGGAAGCACTGCATACGGGGCACTACTACAGGAAGCACTGCATAATGGGCACTACTTCAGGGGGCACTGCATAACGGGCACTATCACAGGAAGCACTGCATAAGGGGCACAACTACAAGGGGCACTGCATAATGGGCACTACAACAGGAGGCATTGCATAAGGGGCTCAACTACAGGGGGCACTGCATAATGGGCACTATAACAGGAAGCACTGCATAAGGGACACTACTACAGGGGGCACTGCATAAGGGACACTACTACAGGGGGCACTGCATAATGGGCACTACTTCAGGGGGCACTGCATAATGGGCACTATCACAGGAAGCACTGCATAAGTGGCACAACTACAGGGGGAACTGCATAAGGGACACTACTACAGGGGCACTGCATAAGGGGCACTACTACAGGGGGAACTGCATAATGGGCACTATCACAGGAAGCACTGCATAAGGGGCACAACTACAGGGGGCACTGCATAATGGGCACTATCACAGGAAGCACTGCATAAGGGACACTACTACAGGGGCACTGCATAATGGGCACTACTACAGGGGGAACTGCATAATGGACACTACAACAGGGGGCAGTGCATAAGGGGCTCAACTACAGGGGAACTGCATAATGGGCACTATCACAGGAAGCACTGCATAAGGGGCACAACTACAGGGGGCACTGCATAATGGGCACTATCACAGGAAGCACTGCATAAGGGGCACAACTACAGGGGGCACTGCATAAGGGGCACTACTACAGGGGGGACTGCATAAGGAGCACTACTACAGGGGGCACTGCATAAGGGGCACTACTACAGGGGCACTGCATATGGGGCACTACTACAGGGGGAACTGCATAATGGGCACTATCACAGGAAGCACTGCATAAGGGGCACAACTACAGGGGGCACTGCATAATGGGCACTATCACAGGAAGCACTGCATAAGGGGCACAACTACAGGGGGCACTGCATAATGGGCACTACAACAGGAGGCATTGCATAAGGGGCACAACTACATGGGGAACTGCATAAGGGGCACTACTTCAGGGGGCACTGCATAATGGGCACTATCACAGGAAACACTGCATAAGGGGCACTACTACAGGGGGCACTGCATAAGGGGCACTACTTCAGGGGGCACTGCATAATGGACACTATCACAGGAAACACTGCATAAGGGGCACTACTACAGGGGGCACTGCATAAGGGGCACTACTTCAGGGGGCACTGCATAATTGGACACTATCACAGGAAACACTGCATAAGGGGCACTACTACAGGGGGCACTGCATAAGGGGCACTACTTCAGGGGGCACTGCATAATGGACACTATCACAGGAAACACTGCATAAGGGGCACTACTACAGGGGGCACTGCATAAGGGGCACTACTTCAGGGGGCACTGCATAATGGGCACTATCACAGGAAGCACTGCATAAGGGGCACAACTACAGGGGGAACTGCATAAGGGACACTACTACAGGGGGCACTGCATAAGGGACACTACTACAGGGGGAACTGCATAATGGGCACTACAACAGGGGGCATTTCATAAGGGGCTCAACTACAGGGGAACTGCATAATGGGCACTATCACAGGAAGCACTGCATAAGGGGCACAACTACAGGGGGCACTGCATAATGGGCACTATCACAGGAAGCACTGCATAAGGGGCACAACTACAGGGGGCACTGCATAATGGGCACTATCACAGGAAGCACTGCATAAGGGGCACAACTACAGGGGGCATTGCATAAGGGGCACTACTTCAGGGGGCACTGCATAATGGGCACTATCACAGGAAACACTGCATAAGGGGCACTACTACAGGGGGCACTGCATAAGGGGCACTACTTCAGGGGGCACTGCATAATGGGCACTATCACAGGAAGCACTGCATAAGGGGCACAACTACAGGGGGAACTGCATAAGGGACACTACTACAGGGGGCACTGCATAAGGGACACTACTACAGGGGGAACTGCATAATGGGTACTATCACAGGAAGCACTGCATAAGGGGCACAACTACAGGGGGCACTGCATAATGGGCACTATCACAGGAAGCACTGCATAAGGGGCACAACTACAGGGGGCACTGCATAATGGGCACTATCACAGGAAGCACTGCATAAGTGGCACAACTACAGGGGGCACTGCATAATGGGCACTATCACAGGAAGCACTGCATAAGGGGCACAACTACAGGGGGCATTGCATAAGGGGCACTACTTCAGGGGGCACTGCATAATGGGCACTATCACAGGAAGCACTGCATAAGGGGCACAACTACAGGGGGAACTGCATAAGGGACACTACTACAGGGGGCATTGCATAAGGGGCACTACAACAGGGGGCATTGCATAAGGGGCTCAACTACAGGGGAACTGCATAATGGGCACTATCACAGGAAGCACTGCATAAGGGGCACTACTACAGGGGGAACTGCATAATGGGCACTATCACAGGAAGCACTGCATAAGGGGCACAACTACAGGGGGCACTCCATAATGGGCACTATCACAGGAAGCACTGCATAAGGGGCACAACTACAGGGGGCACTGCATAATGGGCACTACAACAGGAGGCATTGCATAAGGGGCTCAACTACAGGGGGCACTGCATAATGGGCACTATAACAGGAAGCACTGCATAAGGGACACTACTACAGGGGGCACTGCTTAAGGGACACTACTACAGGGGGCACTGCATAATGGGCACTACTTCAGGGGGCACTGCATAATGGGCACTATCACAGGAAGCACTGCATAAGTGGCACAACTACAGGGGGAACTGCATAAGGGACACTACTACAGGGGCACTGCATAAGGGGCACTACTACAGGGGGAACTGCATAATGGGCACAATCACAGGAAGCACTGCATAAGGGGCACAACTACAGGGGGCACTGCATAATGGGCACTATCACAGGAAGCACTGCATAAGGGACACTACTACAGGGGCACTGCATAATGGGCACTACTACAGGGGAACTGCATAATGGACACTACAACAGGGGGCAGTGCATAAGGTGCTCAACTACAGGGGAACTGCATAATGGGCACTATCACAGGAAGCACTGCATAAGGGGCACAACTACAGGGGGCACTGCATAATGGGCACTATCACAGGAAGCACTGCATAAGGGGCACAACTACAGGGGGCACTGCATAATGGGCACTACTACAGGGGGGACTGCATAAGGAGCACTACTACAGGGGGCACTGCATAAGCGGCACTACTACAGGGGCACTGCATAAGGGGCACTACTACAGGGGGAACTGCATAATGGGCACTATCACAGGAAGCACTGCATAAGGGGCACAACTACAGGGGGCACTGCATAATGGGCACTATCACAGGAAGCACTGCATAAGGGGCACAACTACAGGGGGCACTGCATAATGGGCACTATCACAGGAAGCACTGCATAAGGGGCACAACTACAGGGGGCACTGCATAAGGGGCACTACTACAGGGGGACTGCATAAGGAGCACTACTACAGGGGGCACTGCATAATGGGCACTACTACAGGGGGGACTGCATAAGGGGCACTACTACAGGGGGCACTGCATAATGGGCACTATCACAGGAAGCACTGCATAAGGGGCACAACTACAGGGGGCACTGCATAATGGGCACTACTACAGGAGGCATTGCATAAGGGGCTCAACTACAGGGGGCACTGCATAATGGGCACTATAACAGGAAGCACTGCATAAGGGGCACAACTACAGGGGGCACTGCATAATGGGCACTATCACAGGAAGCACTGCATAAGGGACACTACTACAGGGGCACTGCATAATGGGCACTACTACAGGGGGAACTGCATAATGGACACTACAACAGGGGGCAGTGCATAAGGGGCTCAACTACAGGGGAACTGCATAATGGGCACTATCACAGGAAGCACTGCATAAGGGGCACAACTACAGGGGGCACTGCATAATGGGCACTATCACAGGAAGCACTGCATAAGGGGCACAACTACAGGGGGCACTGCATAATGGGCACTACTACAGGGGGGACTGCATAAGGAGCACTACTACAGGGGGCACTACATAAGGGGCACTACTACAGGGGCACTGCATATGGGGCACTACTACAGGGGGAACTGCATAATGGGCACTATCACAGGAAGCACTGCATAAGGGGCACAACTACAGGGGGCACTGCATAATGGGCACTATCACAGGAAGCACTGCATAAGGGGCACAACTACAGGGGGCACTGCATAATGGGCACTACAACAGGAGGCATTGCATAAGGGGCACAACTACATGGGGAACTGCATAATGGACACTATCACAGGAAACACTGCATAAGGGGCACAACTACATGGGGAACTGCATAAGGGGCACTACTTCAGGGGGCACTGCATAATGGGCACTATCACAGGAAACACTGCATAAGGGGCACTACTACAGGGGGCACTGCATAAGGGGCACTACTTCAGGGGGCACTGCATAATGGACACTATCACAGGAAACACTGCATAAGGGGCACTACTACAGGGGGCACTGCATAAGGGGCACTACTTCAGGGGGCACTGCATAATTGGACACTATCACAGGAAACACTGCATAAGGGGCACTACTACAGGGGGCACTGCATAAGGGGCACTACTTCAGGGGGCACTGCATAATGGACACTATCACAGGAAACACTGCATAAGGGGCACTACTACAGGGGGCACTGCATAAGGGGCACTACTTCAGGGGGCACTGCATAATGGGCACTATCACAGGAAGCACTGCATAAGGGGCACAACTACAGGGGGAACTGCATAAGGGACACTACTACAGGGGGCACTGCATAAGGGACACTACTACAGGGGGAACTGCATAATGGGCACTACAACAGGGGGCATTTCATAAGGGGCTCAACTACAGGGGAACTGCATAATGGGCACTATCACAGGAAGCACTGCATAAGGGGCACAACTACAGGGGGCACTGCATAATGGGCACTATCACAGGAAGCACTGCATAAGGGGCACAACTACAGGGGGCACTGCATAATGGGCACTATCACAGGAAGCACTGCATAAGGGGCACAACTACAGGGGGCATTGCATAAGGGGCACTACTTCAGGGGGCACTGCATAATGGGCACTATCACAGGAAACACTGCATAAGGGGCACTACTACAGGGGGCACTGCATAAGGGGCACTACTTCAGGGGGCACTGCATAATGGGCACTATCACAGGAAGCACTGCATAAGGGGCACAACTACAGGGGGAACTGCATAAGGGACACTACTACAGGGGGCATTGCATAAGGGGCACTACAACAGGGGGCATTGCATAAGGGGCTCAACTACAGGGGAACTGCATAATGGGCACTATCACAGGAAGCACTGCATAAGGGGCACTACTACAGGGGGAACTGCATAATGGGCACTATCACAGGAAGCACTGCATAAGGGGCACAACTACAGGGGGCACTGCATAATGGGCACTATCACAGGAAGCACTGCATAAGGGGCACAACTACAGGGGGCACTGCATAATGGGCACTACAACAGGAGGCATTGCATAAGGGGCTCAACTACAGGGGGCACTGCATAATGGGCACTATAACAGGAAGCACTGCATAAGGGACACTACTACAGGGGGCACTGCTTAAGGGACACTACTACAGGGGGCACTGCATAATGGGCACTACTTCAGGGGGCACTGCATAATGGGCACTATCACAGGAAGCACTGCATAAGTGGCACAACTACAGGGGGAACTGCATAAGGGACACTACTACAGGGGCACTGCATAAGGGGCACTACTACAGGGGGAACTGCATAATGGGCACAATCACAGGAAGCACTGCATAAGGGGCACAACTACAGGGGGCACTGCATAATGGGCACTATCACAGGAAGCACTGCATAAGGGACACTACTACAGGGGCACTGCATAATGGGCACTACTACAGGGGAACTGCATAATGGACACTACAACAGGGGGCAGTGCATAAGGTGCTCAACTACAGGGGAACTGCATAATGGGCACTATCACAGGAAGCACTGCATAAGGGGCACAACTACAGGGGGCACTGCATAATGGGCACTATCACAGGAAGCACTGCATAAGGGGCACAACTACAGGGGGCACTGCATAATGGGCACTACTACAGGGGGGACTGCATAAGGAGCACTACTACAGGGGGCACTGCATAAGCGGCACTACTACAGGGGCACTGCATAAGGGGCACTACTACAGGGGGAACTGCATAATGGGCACTATCACAGGAAGCACTGCATAAGGGGCACAACTACAGGGGGCACTGCATAATGGGCACTATCACAGGAAGCACTGCATAAGGGGCACAACTACAGGGGGCACTGCATAATGGGCACTATCACAGGAAGCACTGCATAAGGGGCACAACTACAGGGGGCACTGCATAAGGGGCACTACTACAGGGGGACTGCATAAGGAGCACTACTACAGGGGGCACTGCATAATGGGCACTACTACAGGGGGGACTGCATAAGGGGCACTACTACAGGGGGCACTGCATAATGGGCACTATCACAGGAAGCACTGCATAAGGGGCACAACTACAGGGGGCACTGCATAATGGGTACTACTACAGGGGGGACTGCATAAGGGGCACTACTACAGGGGGCACTGCATAATGGGCACTATCACAGGAAACACTGCATAAGGGGCACAACTACAGGGGGAACTGCATAATGGGCACTACTACAGGGGCACTGCATAAGGGATACTACTACAGGGGGCACTGCATAATGGGCACTACTACAGGGGGAACTGCATAAGGGTCTCAACTACAGGGGGCACTGCATAATGGGCACTACTACAGGAAGCACTGCATACGGGGCACTACTACAGGAAGCACTGCATAATGGGCACTACTTCAGGGGGCACTGCCGCGGCCATTTTCCAGTCGTTTTGCAGCGCTGGATCCCCGCGCCGATGTGGGACTCCGGAGAGGTAAGTAATATTATGGGTGCAGGGTGTGCGGTGCGGGGCCCCCCTGAACCCAGGGGCCCGTGTTCCCCGCACACCCTGCACCCGTTATAGATATGCCCCTGCTGGATGTACAGTAGTTATTAGTGTCTGCTCTTGTATGGACACCTGCACAGTACCAACTCCCTTATTTTGTACACAAGATGGAGGGCTTAATATCTGTTTTTTTAACATAAGATACTGTAATATTGATTGATGGAAAATATTTAAAAAAAGATAAAAATTGTACAGTTTTTAGCTCATATCACCAGATGTCTTTTAATTAAAAGAAAATGGGTCTGCAGTCCCCAGTCTGCAGCGGAAAATACACGGGAGGGTGAGAAAGTATCTTCTGTTCCTCCTGTAATCAAACACTGACTGCATGAGGAAGAGACGGGTGATGTATGTCGCTGAGCTCTTCCTCACATGGTGGCGGATTTTACCTGGGGGCTGCGGGGCTGCAACCTCCCACCCTCAGTGAGCCAGTGCAGTCCGCGACTGCACTGGCTACACTGTGACTGGAGGTGGCTTCCCATTGGAAGTGTCACCTGTTAGTCACGCTGAGGACATGCAGCCCCAGGTGTGGGGGGTGTCTCCTCCCTCCTGGGACTGCCAGTCCGGGCTGCGATTAGCAGAGAGCGGCTTCGCTGCTCTGCCTTTTGGGCAGCCCTACACAGTGAATGCAACCCCGAGAAGCCAGTGTCATGTGCCTGACGGTCGATCTATTGCGCGGGCTCCGGGACCCGGCCGGTCACCGCAATCCAGACCAGCAGCAGCGGCAGCCCCCCTCAGGCAAGAGGGCAGGAGCCGCTGCTGGTGGCAATATGATAAAGAAGAGAAATTCAGGTTTAAGGTAGCAATGAGGGGTATGCTTCTACAGTCCTGCCACCTGTATGAGGTTCTCATGTCACCTCATGGTAGGAACAGCTGTAGTTGTAGTGCCGTATGTTTGTAAAATATCCAGGCTACTAAACACCATTATATGCTACCATTGTAAGTTGACTGCTGTCATTGAGTGTAGACCGATACAACCAAACACTGTTTTGTTGTGTTGATTCTGAGTCGAATACTGCAGCAGAGATGTATCAAGCCTTCTAAAGTAGGGATGACCATCGACCATCGATGGGTAACAAATATCAATAGTTTGCCACCGATGGTCGATGTGTTTTTTTTATTCCTCTCGGCAAAGGGAAACAGAGCTTAGTTCCACCACCCGGTTGCGCTTCTGTGCCCCGCCACCTTCAGTGATTAGCCTGCCATTTCCCACAGCAGGGATGTCTATTGATGGGTGCAAAGCCTCGATGGTTCCCCAGAAATGGTTTCATGCCATCAGTGTTACTCACCAATGGCACCATTGATGGTTAACTCATCGAAGGCCATCCCTATTTAAAAAGACTCGAGAAGTTGGCCATAGCAACCAATCAGCTTCTACCTATCATTTTATAGAGTGTACTTGATAAATGCTGGCTGAATGGTTGCTATGGGCTACTTCTTCCCTTGTCCACTTCCCCACTCTTTAGGAGGCTTGATACATCTCTCCCATAGAATTCACAATAGCCCTTAGGTAACCCAGGCTGGCTGGTCTTCATTATAAAAAAAGAAATGCATCCTCATCACCTTAACCAGTCCTAGCATTAATACTGCTGTCTGTTGGCAGCAAACACCTGTGTAATTTCCCCCCGTGTGGCACTGTCCCAAGCTGTGCTAGCTGCCAGGTACTGTGGACCTCATTCAGAGTCGGTCGAAGCAGCCGCACGGTCGTATGCAGCCGATGTTCGCTAAACTGCGCATGCATACAGTTCGCAATGCGCGTGCGCAAACTAGCGGCTACGATCAGAAATTTCTCTCTCCTTGAACACAGCCAGGTCGGTAGTTTGAGTGACAGATTGCGGCGTTTGTGGGTGGTAACAGGGGAAGGTGCTTGAAAACGGGGGTGTGGAGATCCGAACGCAGGCGTGCCTAATTATGCGAACGCCGTTTTATGGGAGTGCATAATTAACAAAGTAGTGTCGTAGCACACGTGACAGGGGAGGTTTTACACTGACATGATCGTAGAGCTTAAGAGAGGGTATGGTCAACCTTTAGCTCTATGACCAGTTCCGATGGTATACGATGCTCGCGATTAATCCTTATATAGCCGGAGATGACGTGTTATGCGTACGAGATGTGGGCGTATTTTTAGCGATCCGACCGCATCCACCCCTTGGTCGGCCAGCTAACGATCCGACCTTAGGGACGCAACATGCGTGTGCATCATTTGCATATCCGGCCCCTTTTCCTATACGACCGTGCGGCCGCAACGACCGACTCTGAATAAAGTCCAGTATGTAATATTATTTTATGGCTTGTCCTCAGTAGAGAAAGCTGGGTATAAAAACACTCAGATCCATTTTTTGTTTGTCTATGTCTGAGATAACGCAATCACCATGGATCCCGCGTGTCATCCTAATAATGAGATCTGTGTGCTACACAGATAAAGCTTGGGACTCGGGCCTGGCTCAGTGGCTATGGATTAGGCTGATCAGACCTGCTGATGAGATCATTTCTCTCTCGTCATTCTCCTGTTGAACAACAAGGGCAGCGTATGGGGGGCAATTGTGCTGCAGTTCCATTTGTACCAAGCGTTATAGTGATGGTGATAGATGGACATTAATCAGGCAAAATCTAGTGTTCATGTGAGATTCATTCAATTGGATTAATGCAATATTTAATTCATGAGAGTGTTTGTATGTGTTTAACGTGGAACAATCTCCCTGTGCAGTCTTCCCCATCTGACTTGGTGGATATTCTTTTGTGGCTACCACCAGACACCGTCATTTCAGTGATCGGCCGATATACCCTTGGCAGGAGCAGGCAGTTCCGGCATGAAGAGGACAGTGCCTGATTGCATTTAATCGATGACTAACTCATTGTATTTGCTGCCAGGACATCAAAACAGGATGTAGTCAGGAAGCCGACGGTCTAAATCCCGACCGCCGGCTTTCCGACTCTCTAATCCCGGCATGGTACTACTGACATGCATCGAAATCCCGACGCCTGTCATTATCCATACGCCGGAAGACCGACACCCGGCATACCGAACGAAGGTAGGCCGGGCGCTGGATGCGGACAGCCACGGGAGGGAGGGTTAGGTTATGGGCTCCGGGGGGGACTTAGGGTTAGGCACCCCCCTGGGAGGGTTAGGTTTAGGCTAGGGGAAGGGGGGGGTTAGGGTTAGGTACCCCGGGGGGAGGTTAGGATTAGGCACCGCCCCGGGAGACTTATGTTTAGGCTGCAGGGAAGCGGGGGTTAGGTTTAGGCACTTATGGGGGATTAGGGTTAGGTACTTGTGTGGGAGGTTAGGGTTAGGCACCCCTAAGGGAGGGTTAGGGTTTAGGGGGTAGAATTAGGTTAGCGATACTTACCTTTTGACGATCGGGATTTTCACCCTTGCCGGCTGCCGCTGTCGGGATTTGAACCTACACCCCATCAAAATATGTGCAGAGCTTTTCCTGCACATGTAGACAAACGAGGGCTCTCCGCGTGCTTCTACACCACCTTCTATAGCATACCTATACAGTACAGTATACCAGGATGTTACTAAACCAAGGACTAAACGTTGGTATTAATTCACTTCATTTTTTATTCCTGCCCCTGATTTAGATGGGGACGCAGAACACACAGCAGCGGTGTCTTTGAATGCAGCTGCTGTGTAAATATTCAAATATTGACAGCATCGCAGATCCAAGTGCTGCGGCCGAAGGTTATCTGTGATGAAGGCTGCAGCTGCAGGCCAACTGAGAAAGCCGAAGGCTACTCCGAATGGCCATCTTACCTGCATTGCTGAGGCCAGGAAATCTGCATCTTCCGACGCAGAGCCTTGCCTCGGCACTCCCAGAAAATGGGGGCAACGTGTCCCCTTTCCAGGAATGCAGGCTGGCGCCACCCCCTCCCCGCCCCCAAACTGCAGCTGCGTCTGTTGGGCACTGCAAGAATGGGTCTGTTGGGCACATGCGCAGAATGGGTCCGGTCAGGGCCGGCTCTAAGGGTGTTCGACCTGAGCGGTCACACAGGGGCACCACCCATAGAGGGCGCACCCCTCACCAACCCGATTTCAGCGGGACATTTCTGTCCCGCTATTCCACCCGTGGGCCGAAGTGGCCCGCGGGTGATTAAATCGGGAGGTTGGGGACCCCCACCGCCACAGCTGTGCGGTGGTGCCAAACCCGGGAGACTGAATGGATGCTGCGCGCAAGCGCGCGGCATCCATTCAGTGACCGGAGAGGGCTGGGGGAAGCCGAGCTAGTGAGGCTCCCCCCAGCCTGACGTTATTTGGAGGCGGGTACACCTCCTAATAACGTCATGTAGGGGGCATGGCCTATGTTAATTAGGCCACACCCCCATTTTCGGTCGCACGCTCTAGAGGGGGCTGGCACAGGGTGCTCCGACCCCTGGAGCCAGCCCTGGGTCCGGTGCATGTGCAGTTCACCCATCTTTGGGTTTACTTACTAACCTGAATCAGCTCCTTGAGTTCCTAAACTGAGACTTGATGACTTATATTGTTCCACTTCTGTTCCAGACCACTTCCTCCCTGTATTGCCCAGAAGGAACATAAAACGCAGTGTAAAAATAAAGATTGCTGATCTAAAGCTGCGGTACCAAGTAGGAATTTTGCCCCTCCTTTAGCCAGAGTGCTGGTGACTGCTACAGATATCCATTTTCCCACTGGCTCTAATGGATCTACAATACTGAGATTCGTCTTCCCACTTCCCCCTCCTCATGAGTAAAATGGAGCAGTCCTGGAAAAAATACCTAATTGAAAACTAATTTTGCCTCTAGCCAGTGGACAAGGTTTTGTATCTACACCTGTTCCCCGAGCAATGGATTTTAGTGCTTTACCTCCATTAGCACATAAGGATAACTAGCTCTCCTCTTAGGAAGGGAGGTGGACTGTGCCTTCTGCCAAAGTAACAGACACCATAACCTGTCCTAGAGGGATCAAATAAATGATAACAACAAAATTAAATGGTTTTAAACAGGTTGTTAATTTATATATCCCTCAGATACATATATTAAGAATTGGGGCCTATTCATCATAACTAAAATGTCCCGTTAACAATGCACCCAACCAGGGGCATTTCTAGAGAGGAGGGGGCCTGTGTGCAGTCTCCGAAACGGGCTCCCTCCTCTCCGCCCGGCGGCGGCCGCGCACTGAGCTGTGCGCGGCCAGCGCCTGAGTTATAGACTCTGTCACTAGAGTGTGCCCAGAGCCTATAGTGTATGCACAGGTCACCGGGAAAACGGCCGCCGCGGACATTTTCCAGTCCTTTTTCAGCGCCGGACGTCAGCGCCGACGTGGGACTCCGAAGAGGTAAGTAATATTATGGGTGCAGGGTGTGCGGTGCGGGGCCCCCCTGGACCCAGGAGCCAGTGTTCCCCGCACCCATTATAGATACGCCCCTGCACCCAACACTAGTTTCTGCATATTTAAGGTAACAGGCCATTTATCATCAGGGGTCCGATAGGACCACCTGATATTTAGCAAACTCCGAAAACTTTTGGAGTTTGCCTGTGAGAAGAAACGCCATCTTCAGATGGCATTGGTTGTCATAGCCCCGCACCTATGGGAAGGAGTTCAGGCGATGTGAAGAGGCATTTGAGCGGATCCCTTCGCCACCTCCTCCTCCTCACTCCCTCCCCAGGTCACACATGTGCAGAAGACCTGTCCTCAGGTCACACATGTGCAGAAGCCAGCGACGGGGACAGGTAAGTAACACTGCTACTTCTGTAGCAGTGTTACTAAGTGCGGGGACAGCTGCTTTTCGGAGCAGCTGTCCCCGCACCGGAGCAATTATGCTGAACGTAAGATCCTTGTCCAGTTTAGCCACGTTAAGCATCCGATGATCAGGCCACGTGGTGAGATCCCCTCCGGATGACAGTGGTCACATTTCCAACACAGCTTCCAACATGACTGGTAACGATCAATATTTAGCATTTTGGACATCTGGACACCTATATCTGTCCAATTGGCTAGTATGCTCGCACGCTGGAAAGGGTTAATGTCCCACTTATTGCAGAGACTTGTGGTTGGATGGCACTCTCCTGAAAGTGCTTCTTAGATTACATCAATTGTACTTTTTCGCTGGGTGCCCCTACTCTCACACCCGTCCTGATGACATCCAAACATTTCCCCCCGACAAACTTAATTTATTCGCTATTGATATATTTAAACCTGTAGCGTGTTCTTGCTGATTTGTAACATTTCACCCCTGTGAATTGTTGTTTATTTTTTAACAAATGTCTCCTGGTGTTTAAAAACAAAGGCCCTGATTCAGACCCACTCGCAAGCGGCTGTCCGCTCGCAAGTGGGTCGATGGTCTGCACTGAGCATGCACACGACGGAGGGAGCTCCGTCGTGCGCATGCGCCAGACACGACGAGCGAAGGAAAGTCCTTCGCTCGTTGTGTCTGATCAAAGGGGGCGTGCTGTCGATGTTGATTGACAGCACGCCCCCTTTGGTGGGCGTGCCAGGGGCGTGCCTCCCTGACGGGGGCGTTCCCACGGGAACGCCTCCCGTCAGAAGCCGGCCCACTGACATCACTAGTGATGTCAGTGGGAGTGATTTCGGCTCTGATAGAGCCAAAATCACTCCGGGGCTTGCGGTTGAAAACCTCAACCGCAGGCTCCGGCTCGCAGTTTCGATGGTCGCGATGGTCACGACCATCGTGGCCATCAAACTGCACGCTCGTATAGGCTGTGGGTGGTGACCCACAGCTATACGAGCGTCCAGGAGGACGCTCCATTTTTATGGAGGGCGGCCCTCATTCAGAGCGTGCGCTCTGCTCAGAGCGTACGGCTCTGAATGAGGGCCAAAGTGTAGTGAACATGGCACACATGAGAAGATATATTCCATTTATTCTGGTTTATTTAACTAAGAGGTTGTGTCAATGTAAAAAAAAAAGAGATGAGGAATCTAGATGACATTTTAACAACTTTGAAGTTATGTGGCCTTGACGGTCCTAAATGGGAGAGCTCTGTGCTTGGTGCGTGCTGATTTTGTCTTTTGAAAAAAGCCGTTGACTGAAAAGTAATATTCCTATTCAGCCGCTGAATGCTGCCTGGGCCAGTGCATAACTAAGTTCCCCAAGTTTATACCTCAATAGTTTAATTCCAACTGTCACTCGCTGATTCATGAATGCAAGAAAATCACTTGTCATCGCCTAGTACTCGGCATTCCGACGCGGCAGCCCTTGTACACGGACACAATCACACACTTTTTTAATTACTTCTATAGAGTTTATATCAACGCAACAATTTCACCCCAGACAGGAAATCATTTTTTCTGCGATTTGAAACTTTACTGTTTTAATTTTCAGTTTATTATTTCTTGCTGAGCATGGTATGCCATCGTTCAAGTTTTAATAAAGCAATGACAGAGAAGATTCTCTAGATAAGTCCTAGAATAATTATCCAATCGCCCTTCAGTGGGTGGTAGCAGACCTACCTTAGGTTGCAGGTGAGTGTCGGGAGTTCACTGGGGAAGAGAGTGACGGGATTTGCATTACTGATCCCACAAGGCTCAGACACTCTGAATAGGGCTAGAACAGTACCTTAAATATCACTTTTCAGTATCTTGCAGACCATGCACCAATGTAGGCGCATACGCCTAATGCTGAGTTAAACCCAAATCAGCTGTAGATGAGCCCACATTGCGTCAGTATGCAGAGTTGTAGTCATCTGTCATGGACTTGTGAGTATTACTGGATTTGGTGGGGTGCTATCAGTCAGTATTTGCACTAACGGCTGTACGCACCAGTGGTTTTCGCCAGGGACCCCTGCCAGGAGGTTTGGAGTGCGCCCAATTTGCAGGTCACAGTCCCCTGTGCTAGTTACTAGGTAGTAGCTATCACTAAGAGGTGCCAGCAAGCCAAAGACTTATGGTCTCACACTCTCATATAAACCACAACACAAGGGAAGGCAAGGAGAGTCTCAGGAAACCCACAGGAATTAGAAAGTAAAACAGCCATAAAAAAAGACAAAGCCAGGATACCAGGAGATCCCTTCTATGTTATGGGAGCAATGCAGGGAATTGTCACAAGCAAGCCAGGTCTTACACAGGATAATACACACAGGAAGACTCAATATGCTGGAGCTAGGTTAGTGAGCCCAATACTCTGGCAACCATTTACAGTCAGTGCAGCTTTTAGTCGGGATGTAGTTATGGCGGCCGCCAGTCTCAATCCTGACAGAGGAATCCCGGCAAGTGAATTAACATAGGTGTCGAAATACCGACGCCTATGTTAATACGCCGGAACGCCGAGGACGCCGGACCGATCGTCCTCTCTGCCGGGTGAGTATACACTTAGCACGGGGATGGGGGGTTAGGTTTAGGGACTCCCCCGGGGAAGGTTAGGGTTAGGCTAGGGGAAGGGAGGGTTAGATTTAGGCACTAGGGGGGGGAGGTTAGGGTTAGGCACCCCCCTTGAGGGTTAGGTTTAGAGTGCGGGGAGGGTGGATTAGGTTTAGGCACTAGGGGGAGAGGTTAGGGTTAGGCACTAGGGGGGAGGTTAGGGTTAGGCACCCCTAAAGGGGGGAGAGGGCAGGGTTTGTACACATACTGTACTTGCCGACCTTCGGATGCCCCTCCCCTCCAGGGGTGTGTTGTGGCAGAAGTGGGCAGTGCTGGATGCATGATGACGTGATCATGTCATTGTAGGCCTGCCCCCGTTATACAATGCATCGATTACTGGCATTGAGAGGTGGGGGGCGGAGCCACAATGACGCCATTCAACGTGAATCACATCAGAATTCGCTTGAACCACCCACTTCACTCTGGAAGTGTATGAACATTGCCGGATGGCAAGTGGCTTCGAGAGACTTGGCCACTCTTCTAGACAGCTGGTAGTGCCATCCAATTTTCTGGAGCCTCCCGGACGATCTGGGAGATTAGGCGAGTGTGTTTGTACAGCTGGCCTCTAGTAACAGCAGCAGCGATCACGTTACCGCAGGGATGGAGCCAGGGAAGGAGAGGAACAGTGACAGTCATCATGGCCAGGGTAAAGTAAAGCTGCACAAAGAGCTGATGAACACAGAACTGGCAGGCGCAATTATTACGTTTGCGATGCACACATACATGCCTACTCTTCCGGGAGTCGCGGGAGGCTCGCGATTTTTCGGTGAGCCCCCCGCACCCCCAAAGAGTAGACAAATCTCCCGCATTCCTTTAGAAGTGGGCAAGATGGGGAGATTTTCCGAGCAATTTGCGGGTCTGTAGGGAGGGGGCGTGGCTAAATTACGCAAATCGGGACTAATGACGGCTATAGTCAGGCTCCGCCCCCCCGACGATGAGAGCAGCAAGTCCTCTCCTGCTGCTCCCGGAAAGGTGTAACGAAAAGTCTGTAAGTATGACCCATGTGCTTGGTTTGTTACTCATCATCAGAGTCCACTTGCACTCGCCTATGTTTTCCAGGAGTATTTATGCTCCTGTACAACTCTACTAGCGCCCTCACTGAACACCGCCTACGCGAGAATGCTTCGTTACAGCCCAGTTTACATCTCCGCAGTCGCAAGTCTAAATGCGATTGCAATGTGTGCGGCTCTGTATCACCCCTCTTTGCTCACACTCAGTTCCGGAGCGCGAAGACGCGTAAGAATGGCTCTGCAGACAGGCGTACATTCAACTCTGCGCCAGGTCCATACACTCTAAACGCCTGTTCTTGGGCTCTTACACCTCCCACCTTCCCAGCTAGCAAGCACTAGACAGTTGGTCTGCGCCATAATGTTAAACTATAAAGCCATCTGTGTCTCTTACAGTGACAGCACAACACATACTGTATACGCCTATACTGTAGCTTGGTAGAAAGAAAGAAACTAACTGACATGAAACAGACAAAACTGCTACAGTTTCCAGGAGTCGGTGATCAATCTGTGGCCTATATTCATCCAACAAGTTTCTTTAATTTAATTCATTGAAACCGAAAAGCATATTGTACATAAATATATGAGTTATCGTTTGCAAAGTGTTAATAAATAAAGGTAAATTGTTTGAATGTTTATTAAAACAAACCATCTGTAAACAAAAACATAAAAAAATATCACCATCAAGTGATAAGGTGCGTATACACGGTACGATAAAAATACACGATATTAACAATAGCGATATACTGTAGTTCAGATTGCACATTTTTATGTGCCTTCCAACCCTCAAACTACCAGCGATGCACGGGCACGTATGGACGATGAAGATATCGTCCATCGGCCGTGTAGGCAAACCAATCTGGTTACACAGGGACTGGCCCATCGTTGGTGGGTTGGTGGTATGCTGGATGATCAATAACAATCATCCCGCACACCGGGAAGGTGCAGGGCGATCAGTCAGCGATATCGTTATCGCTCACTGATCGTACCGTGTATATCAGCATTAGAATCACAAAATTAATTGTAGGAAATTAGGACCCCACGTGGCGGCCGCCATTATGCTGTCTGATCCATTAATCACCACTTAGCTCCTAATGGTGAGTGGGACTATACATACAGCTCAAAGCTATCAAGTGATTACAATAAAATCCCCTGGTCATTGTCCATGGTGGTCAGTGGGGTTCCTTACTGCAGGACATGTGCTCCCTATGTGACAAGTCCTGGAAATGCCAGGGATACGGGTACCTCTTTTTACAGCCTCGATTTCTCTGTCCTTGGCTCAGAAAAACTTTTGGAAATCTAATGCACCCTCTATGAAATTATCTGGGGACTGGGAAGGGAACTCATTAAAACCAAAAATTTTAATCCTTCTCACGGACATCTTAATTTGAAAGAGGAAACTCTTTTCCAGTCGTGATCACCTGACATAAAAAAACAAAATATTGATGTAAATATAAGAGGGCCCTTGCCGCCACCCATTTGCAAAATACGCGGGAACACCATTGTTTGAAAGAGGAATATCCCCACCTCCAAATCTGGGAGCTCCCTTTTTATATATTGTCTGTTGATACCAAAAGAACATATTTATGTAAATTAAAAAACACTGTATGATTTGTGCCATATTTGCCTACTCTCCTAAGACGCATGCGCAGATGCCAAAATTACTCTACTGCGGCCGACATCGTGCTGGGACCATCTCAGAATCAGGCCCACAGAGGAAGATGGTATCTGGGCAGCAAGTCAACAGTCAGAATGTTGACACCAGAATGTCAACAGGTTCTGAATGTAGCACCAACCCCAGTTGGCAGTAATGACCCATTAAATACCTGAGTACGTGACAGGGCCTGACCTCCCTATTACATTAAAGCAAAAACCATTTCCTCTCAAACTTTAGCATATATTTACAGTCAGGTGCATAAATATTGGGACATTGACAGAAGTTTCATATTTTGGCCTCTATTCACCACCACAGTGGCTTTGAAATGAAACAAACAAGATGTACTTTAACTGCAGACTTTCAGAATTAATTTGAGGGTAATTACATCCAAATCAGGTGAACAGTGTAGGAATTACAACGGTTTCTATATGTGCCTCCCACTTTTTAAGGGGCCAAAAGTAATGGGACTATCAACTCAAAAGCTATTTCATGGACAGGGGTGAGCTATTCCCTCATTATTTCATTATCAATTAAGCAGGTAAAAGGTCTGGAGTTGATTCTAGGTGTGACATTTGCATTTGGAATCAGTTGCTGTCGACTCTCAATATGAGATCCAAAGAGCTGTCACTATCAGTGAAGCAAGCCATCATTAGGCTGAAAAATCAAAACAAACCCATCAGAGAGATAGCAAAAACATTACGTGTGGCCAAATCAACTGTTTGGAACATTCTTAAAAAGAAAGAACGCACCGGAGAGCTCAGCAACACCAAAAGACCCGGAAGACCACGGGAAACAACTGTGGTGGATGACAGAAGAATTATTTCCTTAGTGAAGAAAAACCCCTTCACAACAGTTGGCCAAATCAAGAACACGCTCCAGGAGGTAGGTGTATATGTGTCAAAGTCAACAATCAAGAGAAGACTTCACAAGAGTGAATATAGAGGGTTCACCACAAGATGTAAACCATTGGTGAGCCACAAAAACAGGAAGACCAGATTAGAGTTTGCCAAACAACATCTAAAAAAGCCATTCCAGTTCTGGAACAACATCCTATGGACAGATGAGACAAAGATCAACTTGTACCAGAGTGATGGGAAGAGAAGAGTATGGAGAAGGAAAGGAACTGCTCATCATCCAAAACATACCACCTCATCAGTGAAGCATGGTGGTGGTAGTGTCATGGCGTGGGCATATATGGCTGCCAATGGAACTGGTTCCCTTGTATATATTGATGATGTGACTGCTGACAAAAGCAGCAGAATTAATTCTGAAGTGTTTCGGGCAATATTATATGCTCATATTCAGTGAAATGCTTCAGAACTCATTGGACGGCGCTTCACAGTGCAGATGGACAATGACCCGAAGCATACTGCAAAAGCAACCAAAGAGTTTTTAAGGCTAAAAAGTGGAATGTTATGCAATGTCCAAGTCAATCCCCTGACCTGAATCCGATTGAGCATGCATTTCACTTGATGAAGACAAAACTGAAGGGAAAATTCCCCTAGAACAAGCAGTTGCTGAAGACATTTGCAGTAGATGCCTGGCAGAGCATCACCGGGGATGAAACCCAGCATCTGGTGATGTCTATGCGTTTCAGACTTCAGGCTGTAATTGCCTGCAAAGGATTTGCAACAAAGTATTAAATAGTGAAAGTTAGATTTAGAATTGTTTAGTTTGTCCCATTACTTTTGGCCCCTTACAAAGTGGGAGGCACGTATAGAAACCGTTGTAATTCCTACACCGTTCACCTGATTTGGATGTAATTACCCTCAAATTAAATCTGAAAGTCTGCAGTTAAAGCATATCTTGTTTGTTTTATTTCAAAGCCATTGTGGTGGTGAATAGAGGCCAAAATATGAAAATTCTGTCAATGTCCC
Source organism: Taudactylus pleione (assembly GCA_031769625.1). Taxonomy (NCBI): domain Eukaryota; kingdom Metazoa; phylum Chordata; class Amphibia; order Anura; family Myobatrachidae; genus Taudactylus; species Taudactylus pleione. The sequence continues at coordinate 6,114,140 of JAUIMM010000436.1, read as the reverse complement.
AATATTTATGCCCCTGACTGTACCTTCTCCAAACAAAATCCTTTCAGACACATGAAGTTTTACCAGAACACAGAATAACATTGGTATTATAGTGATGGTGGATTTGTACATAGGGTGTCATCTGAGGAAGGAAGTACATTTTAATGTGCATTAATCCTGAGAATAAAGTTTATGGAAAACAGTATGGGACTGGGGCCTGAATGGCCCACCAGTGAATGCAGTCATAGGGACCCAAGATAAGGGGTGTGGTCAGCCACTAGAGGGGGTGTGGCCAGCCACCACAGAGGGACTTGGCCAACCATTAGTTAGGACATGTCAAAAACAGGGCCCCTTTATAAAGGAGGGGACAGGGGTGTGTCATGACCACCCATGTTGATTGGCAGTAGGACTAATATTGGTGTAGTTTCCATAGAAACAAACCAAGCACCCAAGTTCATCCATGATCCTGCTCCACCCCTAGAGGAAGTGGGTGGGGCCCTCAGGCAGTGGAGCCCACCGGGGATTTCCCCTGTACACCTGTAGGCCAGTCCGACTCTGACAGCAAGTGAAGGTGGTGGTATAAAGGGGATGTAATGTAGTCAAAAGGTCGACAATGACAATGGTGACATTCACCATGTTGACACCACAATGTCGACAGTTGCAACAGGCAACGTGTCAACATTCTCTCGTTTTGCTCGCCCAAAGTGCCGACTTATTGCACATTTTTGCTCACCCCATCAGGAGGCTGCTAGCAGAAATGTGTGCTCACGTGGCTATTTGTGCCAGAATGGATGTGACAATTAAATAGCTTGATTGGTGCACCCATTATACAGAGTCGATGGCGCAAACAATTGAATTCCCCCCCCTTGAGTCCTATTGGAGAAAAGCGCTTTATAGATAAATTATTATTACTTTAAAATGGACCCAGCACAGTACTTGCTGCTCAGTCAATAACATTATACTCCCCAACCCCAGCGTAATCTTTTCCATTAATAAACAGTACACACTGCAACACATTATATACAGCACATTACCAATATGATACAGGTGCCCCATCTGATTCCTGTATGACTGAGAGGGCCCACATGTGATAAAATGTCAGCTGGTTGGGCAATAATAAAAATGTGAACAATTTCCATATGAGTAGATGATGATATGCAGCATGATCAGAGGTAGTAGCTTTACTGCGCTGGACCAAAGGTGTGCTTAATGCACCACGGGTTGGGGGTGACTCATACTAACTTCATTGGGACTTCTCTTAATTGAAATTGATGGAGAGTCATAAGACCACGGAAGTCATCCCTGTATGACAGGAGTGACCTAAACCTCTGGTCTGTCACTTGGCACAACTTGGAACACAAAGGGTTAGCAGTTGGCAGATGGGTGGTGCTGAGGGTTTTTTAGCTTAAGCCAATGGAGAGTGTGTTTGTTAAGGGGTGGAGTCTGACCTAGAGGTTTTATGGGAGAAATAGATTCTGGTTCTCCCGCTTTTCTTCAGGAGATTGCCCACCCACCCTCCTTGTTGATCCTTGGCATGATGTCGGCTTAGGTTGTAGTGGCTGGTCCTTGTATGGCCTTCTTGTTTAAGTTAGCAGTTTGGGTATGTTATTTGATTCCTGGGGGGGTTGCCCGTGCGGTGCGGGCGGACGTGAGGGCGCTGTGAGTACTACCGGTCCAGGTGGGTACGGTCCCCCTCGGTTGCACGGGGGCTCCCTAAGTTGTAATCCCTGCAAGGTCGGACAGGAGGCCCGAGACCTTGCGAGTTGCATGGGTAAAGGGGGTAGTTGGTCCCAATATTTGATTTGTGGCGGGCTGTTCAGGCCCGTCAATTTTGTTATTTTCCTTATACGTTTAATAAACATGTTGCTTTGTGCTAGGCCATCCAAGTCCCCGCCACCTTTTTCCTTGATAAGTTAATTAAGCTTAGAACATATGCTAAATAGTAGGATTTGAATAAATAGGTTTTATTATTTAGTATTAATAAAAGGCTGACCCATTTCACGGCATTGCATGTCTCTGTCTCGTTATTTTTAGTTAAGACATGGCGTGTTTTGTGCGACAGGAGTGTGCGGAGTGATCGGACCATAGAGCGTTTAATAACAGGACAATTTGTAACAGGATCCTTTAACTTTGTCACCTTGTTTAGGGTGAATTTCATGCCCTGAGCAAACTTAAGCAGTCGCATGATTATTGTTGTTATTATAATTATTATTATTAGCCTTTATTAAAATACATAACTCTATACATGGAGACGCCAATGCAAAATTGTACATACCTGCATTTGCGAAGCGCATCTCGTGTACATTTGCTTTGCGCATGTGCCCTAAGTGGGCACACAAAGGTCTTTTCATTTCATCGACATGACCGAAGAACTGGGGAATGACAGAGCGTTCTTTCCCAGGCAAATCTCAGTAAGTAAGTGTGTAAGCCAACGCACCCTGGCCCTGATTCAGAGCCCACCCACAGCTATAGCGAGCGGCCAGGAAGATGGTCGCGATGGTCAAGACCATCGCAACCATTGGGCTTGCGATGAGACCCTTGCGGTAGGGTCTCGTTGCCACAATCCCAAGAGTGCTTTAGGCTCTGACAGAGCCAAAAGCACTCCCACTGACATCACTTGTGATGTCAGTGGGGCCGGCCCTAGACGGTAGGCTGTCCCATGGGAACGCCTCCGTCTGGGCAGCCACGCCCCCGCCCACGAAAGGGGGCGTGCTGTCACTCAACATCGACAGCACGCCCCCTTTGTAGCGAGACCCGGAGTGACGGCTTGCCCGTCGCTATCCGGGTCTCGCGCATGCGCACTGGGCCAACATCGACCGCCTGCGAGCGCACAGCGATCGCGAGCAGGTCTGAATCAGGCCCCCTGTGCAGAGGCGCATCCTTAGCACCAGTATAGGGGAGGCGCGTATGCTACAGACGCAGATGTGGTCACATCATGAAACGTGTGCAGCTCTGCATATGGGTAAATAATATACACATTTTATCCGTACATTCCGCTTTTCAGCAATGTACACTCAATATATTTGTACCCAGAGGAAACCCACGCAAACACAAGGCGTACATACAGTCCACAACAATGGCGTCCTCGGCAGAACAGAAACTCTGGTTTGTTCCCCAAACTTGGGATTTGGGCCCCCAGGCCCAACTCTCAGCACATACAGTATGTGCAAACTGTGGATCAATTATAAAACAAAATACATGTCTGGCTTTCAATTAGCTGACCTGAGATGGCCTCTGACAGAGACAATGGCAGAGATTAGCAGGAAAGGAGTGTTTCTTTTTCTGTAGAGAGCACTATGTCCACTGACAGAGCTGACCTCATTAGACCTCAGTGCTTGTGCAGTGCTCTGGTGCTCCGGTGACGTGGAAACAAAGTTCCTGTGTGAAAATGCTGGCAGAATGGAGTTCTGTGATGAGTTTAAAGAGAAAATAGGTCATAATATCTGTGCGTTTAGGATTATTTTCTACGCAAATCATGCTCTGTTTGGATTAGGACAATGGGGGCTATATAATTTTGTAAACCCCCTATTTTGGTACTCTTTGGGGCATATCCAATTGGGAGCGAATTGTGGGTTTTTTCCTGCAGGTGCAAGATTTTTCATTTTTCTTTTGGCCACGCAAATTTATTTATTTTTTTTGAAGCACATTCAGTGTAAGTCCAATTTTTCCTAAAATCATCAGTTTTAAGAAAAATTGTCGGGACTTGATTCAGGACCCCTAAGACAACCCCCTAATGACTAATTAATCAATTAAAAGTTTCCAATTAGCTTAATTTGTCCAATCATTACATGTCATTATTGGTTGATAAAACTAAATAATTAATTCAAAATACCCCAAAATCATCTTTTTTGTGCTGATTTATGCAACCCATAGTTACTTAATGCAATTATTTGAGCAAGAAAAATATTTGCTTCTCATATATACAAATATATATATATATATATATATATATATATATATATATTTATTTATTTTTAATTGTCTTAAAATTACCCCATAATCACCTTTTTTTCTTTCTTTTTTTTCCCCGTTTGAAACTAAACACAAAGATTATTTTTAACCCCTTTTTTTTTTTGTTTTTTTTTATTTTTTTGTTCTAAAATTAACCCCCAAATCACCTTGTTTTTTTTTTTTTTTAATTTTATTTGTATGAACAGACTAATTTTCCCCATTTTTTTTTTTTTTTTCAAATTTAAGTGCAGTATTAAATTGCATCAATGTTTTTTTCTATTGGATACCGCGGGTATTTGGAGCGAGCATACCCACGTTAATAGAACACCGGCAAGACTGACAACCTAAAGGGTGGAAGCTGCCTTTTATTTAAAATAAAGTATCTGTGTTTGTCTAGCAAATAGTTTCTGCACCACAGCTCAGGACAGGAAAATATTATTTATGTTTGTAAGAAAATATTGCTGAGAGTCAACAGCACAGACACACAATTGAGGGGTGAGCTATAAAGCTCTGTATCACTGTGTCATAGTTTGGTATATTGTCCAACTAACATAATAAATAGTATAGGGCAGCACTAGAAATATATATGCAGGTATGAGAAGTTCTGTGCGGTTCTGTGTCATTCGACAGTCGTCACAGACATGACTGTATGAGGTGGAGTCTCTCACATCCTATGAGCAGGATGCTGAGTAACCAAGGAAAGCAAAGACCTGAACTTCATAATAGGCTACAGTGTATAATTTAGTCATAGTTTCACATGAAAATGAAACCCTACCCGTAGGGCTGGGTCAAGCTAACAACCATGCCCTTCAGCCGGTCACTTGCAACCCAGGGGCACGTCTCCTCTTTCTGGAACTGGCATTCTCCTTTGGGAACCTATTTAGTTGTTGTGTCTACATTTCTATCAGACAGTGTAACCATAGCCTAAGAGGTGGATTTGGGGAGTTTGGTATCCATAAAATACCATAAATGAAGCTGTCTGAGTACCTGCAGTACTACTTCTTGGCAGTAGATGGAAATGTAGAGTTCTGATTCTCAGTGTATATGATGTTTTAAGTACTGAAAGTTTTGCATATATGTCATGTAATATACACATTACATGGGCTACTGGACTCCGTATCATAAACTATTAGAAATCAAATAGTAAACCCATTACCATATACAAGCACAGCATGACAACAGAAACACTTGTGGGGACATTCACAGGCCAATATTTAACTAATCAGAAACAACTTTGAGACTGTAGAAATTAAAAGAGTTCAAACTAAAGCTGGCCACACATCTAATGATTATCTGTCCAACCAGCCAACTAGTTGATTGGTTGGAATTACAATCTGGTAAGGTATGAAAAGAAATGACAATCAGCAATTTGCTCCCAAATGTCGGTAAATGGACAAAAACTGTTGTTTCAACAAACTGTTTAGATCAAACATTTAACAAACGTGTCCGAACGACCATTTTCATCTGTTTTCTGGCATTTAGGAGCAAATCGCTAATCATCATTTACTCCCATACGTTACCAGATATTCATTACAACCAAACAACTAGTTGGCTGGTTGGACAGATAATCTTTGTGTAGCCAGCTTAAGAGGCTTATTTACTCACAAGTGTCGATAAACCTGATTTTTTTTTTTATTGTAGTGATGAAAAAAATCTATTGTCGCAAATTATTACTATCACTGTTGGTTCCCTTAGGATCTCTACAGTTCCCTTACTATCACTGCTTGTTCCCTTAGGATCTCTACAGTTCCCTTACTATCACTGCTGGTTCCCTTAGGATCTCTACAGTTCCCTTACTATCACTGCTGGTTCCCTTAGGATCTGTACAGTTCCCTTACTATCACTGCTGGTTCCCTTAGGATCTCTACAGTTCCCTTACTATCACTGCTGGTTCCCTTAGGATCTCTACAGTTCCCTTACTATCACTGCTGGTTCCCTTAGGATCTCTACAGTTCCCTTATTATCACTGCTGGTTCCCTTAGGATCTCTACAGTTCCCTTACTATCACTGCTGGTTCCCTTAGGATCTCTACAGTTCCCTTACTATCACTGCTGGTTCCCTTAGGATCTCTACAGTTCCCTTACTATCACTGCTTGTTCCCTTAGGATCTCTATAGTTCCCTTACAATCACTGTTGGTTCCCTTAGGATCTCTACAGTTCCCTTACTATCACTGCTGGCTCCCTTAGAATCTCTACAGTTCCCTTACTATCACTGCTGGTTCCCTTAGGATCTGTACAGTTTCCTTACTATCACTGCTGGTTCCCTTAGGTTCTCTACAGCTCCCTTACTATCACTGCTGGTTCCCTTAGGATCTATACAGTTCCCTTACTATCACTACTGGTTCCCTTAGGATCTGTACAGTTTCATTACAATTACTGGTGATTTCTGTAGGATCTGTACTGTTCCCTATAATCTCTGCCGTTCCCTTACAATCACTACCGGTGCCTTACAATCACTGCTGGTTCCCTTAGGATCTATACAGTTCCCTTACTATCACTACTGGTTCCCTTAGGATCTGTACAGTTTCATTACAATTACTGGTGATTTCTGTAGGATCTGTACTGTTCCCTATAATCTCTGCCGTTCCCTTACAATCACTGCCGGTGACTTGGAAGCTCTACCTTTCCCTTACAATCACTGCCAGTAACTTGGAATCTCTACAGTTCCCTTACTATCACTGCTGGTTCCCTTAGGATCTCTACAGTTCCCTTACTATCACTGATGGTTCCCTTAGGATCTGTACAGTTCCCTTACTATCACTGCTGGTTCCCTTAGGATCTCTACAGTTCCCTTACTATCACTGCTGGTTCCCTTAGGATCTCTACAGTTCCCTTACTATCACTGCTGGTTCCCTTAGGATCTCTACAGTTCCCTTATTATCACTGCTGGTTCCCTTAGGATCTCTACAGTTCCCTTACTATCACTGCTGGTTCCCTTAGGATCTCTACAGTTCCCTTACTATCACTGCTGGTTCCCTTAGGATCTCTACAGTTCCCTTACTATCACTGCTTGTTCCCTTAGGATCTCTATAGTTCCCTTACAATCACTGTTGGTTCCCTTAGGATCTCTACAGTTCCCTTACTATCACTGCTGGTTCCCTTAGAATCTCTACAGTTCCCTTACTATCACTGCTGGTTCCCTTAGGATCTGTACAGTTTCCTTACTATCACTGCTGGTTCCCTTAGGATCTCTACAGCTCCCTTACTATCACTGCTGGTTCCCTTAGGATCTATACAGTTCCCTTACTATCACTACTGGTTCCCTTAGGATCTGTACAGTTTCATTACAATTACTGGTGATTTCTGTAGGATCTGTACTGTTCCCTATAATCTCTGCCGTTCCCTTACAATCACTACCGGTGCCTTACAATCACTGCTGGTTCCCTTAGGATCTATACAGTTCCCTTACTATCACTACTGGTTCCCTTAGGATCTGTACAGTTTCATTACAATTACTGGTGATTTCTGTAGGATCTGTACTGTTCCCTATAATCTCTGCCGTTCCCTTACAATCACTGCCGGTGACTTGGAAGCTCTACCTTTCCCTTAAAATCACTGCCAGTAACTTGGAATCTCTACTGTTACCTTACAATCACTGCTGGTGACCTTGAAATCTCTACCGTCCCCTTACAATCATTGCCGGTTCCCTTAGGATCTCTACAGTTTCCGTACAATCATTGCCAGTTCCTGTAGGTTTTCTACGGTTTCCTTACAATCATTGTCAGATCTGTAGGATCTCTACAGTTTCCATACAATCATTGCCAGTTCCCGTAGGTTTTCTACGGTTTCCTTACAATCATTGTCAGATCCGTAGGATCTCTACAGTTTCCATACAATCATTGCCAGTTCCCGTAGTATTTCTACGGTTTCCATACAATCATTGCCAGTTCCTGTAGGATTTCTATGGTTTCCTTACAATCATTGCCAGTTCCCATAGGATCTCTACGATTTCCTTACAATCATTGCCAGTTCCCGCAGGATTTCTACAGTTTCCATACATTCATTGCCAGTTCCCGCGGGATTTCTACGATTTCCTTACAATCATTGCCAGTTCCCGTAGGATCTCTACAGTTTCCATACAATCATTGCCAGTTCCCGTAGGTTTTCTACGGTTTCCTTACAATCATTGTCAGATCCGTAGGATCTCTACAGTTTCCATACAATCATTGCCAGTTCCCATAGGATCTCTACGATTTCCTTACAATCATTGCCAGTTCCCGCAGGATTTCTACAGTTTCCATACATTCATTGCCAGTTCCCGCGGGATTTCTACGATTTCCTTACAATCATTGCCAGTTCCCGTAGGATCTCTACAGTTTCCATACAATCATTGCCAGTTCCCATAGGATCTCTACAGTTTCCATACAATCATTGCCAGTTCCCATAGGATCTCTAGTTTCCAGACAATCATTGCCAGTTCCCACAGAATGTATATGGTTTCCTTGGAAACTCTATTGTTTCCTCACATCACTGCTGAAGCTCCTTGTAAAAGCCAAGGTGCAGGATGCAGACGGAGCTCATTTTCAGAGATGGGGGGCTGCAGCTGTGCTAAGCATAAAGGTCCTGATTCAAAGTGTGCACCGTAATTCGAACTCAATGCCTATTTGCATGTAGTTGAGTGATTACTCGCTACTGCGCATGCACGAAAAGTCCGAAAACCCCTATGGCGCATGTGTTACACAGAGTGTCAGCCACAGACGGAGACACTGCACCTGCCATAGCGCTGGTGCAAGTATGGTTGGTACACAAATGGTTGCATGTGAACTAGCATCATCGGCGGTGTTATAGCGTGCCGAGATGCTGAAAGCGGGCGTTTTTATGGCTTGCACATTCAGGCGCTGGCTAGTGCACTGCAGGGGGGGGGGGCTGAAACTATCACTTGCATGTTATTACGGCTGTGAGTCCAGCAACAGATGCACCAGCATCCACCTGTGACCTTAAGGGGAAAATCCTTTAATGATGGCAGCAAAGTGTTGTTAGACTGGAGGAACTTTGCGACCACCAATACAGCTTATTTTCAACATAGAGATGTGCAGGAAAATTGGCGATTCTGACCGGGGTACCGTATTCTACCACGAATTGTGCAGCCAAGCCTTTAGTCCGTCATTTAGGGCTCTGTCAGGGGGTGGTCAGCGAAGTGCAGGCGTGCCAGTGCTTTTGAACGTTGTTGCAGGGGCGTGCATAAATTATACACTGCGGTGTCGTACGTGGCTCGAGTACTCAGTGCGTGCGATGAGGTTAGCAATTTCTGAGTAAGGTCAGACCTTGTGCAAGTGTGCGTGAGGCTGCGATGGTACCGATGTTACCGATGGTTTCGCAGTCTTGCTAAGCATTACGGATGTGTGTAAGGTAAGGTGGGCGTCCTTGTGTAGTGCTGCGACGGCATAGCGATCGCAATGTATTATCATCGCAGTGAGACTGCGTGCGTAATCGCAGCTGAGAGCGCAGTTGCGATACATAGTGAATCAGGACCAGAGAGTGCTGCATCATTTAATGGTGACTGTATCTCTGAAAATGTTCCATTATATTAGTCCTAGATACTCATTAAAATGTGATTACTAAAAGTATGATGCCGTCCCATGTTTGCTTCAACAGGAAAAACAAAAGTGAGTACAATCTACTTTATTACTGAATGTGACGATCGCATCACAGTAATGCAGAAGTCATTCGTTCCCATGTTATTCCTCGCAATTCTGTGAGTCACGGGGCGTATACGGTAGTTTCATAGAGTATAACATCTTTTGTAAATTATATTTTACATGTTTCATTTGTGACCTGGTAATAATTTCCCACTTCTGCTGAGAGGACCATTAACAGCTTTACACCAGCTGCCCCTGCTAACATGTGGTCACTTTGGGAATATTCCACCAAATTTACACAATCTGTCTGTGCTGCAGGGTTGCCTACCTTTAATATTCTCAGCTTAAGCCCCGCCCCTTCACGGAGACCCGCGATTGCCGCGGGTATTCTCCTATTTCTGCCCACTTCACTAGGAAGTGGGCAGAATGCGGGAGAAATGCCTGCCCTTCCGGGGGTGCGGGGGGTTACCCGAAAAATCGGGAGCCTCCCGCGAAAACCGGGAGGGTAGGCATGTATGCTGTGCTGTATAGGACTAAAGCTGGGTGCACACCAGCGATTTTCATACCGGAGAGTCTGAGGGGCCTATTCATCAATACATTATGGTTTGAACTTGCTGTGAGTTCAAACACAGTTTAGGAGGCATTCATCTTACCTCCTGCCCTAAACTATCACTTCCGAAAAGCTGCTGTTTCTACAAAGTCAGTTTTTCGGACGTGAGAGACTTTTCTTCTGCTCCTCTGGTCTCTTCAGTTGTCACTGCCGGTCTTCAAGCTGCACATACAAGAGAGACTGAGCTACAGCAGGAGAAGAGAACCTCATATAACCCGCCTATTTGCCCGCTCGCCCGCCCACCAACCTTGCCGGTGTCTGTTCCCCCCCCCATCCTCGCAGAGCTGCAGCCACCGTCGCCGGAGACTGTGCCCCCCAGCTGCTCAGACCTGCAGCCCCGAGTAGGTACCCCACTGCTGGTGCTGTGCAGTGTCCAAACACCCCCCTCCCAGAGACTTGGCCCCTCTTGGTCAGACCTGCAGGCTCGCTTAGGTCCCCCACTGATGTGTCCTCTCCCTTGTCCCTTGGCCTAGGCTCACAGGATGACTGGAGCCAGGAGGGAGCTGCTGCAGGTAAGAGGACACAACAGGGAGGGATACTGTATCGCGTGCGTACGGTATCACTGTATGACATCGCCATCTCAGGGTGACGTACAGTATCACTGTCAACTTCCTAAAATAATGCTTTTTTGGAACTTGAAGAATTACATAATTTCCACATCCCCATACTATAGTAGTGGTATCTCCTGCGTTACATTAATGATGAATAACCCTGACACTTAATTTCTACAAAAATAGGTGAAAATCTTAATTTTCACCTACTTTTGTAGAAATTAAGTGATGATGAATAGACCCCTGAGATTCTATACGCAGCAACACGAGCCGATGATTGCTTCTATCGGTCTGATCTGGGCTGCATGCACGACATATTCCTAAACGATGAGCCGATTTCTATAGCAGTATATCAGGTGTTACCCTATGATCATTCCAATCAGAACTGGTTTTGTGACTAGTGTGTGTGTGTAGACTGGTTTTGTGAGTAGTGTGTGTGTAGACTGGTTTTGTGAGTAGTGTGTGTAGACTGGTATTGTGAGTAGTGTGTGTGTAGACTGGTTTTGTGAGTAGTGTGTGAGTAGACTGGTTTTGTGAGTAGTGTGTGTGTACACTGGTTTTTAAGCTGGCAGATAACTGAACAGTCAGATGGATCCTTGGTGCATCGCTGAGGACTTAGCTTAAGTCAACCACACTAACAATCATTTAGTGATCAGGCCAATCCGCACTGCGGGCAGGTCCGGCTCGAGGCACGTACGACCAGTGCGGATTAACAGGGGCGCCACCCCATAGAGGGCGCCCCCCTCCCAACCATCCCGATTTTCAGCGGGACAGTCCCGTTTTTTGGGCACTGCTCTGCTGTTCCACCCACGGGCCGAAGTGTCTCGACGGTGGTCAGGAGGTTGGGCTGCAGCTGTGGGGTGCTGGCCCCAGAGAAGAGGAATGGATGCCGCTCGCATGCGCACGGCATCCATTCAGTGCAGGGAGAGTGCTGGGTTTGCCCCCAGCCTGACGTTAAATGGGAGGCAAGCACGGCTTCGCCGCGCACACGGTAAGGGGGCGCTGGAGACCCTCTCTGCACAGGGCGCGTCTCCTCCTCGAGTCGGCCCTGACTGTGGGCCTGATCTGAAATAACAATTAATGACAGCCCTGAATCGGCTATATAATACTTTCTTATGTAAGAACATGTAATCGGAAACGCGGGCCATGCTGAGCTGTGCGTATGCAGAGATCCATCTGATTTCAGGCGGGTATCGGGTATACGGTTGGTGCTGATAATGATGACAACTATAAAACCAAGGGTGTAGATGGAAGCATTGCGATCTCATAGTTGCGTGTATCTCAGCATTCTGGCAAATATCCATGTCTAGTTCTTATGATTTTATAACGATGGTTACTTGAAATCGTTAGACATGACATGAGAAAGGAAACCCTACAACTATTCAATGCCGGCTTTCTAATCTTTCTCCCTAGTATAAATGTTTTAGGTATTTACTTTAGCTGTTGTGTGGGTTGGGTTTTCCTGTGTACACTGATGGCATGTGATCATTCAGAGCCAATGTACTGAAAGCTGGCAGCTTGATGATGTCACGGGTGTTTCCCAGGAGTACAGTGAGCATGCTAGTCCTGGTAGTCATGGCTGCATTAAGGCTTGTGGGGGCACATGGCAACTAAGTTGTGGGGGCCCACTCCAATTAAATTGACACCACTCCGCCACTTACCTTGCCCCATACTGTCCCCTAACTATAAGGTTGCATTATTAAGTTAGATCACAAGGTGGCGGTGTAGACAGGGCCAAAACTAGTGTTTTTGTCACCCGGGGCAAGACAGTAATTTGGCGCTCCCCTCCCCCTGGTAATTCCCCCGCAGCAGTGCCTCCATAGTAATGCCCCTTCAGTAGTGCACCTACAGTAATGCCCCTGTACTAGTGGCCATATGGTAATGTTCCCATAGTAATACCCCTGTAGTGCCCATATGGTAATGCCCCCATAGTAATGCCCCTGTAGTGCCCAAATAGTAATGCCCCTGTAGTCCCCATATAGTAATGCCCTCTAGTAATGCCCCTGTAGTGCCCATGTAGTAATACCCCTAGTAATGCCCCTGTAGTGCCCATTTAGTAATGCCCCTGTAGTGCCCCCTAGTAATGCCCTGTAGAGCCTCCTGGTAATGCCCCTGTAGTGCCCATATAGTAATACCCCTAGTTATGCCCCTGTAGTGCCCATTTAGTAATGCCCCTGTAGTGCCCATGTACAGCCCCCTGCTAATGCCTCTGTAGTGCCCCCTGGTAAAGCCCCTGTAGTGCCCCCTGATAGTGCCCATGTAGAGCCCCCTAATAATGCCCCTGTAGTGCCCCCTGTTAATGCCCTCTGGTAATGCCCCCGTAGTGCGCCCTGCTAATGCCCCCGTAGTGCCCCCTGATAATGCCCCTGTAGTGCTCCCTGGTAATGCCCCTGTAGTCCCCCTGGTAATGCCCCTGTAGTCCCCCTGGTAATGCCCCCGTTGTGCCGCTTACACACACCAAAAAAAAAAAATACTTACCTTAAACCCTGCTCCTGTGACCGCCGCCGTCCTGTCCGCCCGGCTGCTCCTCAGAACTACGGGAGAGACATCATTACGTCTCTCACATAGTGCCTGTGGGGAGAGCCGGAAGCTGGAGTTCAGAAGAGAACTCCAGCCTCCGGCTAGCGCGGCGCTGCAGGGAAGAGCCGGGCGCCCGCTGGTAATAACATCTCAGCGGGCGCCCGCCTTAGAGTCTCCCTGCGGCGCCGGGCTGGAGGTCACTGACGCCGGGTGCAGCGGCGCACCCGGTGCACGGGCACCTCCAGCCCCCCCCTAGTTGAGGCCCTGGTGTAGAAACCATTTGTGCTAACAATGATGTTTGCAGACTGTTCTAGGGCAAGATTCAGATATGTGATACTGTATAATGGGGCTGATTCTCGCATGCAATGCTGAACGCAGATTCACAATTATTGTGAATCTGCGCATGCGTGCAGCTTTGCAATTCTGTCTGATGCTGAATCACCCCCAATGTACATGATTTGTATGTTAGGCATGTACTGTATAAAACCCGTCATGTGTCATTTGACAAAAAAATTAGTGTTCAGTTGAATGTGACGCGCAAATCTACATTCCGTGTAAATTTCCATTCTTCTCTTTACAATTAGGAAATCCCCCCTTTTCTCCACAGAAAACCTGCCATAAAAAAACCCCAGTAAATATTCAATATTTAAGTAATTATTATAAATAATATTTAAGCAATTATTCAGAAAGCAAATGGCAGATGCAGGAGAAATAGCATAGACTTCTCTTAAGCTTTTTTTTTTTTTTCTAAGTTTGAGCTGTTTTTCTAAAAGTTCTAAATGATTGCATCCATTAAATAGCTTTCAGAACAGTAAATCTGCTTGTGTGACACCATCTAGGTACAAGCTATTCATTTCAGAAGGAACAGATAAGTAAAAACTTGTGTGAAATAACTGTAGCTAGGGGTGAAACTGCATATGAGCCTGTCCCCATAGCAAAATTTGGGGAGGGGCAGGAAATACTGGAACACTCCTCCAGAAGTCCCATCTCTCCTATTCTAAGCAGTCTGGCGTATTCAAAATAAAGTCCCCTGGCACTGAAGTGCAGAGCATAGGGCCTTGGGACTAGGGATGGCCATTGAATGGTTCACCATCAATAGTGCCATTGGCACTTTACATCAATGGCAGGAAACCGTTGATGGAAAACCGTTGATGGTTTGAACCATTGATGGGCATCACTAACTGGTTACATATGAATGCGGTGGGTTAATTGGAGATGGAGCTGAATGAGGTGTGATGAGGGGCTAAGCACTGTGCAATGGGGAAAAATTCCATCAACGGGTCACCATCAGACCTCTGCTATTGATGGTGGAGAAACATCAGAACTTCGCCATCAATGGCAAAACCAACAACCATGGGAGGCAAACATTGACAGTTGATGGCCATCCTTACTCGGGATTGTTAGTATATAAAAACTTTTTCCTGTGCTTATGCGCATAAACAGATTATATCATGCAGCATATGCATTAATAGGGTGGTTCACACAACTACCCACAAAGAAGACTTGAAATAAAAATAGTATATAATGCAATAATTGCGCAAAAAAATCTGTATTCATGTAATCATAAAAAAGAATAATCACCCTTATAAGTCCGGAATCATGATAATATGTGAAGCCTTGTTTATTAAACACTTTCTGTTGGTTTGTAGATCAATCGATGGTGTCCTCCTTATTCAGATGGACCATGTAATAAAGCCAATGTACCACCAGGGCCAATCGAATGGGGATGATATAAAACGAAAAAAAGAAATCCAATAGTGCAGACACCTTTATGATATATGAAAGATTTTAATATTAAAAAATTGCACTCACAAACTTAATAGAGTAACAAGTATGTAACACAAAGGCATGTAAAGGGTCAGCATATACTCATCAGGCCAGGTCTTAGATCAGGGTTGTGTTCGGAGTTCCGGATACTGCTCAATCCTTAGGCCAAATCAGACAAGCAGACACCCCAGCAACATCCAGTAATTAGTGAAGCCACACCACTTAACGCGTTTCGAACCGGATTGGTTCTTCCTCAAAGCGATGAGTATATGCTGACCCCTTACATGCCTTTGTGTTACATTCTTGTTACTCTATTTTGTTTGTGAGTGCAATTTTTTAATATTAAAACCTTTCATATATAAAGGTGTCTGCACTCTTGGATTTATTTTTTTCGTTTTATATCATCCACGTTCGATTGGCACTGGTGGTACATTTTATTCACGTCCTAATGTATGTTGTGGTCTGTCTTTAAAGCATCCTAATAATTACAAATAATTCCTAGTAAGCTTTATGTCAGGTGGGCAATAACTGTAGGCTGGATATTCCTTAACAATGCAATTTAAACTTGCACTTCAGTCCTATATCAGCTCAGCAATAATTTTTGGCAGTGTATTCTGATGGTGAAATATGCAACAACTCTGTGTTCTTAAACCAGGTGGGCAATAACTTTG
Organism: Taudactylus pleione; assembly: GCA_031769625.1. Taxonomy (NCBI): domain Eukaryota; kingdom Metazoa; phylum Chordata; class Amphibia; order Anura; family Myobatrachidae; genus Taudactylus; species Taudactylus pleione. Next base: position 6,098,512 of record JAUIMM010000436.1, on the reverse strand, counting down.
GGCAGTGTGTTCAATAGGTGGTGAAATAAACGCATTGATAACTGTAATCCAATTGTCCTGGTAAGCAGGAAGTCTCTGAGTGTTTCTTTCCTCCTTTCTTTACAACATCATGGATACCTCAAAATGAAATGAGTGCAGTGTCAGGGTACTTGGACACTATTTGTGCAGATTGTTCGTAGATTGGAAAGTACTCAACAAATAGTGGCTTCTGCTGGTCCCCCTGCTTGCTGACTTGTAACTTCATGCATGTGAGGCTAAATGATGTTACTATGGAGCTGGTGTTAATCTGAATAAAACCTTTTATTGTAGGCTTGTACTAAAAAAGCAGCTGTAATGTTGCTGCTATTACACAAAAAGTCCAGATATTAAAGTCAATGCAACAAATGTCCTGGGGGTCCCAACGCGTTTCGTCCCCATATTGGGACTTTTTCAAGGGCAAATGGGGTGGTGGTGTGACTTACCCTGCTTTATACCCGCTGTAATTAACCTGGGAATCCCTTCTGTGCATGTATCTGCCTTACTTCCGGGTTCCGTCAGTATTGCCGCTCAAGTGACTCATCACGTGTCTATGCATTCCTACTGCACATTTGCCCTTGAAAAAGTCCCAATACGGGGACGAAACGCGTTGGAACCACCAGGACAGAATACACTGCCAAAAGTTATTGCTGAGCTGATATAGGACTTAAGCGCAAGTTTAATTGCATTGTTAAGGAATATCCAGCCTACAGTTATTGCCCACCTGACATAAAGCTTACTAGGAATTATTTGTAATTATTAGGATGCTTTAAAGACCAGACCACAACATACATTAGGACGTGAATAGAATACTCATTTCAGTGCCATAGAGCGCTTAGCTTAAATTTTCTTCACAATATATTTGGAGAGGTTTGGAACATCTCATAAAGCTAGCAGCACTTGGTACATTTAGTGGGTTACTCAGTGTGCACAAACCGTCCATTCGTATTACTGGTGGTACATTGGCTTTATTACATGGTCCATCTGAATAAGGAGGACACCATCGATTGATCTACAAAACAACAAAAAGTGTTTAATAAACTAGGCTTCACATATTATCATGATTCTGGACTTATAAGGGCGATTATCCTTTTTTATGATTACATGAATACAGATTTTTTGCGCAATTATTGCATTACACTATTTTTATTTCGGGATTGTTACTAGCCATTGCTAGGCTCCCCCAACTCAAACCCTATATGAGCCACACTCTTTCAGTGGCAACAATTCCATCCTAGACCTCAAATCAGTAATGTCACACTTTCACCCATTCAGCAAGTTCTACATATACAGCTGAAAAAAAATCTGCAAAAGACATGAAAATTATGTCATAACCAGGTGTCCAAATAAGTTAGTGAAAAAACAGCAGCCGTTTGATATGAAATTCTGCTGAGTTTCTGGAAAATAAACATGAAATACACAATATAGCTCACATGACCGTCCTCCCTCCCCCCTCTGCCGCTGGTGCATAGCTATTAGAACACAGAAGCAAGCTCTTTCAAGTCAGACAGACAAGTTAACTACTCCTCAGCCCTGTACATCCACTCATTTAACCAGTTTTATTGTATACAATTAAAGGGCTGTAAGTCCTGGCATGTCGGCATAATCATCATCCCACATGCAGGGGAATATTTCAGCACTCGTGCCTCTGTGTATGTCTACTCATGCTTTTTTCACTTCTCACTTATATTTTGTTGTTTTAGATACAATTTGTGTATGTCTGTTTTATCAGGTGTAGAAAAGGACCCACGTTCCAGATTATAGCGTTTACACATTCGGTATAATATGTAGTGTCCCTGTCTTCTATCTATACTGGGACCACAGAGATGGCACCAGTTTTGTTAATTTCCCTGATCCCATGGCCGAGGGGGAAACAGAAACAGCTTCCGAGCTTTAGCGGACATCGGTACAATTGCAAATGTTCTTCTCCGCTGAATAGGTCCCATTAAAAGTACCCGGCTTTTTACAGAAATATGCATTTATACGTGCGCTCCCAGCAGGGGCATAGCAAGACCTATGGGAGCCCCAGAGCAAAATGTCCACCCCCCCCCCCCTGTGCAAACTTTTTTGCAGATTATACATTTTGATTGTAAAGGATGTAATATTTGCACTATCTGCCTACTTAGCTGACATGCAGGATGACTTTTCTTGTTTGTTTCCAGCATTTTCTTTTCTTTGATTCAATGTTAGCAATGGAGAGCAGAGGAGCTTAATTTCAAAGAGGATCGCCTTGGTGTTATCAATAATTCTCCCAACTCATCCCTGTGTTATCAATAATTCTCCCAATTCATCCCTGTGTTATCAATAATTCTCCCACTTCATCCCTGTGTTATCAATAATTCTCCCACTTCATCCCTGTGTTATCAATAATTCTCCCAAGTTCATCCCTGTGTTATCAATAATTCTCCCACTTCATCCCTGTGTTATCAATAATTCTCCCACTTCATCCCTGTGTTATCAATAATTCTCCCAATTCATCCCTGTGTTATCAATAATTTTCCCACTTCATCCCTGTGTTATCAATAATTCTCCCAATTCATCCCTGTGTTATCAATAATTCTCCCACTTCATCCCTGTGAGCAGGGGCATTGCAACAATTCCACAGGGCCTCCCCCCCATTGCAAATTATTTATCAGTTATGTATTTTGATTGTAAATGATCTAATGTTTGCACTATCTGACCACTTAGCTGACACGCAGGATTAAATGAATGATGATTAGCATATAGTATTATAAACGAAAAAATATATACCGTATATACTCGAGTACAAGTCGACCCAAATATAAACTGAGGTACCTACTTTTACCACAAAAAACTGGGAAAACTTATTGACTCGAGTATAAGCCTAGGGTGGGAAATGGCAGCAGCTGGTAGTGCCCCCAGTAGTAATTCTCCCTGGTTGTGCCCCCAGTAGTAATCCCTCCTGGTAGTGCCCCCAGTGGTAATCCCCCCTTTCAGTGCCTCCAGTAGTAATCCCCCCCTGGTAGTGCCCCAAGTGGTAATCCCTCCCTTTTAGTGCCCCCAGTAGTAATCCCCCCCTGGTAGTACCCCCAGTGGTAATCCCCCCTTTTAGTGCCCCCTGTAGTAATCCCACCTGGTAGTACCCCCAGTGGTAATCCCCCCTTTTAGTGCCCCCTGTAGTAATCCCCCCTGGTAGTGCCCCCTTTAGTAATCCCCCCTGGTAGTTCCCCCAGTGGTAATCCCTTTTAGTGCCCCCTGTAGTAATCGCCCCCTGGTAGTGCCCCCTGTAGTAATCGTCCCCTGGTAGTGCCCCCTGTAGTAATTGCCCCCTGGCAGTGCCCCCAGTAGCCCCCCCCCAGTAGAGAGAGACGTAATAAGAATAAAAAAATCACTTACCTGAAGCTCCTGGTCCCGCCGCTAACAGCTCATCCGGCCGCTTTGCATGGGAGAGACGTCATTACTCATGACATCTCTCCCATTACCCACTGCGGGAGCCGGAAGATGGCTCCCAGCAGCAGCCGCTGAGAGTCTGACAGACTCTCAGCGGCTGCTGATTACAGCAAACACACAGCTGCCGGCTCCGGCTGTGTGTTTATGCTGTGTAGCGCTGACCGAACTCCGTCCGGTCAGCGCTACACTTCACTCGAGTATAAGCCGAGGGGGTACTTTTTCAGCACAAAAAATGTGCTGCAAAACTCGGCTTATACTCAAGTATATACGGTAGTTTTTAAAATTTATATAGTCTCCCTAATCCTAATTGTTTATGAAATAACATGGTACAGAACAGTGGTAGCCAACATCTGTCCTCAAGAGCTACCAACAGTTCATGTTTTCCAGACCACCTAGCTGGTGCACAGGTGCAGTCATTACTCACTAGCACATTTGAAAAGATAAACATAATTATTGCACTTGTGATTCTGTGAGGAGACCTGCAAAACATGCACTGTTGGTAGCTCTTGAGGTCCAGGGTTGGCTGCCCCTGGTATAGAAGAATGCTATGATTCACTAATAATATAATAAATCAGTCAGTGAGAAGAGGTGGAGCCAGCTGGGCCAGTAAAAGCAGATGCCCGGCAGCAGCACTCTGGTGAGAGTAGAGAAGCCTGGGCTCAGGAGATGGCAGTGTAACTCTGTGCAGGGAGAGGGCCGGCTCCAGAGGCGGCCCAGGCCAGTAGCAGCTGCACTCCCTGCACCTACTATAGCTACGCCTTTGCCTGTGAGTGGCAGCTGGTCTGCCAAAGACTATAAGAGTGTGTATGGTAACACAATCCTTTCAGCAGATTGTTTTATAAGATGCAGATTTGAGATCTGCTGCGAAATTGGACAGGTGTGGAGGCATCCAGTATATTGGGTGTTGAATCTGTGTCCAGGTCCCAAGTAGGATTGTGTAAACAGTCTGGGTCTGGAGTTGGGTCCCTGGACGATTGGACAAGTGTGTACCCATCTTAAGTCATTCAGGGTCATATCAGATAAATCATTTCCATAATCAATTGTTTCTAAATTAAAAACTGCCGATAAAATGGAGGGAGGTGTCTGAAGGGTAAGGGTGACAGGCCAAAATTTGTTATGTTGTCCTTACCTGAATATGTTATTCAGATTATTTTTCTGAAGATGTTGCTATTCAGGATATTATTAGAAGATGTAATCCAAAGTCCATATCAGTAGTCGTTATCCAAAGTCGCTTAAATAAGCAAGAACTACTCAGAGAGTATCAATGTAGGGCAAAATGTCACCACAAAATGGCTGCCAGTAGCCAGGCATCCTTTATACAGGGCTGTGACCTGCATTTTGACATAACAATACATGCAGGCAGCAGCTAGAGATGGCTATAGGCACAAAATGGCTGCCAGTAGCTGGGCATCCTTTATATAGGGCTGTGACCTGCATTATGACATCACAATATTTGCAGGCAGCAGCTAGAGATGGCTATAGGCACAAAATGGCTGCCAGTAGCTGGGCATCCTATATATAGGGCTGTGACCTGCATTGTGACATCGCAATATATGCAGGCAGCAGCTAGAGATGGCTATAGCTTAGATCAGGTCTGGGCCCTACCTGCCACATTTATGTAACGTCAGTAATTTGTAGTGAAGGCTGGTATTTCCTTGGTAAATCTCTGATCTTCACCAGAGAACCCTGCATGGGGATTTGGGCTTTGCAGATGGAAGGCTGTATCCTTGTGCCGTGCCTCCAGATGTGACGTGCTGGTGCAGGTACAAAGAATAATCATCAAGCTGGGTCTGGTACACAAATGGATTGCAGAAGGGAAAATCAAGACAAGCCCCATACAGATAATACTGGATTCTGTAAGAGCTTATTAGTTTCCCAAGAGAGGTGGTATAGATAGAAAAACGCAGTGTAGCTAGGACTGGGCCTTGTGGTTTTCCAAATGATAGAGGAAGCTGAGAGGTTGTGGATCAAGTGAAGCGAAGTCTGAGAGAGCGATGTGATAAGTGGGATGAGGATCAGGATAAGACAGTGACCTAAGACCTGAGCGTTGTAGCCTTTGTATGAGAAGAGAGTGGCCAACAGTGTAAAACCGTTGGGTGTGTACAACTATTAATCAAGAACTACACATCCCGGCATGCCTTGCCACAGTTTTGCTATTTAGTCATGCTAAAAGTGTTACAAGGTATGCTGGGAATTGTACTTCAAGCAGCAGCTGGAGGTATTGCCCACCCTTGCTCTAAAGCCTGAAAATGAGATACATCATGACAGGCCTTTTCCCCATTACATTACATAAGTATATCTACACAAATACAATGTATATAGATTCAGGCCCAACAAAATAAATGTGCAGGAATAAGATGATTGCCTCCACGGTGGCAATATAGGGGAGCAGATTAAAAAAAAGCCCTTATGCGTTTCTCTGCTTAAAAGTATAATGGAGCATACACACGGTCAGATTTGTCAGATGAACGATTGAACAATTTGAACGATTTTACCAAAGTTTTGAACGATTTGAACAATTGAACGATTTTTGACTGCATTAAAATGAATGGAATCGTCCAAGTCTGACTGCAAACACATCAGATGTCAGATATCATTATCTGGCAAACGGGAACGCGCAAGGTTCATCGTCCATCGTTCAGGCATGTCAGATTTTCCTTCAGATATGAACGACTGAACGATTTTTAAATCGTTATCGTTCAGATCTGAAGGAAAAATCTGACCGTGTGTATGCACCATAACAGTTTCTTCAGAGGGAGTCTCCCATTAATGTGATCTTGCAATCCGCAAAATGCAAATAAAAACCACACTATGTGTTAGGGAGAAAATGAAAATAAAAAAATACTTAATGAACGCTTATGCAGCCAGTGTATTGTAGGTTTCTGTAATTCACTCACTTTTCTTAAAAGTTTATTTGTGTTTCTCTGGAATTGACATGATTTATCTTGAATTCAAACTTTAAATCACTAAAAAACCTACAATGTCAATAACGGAGTGTAAACAATTTATATATACAGGTTGAGTCTCCCATATCCAAAATGCTTGGGACCAGGGGTATTTTGGATAACGGAATATTCCGTATTTTGGAATAATTGCATATCATAATGAAATATCTTGGGAATGGGACCCCAATATACACACAGAATGCATATATGTGTTATATGCACCTCATACACATAGCCTGCAGCTCATTTTATACAATATTTTCAATAATTTTGTGGCTCAAGCAAAGTTTGTGTACATACATGAAATAAATTTATGTTGCATTTACACCCTATACACACAGCCTGAAGGTAATTTTATACCATATTTTTAATAATTTGTGCCTTAGACAAAGTTTGTGTACATTGAACCATCAAAAATCAAAGGTTTTATTATCTCAGTCATGCCAAAATTATTCCGTAATTCGGAATATTCCGTATTTCGGAATATTTGGATATGGGAGACTCAACCTGTACACTATACAATAGAAGAATTTGCCAGTTGATAAGCTTTAGCAATACTTTTCTTGTTTATTGCCTCCAGCTTTTTCTTTTATCTGATTCAATGTTATCAACGGAGAGCAGAGGAGTTTAATTTCAAGGAGGATCACCGTGGTGCTATCAATTTTTTTCTCCCAATTCATCCCTGTGTTATCAATAATTCTCCCAATTCATCCCTGTGTTATCAATAATTCTCCCAATTCATCCGTGTTATCAATTATTCTCCCAATTCATCCCTGTGTTATCAATTATTCTCCCAAATCATCCGTGTTATCACTAATATTCCCAATTCATCCCTGTGTTATCAATAATTCTCCCAATTCATCCCTGTGTTATCAATAATTCTCCCAATTCATCCCTGTGTTATCAATAATTCTCCCAATTCATCCCTGTGTTATCAATTATTCTCCCAATTCATCCCTGTGTTATCAATTATTCTCCCAAATCATCCCTGTGTTATCACTAATATTCCCAATTCATCCCTGTGTTATCAATTATTCTCCCAAGTCATCCATGTGTTATCAATAATATTCCCAATTCATCCCTGTGAGCAGGGGCATAGCAAAATGTCCACAGGGCCCCCCATTGCAAATGATCTATTTAGATTGTAAATTATCTAATATTTGCACTATCTGCCTACTTGGTATGCAGGATTAAATGAATGATGATTAGCATATAGTAACTATTATAAATGAAAAATTATATATTTTTACAAATTATACAGTCTCCCTAATCATAATTGTGTATGATATAACATGGTATATAAGAAGGCTAGGATTCACTAATAAACCAGTCAGTGAGGGGAGACGGATACGGCCAGGCCAGTGACAGCAGGTGCCCTGCAGCAGCACTCTGGTGAGAATAGAAATTACGGAGCTAAGGCGATGGCAGCTGGAGCAGAAGCTAAGGAGATGGGAGATGGCTCTCCCATAACACGCCCACTAAACAGATTTTATTTGCTTTCACTTAAGGTCACCTCCCAGTCACCGCCCAAGAACGCTAATGGTTTTCCGTCGTCATTTGGAATACCATTGGTCCCTTAATCATGAATGAGGGGACATCAGGACTGTGTTTATTATATGTCATACGCGTGTGTTTAACGTTTCATTAATTGACATTTTGCTCGTCGCAAATTACTTCCAGAGTAGAAAGATGTCCTACTGATTCACTAGCAACTAGTGGAAACACTGAGGCATGAAAAATGTCATGCCTCAGGGATGTTACTCGTTCTGAGTGAATTCAAAGGTTACATGAATACTTGTGTGGCCCACAAAATGGCTGCCACTGCTGTAGTAAGTGACAGGTATCATTTATGTACTAATAAAAGAAAAAATGGCCTCTGACTAATCCTAGTCTAGACATGTAGGACTCAACCATACTGTAATATCTGGGAATCATTTCTTAAAGTAAACATAAACTGTATTGGAAAATATGTAATCATTGGAATCTTTGAAACTGCATTTGGGAAAAAAAAAATAGATGAGTACAATTATTTGTTTTCAGTCATGCATTTGCCTCAATTGGGTTTATTACATGATGGGTCCTGTGAAGCTTACTCACACAATTCACTCCCAACATTACATGGCAAGAGAAATAAGCCCCATTTTATGCTCTAGCTAACTTGCTGTTGGGTTTATATTCGAGATATAGTGGCGATATCGGTCCAATCCGTCCAATCGGCCGCTATATCGCTCAGTGTGTGGGGGCCTTTAGAGGTGAGTCCAGCTCAACTGAGTTTACTTTCTAGATAAGCTGCATTTTTTTCTCGGTTGTAGTTATATAGTAAATGTAAAGTTCACGTGTCTATATAGCTACAGACAGATAACTTAGGTGACACATTTATTTCTGTGTGTAAGCACAATTTGCATTCTTATGGGGTCGATTCAATTTACTAGCCCATGCATGCAAGATGGGAGAGTTGAAATGCCGGCAATGTCACCCCAACTCTCCCCACTTGCGGCCCGATCTTGCCCTGGATTTGGCGGTACCGTAAGTGAAATATATAGCGTCTAACTGGATCGGCCCCCCTATACTCACAATCAGGCCCTATGTGTATAGGTCCCTTGTATCTCTACAACGGGAACATAACCAATCTGGTATGATCAGCGCAGGTTACACCGTCCTAGATGTGACTTTCAGGCATGAATGGTGCAAAAGTTATTGGTATAATGGTACTTCGTAGCACTTGAGACTGGAATGACTGGTGGTGATGAATTATGAGGCACAGGTGTTCCAGAGACTGGTACGTCTGATGGTAGCAAGGCTCGAGGCACAGATTTACTATGAAACGGGTATGACTGATGGTACTGAGGCACAGGATAATGATGTACAAGAATAACTGTTTGGTAGCTATGCACATGTAGAGAGGTACGAGGCACAGGAGCACAGGGATGTCTGGATACCAAGCATTAGAAACTACAGTGTAGATTCCAAGCATAGAGAATTCCAGGGTGCAAAACAGGCCCCAAGCAGTTCTGATGGCTGAGACTGAAGATCTGGCAGTTAGATGAAGCACTGAGCAGGTTTAACTAGCCCACTCATTGAGGGGGAGGCAGACTATTGGCTCATGCACGCACCTGTGTTCCAAAATGGTGGCTGGCATCAGGGGGAAGGGCTGGCATCACCCGGGAGACTCTGCAATGCAGCGCTATTGGAGAGGTTCCAAGCGGTGTGCCAATCCCACTCCCAGGTGAATATACCACTTTATAAAGCAACCCTTCCATTCCTTTAGATTATTTGTAGCATAATGAATAGTAAGAGGCTATTGAAATTAGGGGGGGGGGAGGGCATAATACCCCAACATTTTCAATATCTGGAAAAAACAAGACAAATTTATTCTACCTAAGGCACATATGCCATCCCAAACTGCACCCTCATTCAGGTGACACCGCACCTCTTTGTGGGCACAAGACTTGGGATGGTCCTGTCACAACTGGTGCTGTTGGGTGGTAAGGGGACAGAAGCAACAGTACACAGAACTGGGGCAACTCCAACAATAAAACAGTAACAAAACAAACAAAAAAAAAAACTTTTGTAAAAACATTTCTACACACAACTGCAACTTCTTAAAGTTATGGTTTAACAGACATTAAAACAAGACACGATTTTAATCACTTACACTTCAGACCAGACTCATTTTGTTTAGAGTTCCACAGCTCGGCAGCATCATTTATGTGAATGAGGAGGGTGTATTTTCCATCTTAAGAACTCTTGGTCTAATTTTAGGTCAGACATTAAGCAATAAGAGTAAGTTTTCACAAAAAGGAAAAGATGTGTTTGTGTTCTATTTTAGAACACACGAGGTGACCAAAGATTTGATACAGTTTAACTACCCTGAATAAGCCGTAAAAGTCTCACGTTACCTGGTGTTGCAAAACAGGCTTAAGCTAGAAAAACACTGTATTGCTAGTTGAACAAAATGGGCCACACGATCCTGGTTTGGTGAAGTGGGCTCAATTGATCTTTGGATGTACGCCTCTGTGGACACAGGTCTGGAAAGGGCTTATATCTAGAATATTCCATGAATACTGGAAGGAAACTTGGCGGATACAGCCGAACAAACTGCTTTCATACCAAAAGCATTTAGCTGTTTTTTCTGTTTCTCTTGAGCCTGGCATTGTAAAAAGTAGAGACATAACTTTACAAGAACAAAAATCTGCCATAACGTCTGAACCTTGTTCTTGGTTTTCAAACTGCAGTGCCCTAAGGGGAAAGTAGGCGCTAGGCCTGATTCCCTACAGATCGCTATTGCGATAGCACCTGCGATTACGCAATTACGCACGAAGGTATGCTTATGGCTACAATACAATATAGAGACGCCCAAAGCCAGCACAGAGACGCCCACTACCGCTTTTGCACATCCGCGATACCTTGCAATCCTGCATATACATCGGGAACATCGAGTAACATCGGCCCCTCACGCACAATTACAACAGGTCTGACCTTACTCAGAATATGCTAACCTCCGTCGCACTCAAGTTGCGTATGCCGTCGCAGTGGCTAATTTATGCACGCCCAAGTAACGGCGTTCAAACGGACCGGCACGCCTCCTGCCACCCCCCGCGTCACCACCTCAAACGCTGACCTGATGTCACTCACTCTGCGATGGCTTTGTATCTGTGTAGGTGATCGCAATGCTAACTTACGCACGCACACTGCAGTGCATACGCATTACGCACCATCGACCGATCATGAGTTAAGGCCCCCATACACAGTAAGATTCAAAGTTGGTAAGATGAGTTGGACGATTGCCCTTGAAATTCTTCCTTTGAAATTTTTCATAAGATGTGGTCAAATGGTGTAAGATTGATCGTTACGATTATAGGATAAGATGCACAGAAGTGTGTCACATCGTACATGATCGGTTGGGATCTCTCTGCAAAACCATCTGATCTGCGATCCAACTAGACGACGTCGGGTACGCGCATCGGGGTCGCAGAAGACTGAAAATACATCTATTTGCAAACGATTGGTCTGTCCAACCTGTAGAAACTGCCAAAATCGTGTTAAAAATCGTCCCGTGTATGGGCACCTTAACTGTGAATGCAAAGAACTCACAGTTCATTTTAAATACGTTATCTAAAGCTCTGCTGTTACCACAGAGAATAACAACAACACACTGTGGTTCCCCCGCAGCTATGGAAATGAGTATAAGATTGTGAATCATTTGCAACACCCTTCCAGCTCCAACATTCACCCCTGTGGGCATACAGCTGTTTCAGGGAACAAAAGTGAGAATTTCTCAAGCGATTCTATTATGACGATTGGCAACACCCAAGAAAATGCCATTTGTGAAATTCATTATTGATATTGGCCCATGGTGTAGATAGGCACCTCAGTTATATTGCTCACGTGGCCCTCAAAGCAATCAGTGTGAAGCTGTGGGCTGCTTTCAGTGGCTGGGCATGACCTCCTGCTGGCCTGTTGTCATTAAAGGCGTTTCTGGGCCTGTATGGAACTGACGCCTCTCCCGGGAGTGTCGTGGGCGTGTAGCAGACGGGACGCCTGTATCCTTTGCACCCAGCATGGGGTGGGTGCAAGAGCCCTTGCTAATGATGACGACTGTGGACGGAAAAACAGTGGACGGAGCGGCCCATACGCCTATAGATGCACTAATAGTTGCATAGACGGGCTGATACATGCGTTAGCATAAACTAGGAAATAGGTTGCTTCGGCCGGGCGCCTCCCACTCAGAGTCAGCCCCCTAGTGGCCAATATTGCGTGGAAAAAATAGAAACTTTTTTTTGCTTTTCTTCATCATACAGTAAAATAGAAAACATCTCTCTTGGGCGAACATTAGTATAATAATGCAATAAGAACCTTATAATAATGGGTAAGGAATTATGGCCCTGATTCAGAGCCGGACGCTCTGAATCAGGGCCGTCCTTCTTAATTTTTAGAGCTGCCTCCTGGCCGCTCGTATAGCTGTGGGTGACCACCCACAGCTATAGCGAACGGCCAGGAAGATGGTCGCGATGGTCAAGACCATCGCGACCATCGTGCTTGCGACGAGACCCTTGTGGTACCACAAGGGTCTCGTTGCCGCAAGCCCTGGAGTGCTTTCGGCTCTATCAAAGCCGAGAGCACTCCCAGTGACATCACTTGTGATGTCAGTGGGGCCGGCCCCAGACGGTTGGAACGCCTCCGTCTGGGCAGCCACGCCCCCGGGCCGCCCACCAAAGGGGGCGTGCTGTCACTCAACATCGACAGCACGCCCCCTTTGGTACGAGATCCGAGTCTTGTGCATGCGCACGATGGAGCCAGCTGTGTAGTGCGCATGCGCACTTGGCCAACATTGACCCGCTTGCGAGCGCGTCTGAATCAGGCCCTATGTACAATACCCTTTTAAGAAAATAAATATTGAGGGTTTCCTATTAATCCTGACTAAAATAGGTCTAAAACTGTATGTTTTACCCAAAGAGAGACCTGTATACCGTGATAGGCTGTTGAATCTGTTTCCCTGCATCACAACTCAGCCAGGCGATCGTTAAATGCTTATACTGTGTCTCTGAGAGGTGGATGCAAATATTGCATGTCCGTACGCAGCGGCTGTGTGAAAATGTGCAAAAGCCACAAGAGGCGTCATGTGTAGAAAGATGCACGCTGCCTGCTTCTCTGATACACAGCCTGCATCTGAAGGCACAGTATCGGATCAACATCGCAACCTCGATTGCAGCATCGGACTTCTGAGTAACCCTCAGGTTACGCTGCCGGTACCAGTGAAACAGTGTCCAAGGATACGGCCACTGGCTTCGGCGCGACCCAGAAAACGAAGCTGACAACCCAATTTTCAAGAGCGTTCCTCGTGGCCACCCCAAAACGCTTGTAGCCTATCAATCAGGCTGCGGCTAACGGGGCACCGCTTCACTGAATCAGCCCTGGGCGGAGTATCGATTCAGTAGCAATTGACCGATGTTTTTGGGACTGCGCATACACTGGAGCAGCAGTGCGCATGTTTCACAATGGTGCCGCGACTCCGGCGCATGCGCAGTCCCAAAAACATAGTTGATTGCGACCGAATCTGGACATCGCCTGGAGCTGAATCAGCCCCCGTGTCTGGTGTCTTTTGGGCTAGGTTGATATTTTTAAGGCTTCACTTTGCCCT